>WTXF01000023.1:0-326611 GCA_022496215.1 Russula brevipes
CAAAGGAGACCAGTCGCACGACAGTGACTGCGCGCGGTGTTTGTTGGGACCTCCTCCGCAGCCGGCTACCCCTTTCCTTGGCCATCACAAGGCTCTCCAAGAGTCCAACCCAGCGGGCATATGTCTCTTTGTCCACCTAAAGGTCGAAATCGTGCAGGTGTTGCTAGAAATGCATCGTCAAGTCCAGTCACGCTGAAACTGTAGGTGCCACGTACTCATCCACAAACTTGCTCGCCATCTTGAGTGCGGCGACGGAGACGCGAAAACTCGCTTCTTGGGTGGGCAATGGTGCCACTGTTACACTCTTTGAGCCGATAGACATAAGAGGGGGTGAAGGTGACGTGGTGACGGGGCTGGGCGTTGTTGCACGCACCCCCGCGTTTGTGTGCGAGGGGGCGTCGGGCACGGGTGGGCGTTGTTGCACGCCCCCGTGTTTGTGTGCGAGGGGGCGTCGGGCATGGGCGGGCGTTGTTGCACGCACCCCCACGTTTGTGCGCGAGGGGGCGTCGGGCACGGGCGGGCGTTGTTACACGCACCCCCGCGTTTGTGTGCGAGGGGGCGTCGGGCACGGGTGGGCGTTGTTGCACGCCCCCGCGTTTGTGTGCGAGGGGGCGTCAGGCATGGGCGGGCGTTGTTGCACGCCCCCGCGTTCGTGTGCGAGGGTGCATCGGGCATGGGCGGGTGTTGTTGCACGCACCCCCACGTTTGTGCGCGAGGGGGCGTCGGGCACGGGCGGGCGTTGTTACACGCACCCCCGCGTTTGTGTGCGAGGGGGCGTCAGGCATGGGCGGGCGTTGTTGCACGCCCCCGCGTTCGTGTGCGAGGGTGCATCGGGCATGGGCGGGTGTTGTTGCACGCACCCCCACGTTTGTGCGCGAGGGGGCGTCGGGCACGGGCGGGAGTTGTTACACGCACCCCCACGTTTGTGTGCGAGGGGGTGTCGGGCACGGGTGGGCGTTGTTGTACGCACCCCCCACATTTATGTGTGCGAGGGGGCCGGGTGGGCCACGGGCGAGCATTCACCCCCCGCGTTTGTGTGCGAGGGAGCGTCGGGGGTGAGGTTGGCGACTCGGATCAGTGATGCTGGGCAGTGGCCAGCACTGCCAGTCCGGTAGAGCCAGGCCAAAGGTCACAGATGCGATCCCACGTCGTCCCGCGTGACAGAGAGTCATTCAATAGCCCAAAGACTTCGGCTTCTGAATCTCTGCAACCGATTCCCCATCAGAAAAACAAAAAGAAATGAAGGTGCGAGAAACGCACTTGTTTACAGATCTGGCGTTTTCGCATGGCGTTGTAGTCCTCGTAGAATTGGTCAATCGAGCGTTCAGCCTTTGAGATCGCCTCTTGGCGGCGGGTCTTGGACCCCTCGTCGCGTGCTTTGATCTCTTCCTCCTGGCTCTCGCGCCATTCCCCGAGCTTGCAGGGGCCAAAAGAGTACGGGTACGGGCAACAAGGCAACAAGGCAACAGGTCAGCGACGCGCGTCGGTTGCTGATGCAAGGGTTTCTCACGCTGGGCGAAACCCGCCAAATACCCGTACCCGCACCTCAGGGGTACGGGTTTTTGGAGGGTCAGAGGTCTGGCACCCTTACCCGTACCCGTGATACCCCCGGGTAAATACCCCTGCGGGTTGGGAAACCCTTGTCAATCACTACCTGTCAGTTCCAGGGCACCAGAAACATGGGCCCACTCACCTTAATCATCACCGTCCCAGGCCACGTCGTCGTGGCAGGGGAGGTCTGGCGGCACGTCGGAGGGGGCCGTCGTCACGGCCGTCGGAGGGGGCATCGTAGGAGGTCGTCGGAGGGCGCGTCGTCAGAGGGAGCGTCGGGGGGTATCGTCGTCGAGGGTGGCGGGTGGCAGCCAGGGAAAGGTCAACGGCTGTGAACCCGTAAACCCTGTGACTACCCTGTGGCATCCATCGGAGTTCGATTTCCGCGAGAATTGAGACCGGAAGGATGGAATGAGCGTGAGAGAGAGAAGATGAGGGGATGAGCGAGACTGGTGTCGAGTGTGTTGAGTGTTAACTGGTGCAATCGTGGTGTCCGTATAGTGGAGTCTGTGGAGAGGGCACAATCTGTGCTCTTTATGATTTGTTCGGAGGTTCAAGCATGCTTTATTCTCAAGTGACTTAGGATCCAAAGACAATTACCATGAAGGTATTTAGTTCACAAGATGATCGGGTACAGAGGCGCCTTGATCTCTTAAAAAACTACATTTTGCATCTCTAACTTAGGTCATTTTGCAACCCGGAACACGTGACAGTATTTCATTTTAACTATGAATGCATCTCCTGCCAAGTCATGCTCACAACCCTCGCAGTTCACGCTCCTGTTCAAGTATAACTGGAGCCTCTGGGAATCGCGGAGTAATATTGCACTCGAAGGGAGCCGGAAGCCTGGGGAATAGTCTTAGTTAACATCGAATACAGAAAGAAATGGTGAACATGCTAACACAGCGATACCACGATCAACATAGTCATCCAAGGGAACAAGCTGGCCCGACGCATCCTTTTTGCGCTCAATCTTCGTCGCCCATAACAAGATCGCAATATTGATGAAAAGCGAGTTGTTGGCCAAATGGCGACCAGCACAGTTCCTGCGTCCGAAACCGTACGAAAAATGCCCCTCCTTATTGTCGGACAGGCCAGAAGGGATGTCCCCATTGGCATCGAGATGCCGTGCTGGGTCAAAATCCATCGCATTCTCACCATAGATCTCCGGGTCGTGGTTCATGTGCCACACATTTGCGACGCAGAATGTGCCTTTTGGAATATACATCCCTTCGTACCAATCATCCTCCGTGGATCGGTGTACGGCCATCGGAACAGATGTCCTCCAACGTAAGGCCTCCATAACCATGGCACGAATGTATGGCAAGTGTGGATAGTCGGCGAAAGTCGGCGGACGCGCACGACCCACGATCGCATCGAGCTCCGCTTGAGCACGAGCCTGCGTCTCCGGGTATGCAAGCATCGCGAGCACCCACCAAATCATCACAGATGAGGTGGTATCCGAGCCGCCGAGGCTGGAGAACATCAACCCATGTTTGATGAGCGCACAAAAACACTTACTACAGGGTTCCTGCGAGCCAAGAACGTTCGTTTGATGAGAGCTTGTTCTTCTCCGCCTCATGAACCAACGTTGCCCCTATACTTTGATGTTCATCTCCCTTTGTCAATCCGGAACGGTTCGTATGTATGTCAATGCTCAAACTCATAAAAGTGATTCTCATACAATGTTTGTCTCGGCCGTACGGATGAGGCCATCGAACATGGCAGAACCTTGCTCATAGGAAGTCTCAGCGTCTCGCTTCCACTTCGCCAGGCTGTTTTCATGGTTTTTAGTTCATCTATCGATAAATTGAGGGCACCCACCTGCTTGGGATATGACGCATCCAGGGGAAGAGCTGGACCAAGTGAGCGCCTGGCAAAGCAGCGCGAAGGAGGCGCTTGGAAAAGCCGTTGATAAGTTCTATGGCATGATCTCTCTCGGACATAACTGTACGGTAGCCGTAGAGGGCTGACAACATCGTTGATGCGGTAGTGCGGTAAAAATGTCGGTCCCATTTTGCAGGCCTAGCAAGCCAGTCAGAGGCCAGGACGATGGCCTCTGTCATTTGCGTCTCATGGAACTTTTTCACTGAGCCTTTGCTCAATACCTCCTCGGCGGCCTTGCGCATTCGACGCCAGCTGGGCAGATCCTCCATCTAAGCGCTGCATGGTCTCGGAAGGAATGGACAGGGTGCCTACCAATCACCAATCGGGGCAAATGCGAACATGAGACCTCCAGTCATGATGTCACACGCGATAATAGGTGGACGATCTGAATAAATCGCTGCACGCCGATCAAATAGGTCAACCGCAACTCTTTGAGAGTTGAGGACGATCACCGGGTAGCCAGCTGCATTGAGGTAGATGAGATCACCTGGAGCGGCGGGGGTTTACTCTCAGGAATGGAATAGCAAAAGATAAATAGAGAATGAGCTGACCATACGTCTTTTGCCACTTTGCGAATTTGAGCCACTGTCCTCCCTTCAAGTCGAGAAGGTTTCCTATGAATGGGTAACCACGAGGCCCTGGAGGTAGCTTTCGACGACGACTAGTGAGGTAGCGGGCTGCGTAAAATATAATGAGGGTGAGAACAGTGCCGATCGATGGAATGCTATGATTTTGCGCATTCGGCCAAAGACGGAGAAGCGAAAGCTTGACAGCCTCAAGGATGTCGAGGAGAGGTGTAGAGAAAGAGGTCATGGCCCGTGATCTATAGTCAGCAGTATGATGCCTGTGTGCTGTTATGAGACCTGGGAGGAGAGACTATATATCTTCCCTGTTACGTCTCAGCTTGACGCCGAGGAAGTACCAAGCGACAGTCACGGGAAAGTGCATCAGGGAATCAGGGAAAACCTCAGCTCCTGGGCTAGCGAGAGATGTCATCGCTTGCTAGCCCTCGCTAGCTGGCATCACCTCTCGCTAGCCCACGCGCGTGCCACACCCAGCCCGATCAGGCCGCACGCTTGCCGACCAATGCCATGAGTTGCATGCATGCATCTCATGATCGTGGATCTTGGTCCCAGGCACGCGACATGAGAACATGGGGGCAAGCAGGGCTTGAAGCAGGGCATGAGCGCATGCATGAACAACCGAGCGGAGTTCTAATTTGGGCCGTGACATTGCGTGACTGTCCGACTGACTGAGGGTACGTGTCCGATAGAGGGGCAACTGTTACTAGTAGCACCGACATATCACACCGCCAGCCCACCGCCACGGAATATGATGGTTACTTCCAACATCCGAGCGCAGTCTCATCTCATCAGAAATGCTGTTGACTCATGCGATGAATAGACCGAATTCCTTTCCATTGCTATGGTCCTATGGAGTTCCCTGCAGTGCTGCCAGTGCAGTGGTAGTGTCTCCGCACAGCTCTTTCCAAAGCGGGCTTATTCGGTGGCCGCAGTAAACTCAAATAGCGCATGGCATTAGCCCCCAAAACGCGTAGAATTTATAGAACGGGCAACAGTACGCGCGCGTGCCAGTGCGGACCACGAAATTTGCCATACGTTAAAATATGGCGCCACTGTACGGAAACCTGCTGTGTCTCAGTCATCTGTTCTTCAAACTGTGTCATGATCTCGGCTGGCGCATCGGAGGTTACTCTGCCGTGGCTAGGGACAGAGGCACTCCTTCACAACGCTTCCATCTCTCTCAGCGCCTGATCATCACTGCAGTAACTATCTGAGGGCATTTGCTACAGTGTCATGATCTCGGCAGGCGCATCGGAGGCTACCCTACGGTGGCTAGGGATCGAAGCACTGCTTCACGATGCCTCCATTTCTCGAAGCGCCTGATACATCAAGGCAGTAATGATCCGAGGGCATTTGCTACTATGTCATGATCTCGGCAGGCGCATTGGAGGTCACTCTACCTTGGCTAGGGATCAAGGCACTGCTTCACAAGCGGCCCATCGTCCCTGTTTGTGGATACGCTTATGGGCCTGAGGCCTGACTGATCGGTAGAGCTCGTTAGTCATTTCGGTCTACCAAGAGAGTTCCCGTCTTGGTTCCTCGCATCAGCTTGACTCTAATGCCGGTGTTCTCGTTTGGTGATAATCTCCTAGCACTTCCTTTTTCATACTCCACGTGCTCTACTCCAACTCTGCTGAGAGGCGTGAGAGAGGCGTATCCGAGCGTATATATCTAACATGTGCGTTCGGCTCTGAGTCTCACTCATCCAGAACAATGTCTTTGCCTGCTGTGACATTCACTCGATATTGGTCCCCGCCTCACACTCTCGAGGGCTTGTCTAGGCATGATGCTACTACCGTCGTTGTCCTTGCCACCAGTTTCGTGAGTCACAAATATGTCATTCCTGACTCTCGACTTACTCGCTGCCTAGATGTGCTACGTCATCTTTCACCGCTTCGAGCCGAGTTCCTTGGGGCCACGTGTGGTACTTCTTGTTGTGGTCCCTCTGCTTCTTTCCCTCCCTATTTCATACTCCTGGGCCATCCCATTGCCTCACGCTGCTATTCCACTCGCGTTTACCGTATATGTAACTTATTTGATACTCTTCACCCTCACGTATCGCCTCTCACCTTTCCACCCTCTTGCCAAATTCCCTGGGCCGGTAATTGCCAAATCATCCAACTGGTGGGGGGCATATGTCGGCGGCAGAGGAGACTCACGTCGATACTATAAGCAGCTACATGATCGCTATGGTGATGTCGTAAGAATAGGTCAGGTTCGACATCTTCCATTTGAGAACTGTCCCACTTACAAAGTTCCAGGACCCAACGAGCTCTCTATTCGCGATGTTTCCCTTATTCGCCCTGTGCTCGGCCAAGGTGGCCTGCCCAAAGGACCACGTGTGTATGGGTCTCCTCCATAATGGTTGACTGCTCACATGTTATGTTTAGGTTATGCACGACTCGGACATGAGTCCCCGTCACTGATTGCTCAGCGCGACCCCATCGAACACCTGCGTCAACGCAAACCTTGGAATCGAGCATTTTCGTCTGCGGCATTGAAGGACTACGAAGTTATCGTGGCAAAGCGTACTAGGCAACTAATTGGTTGTCTGGATGACCTGGTCCATGGATCGAGTCGCAAGGAGGGTGCTGTATTGGACATCGGTGCATGGATGAACTATTGCACGTGAGGTCCAAGTACTATGCGCACCCATAGCTACGTTCTGACATCTGCATCTGATTACAGTACAGATTTAATGGGTGATATGGCGTGGGTATTTCCTACGTGCTGTTGTGACTAGATGTCAATTTGGGTTTCCCTAGTTTTGGGGGTGGCTTCGAGGTCATGAAGACTGGCGAAGATAAAGACGGAATTCTGACCCTTTTAAAAACTGGCATGCGGTAGGCACCTTCGCCCGTGCATATTTTATGCTTCTGAACCCTTTCCCTAGTATCTCTGCAGTCGTGACACATATCGCTTACCTCGTTCCTCTTTTCCTAGCTGCGATGGGACCGAGTAGCACGGTTCAGCGTTTCCGGAACTTTGGTACCGAAAACGTATTCAAGCGGTTAAAGATCGGCACAAACAGGAAAGATTTGTTCTACCACTTGGTATGCTAACTCATCTAGTCTGGTATACTCACGTCACTGGGACTACCTGTAGAGTGGTGAGGAACTTCCTGAAGCAGAGCGCCCCTCTCTCGAGGATGTCGCACAAGAAGGGTCCTTAGCTATCGTCGCTGGTTCGGATACAACAAGCAGCACCCTTACAGCTCTTGTCTATTACCTTCTACTCAATCCGGCAGCATACGAGCGCCTGCAAGAAGAAGTTGACTCCGCGTTTCCGAGTGGAGAAGAACCTCTGGACACAGTGAAATTGAGCCATATGGAATGGTTGAATGCTTGCATGTAAGTGACTAGCAATGAAAGGCGGTCCTAAATAATATGTTTACTGTTGCTAACAGCGATGAGACGCTTCGTCTTCAACCGCCTTCGCCGGGTGGATCGCAACGTTCACTTACCAAGGGCGCAGGTGCCAAAGCACTCGGGAAACTGTAAGGGGAAACCGTCTATTTTGTGACTGAAGGTTCTGAAAAGATTGCTGCCCACACCCAGAGTCATCCCCGAGCAGACGCAGCTCGCACTACATACGTACAGCATCCATCGGGATGCGCGTTACTTCCACACACCTGAGGCATTCATGCCCGAACGGTGGTTCAATAAGGGCGCACCCGCGGGAGAGCACAACACGGCCGCTTTCATCCCTTTCTCGTATGGTCCGACGACGTGCGTTGGTAAGAACTTGGCATTGATGGAGATGCGCATGCTGCTCTGCTGGGTGTTGCGGCGCTTCCGCTTCTCTAAGGCACCCGGATTCGCGTACAAGGAGTGGGAGGATGGGATCAAGGATTGGATTGTGGTGCAACAGGACCCATTGTTGGTCACCATGACGCTTAGGGAATGAAGCTTAAATGAAGATTCGTGCGCGCAAGAGACCAGCTGTTGTTGTAACTGTAGCAGTATAACCCACACAGACCTCAGCTGATGTAGTATGGAATCAACTAAGATTGATCATACCTAACCTGCCAGTGGAGCTATTCTGCACGGTCGTAGATCAATAAGTATTCCAAGTTCTCTTTAGAGAATGAGGCTGAGGCATTAATGAGGTTCGCACCCCCCCTTCAGAACAAGCATTTATTGCGAAGGGAGTGCAGTGAGGACTGAAAGAGAAAGGCGGAAAGCGAGACGCAGGGCACACGGCCCGGACAGTATGATGGAGGTAAAGAAGAGTGGGGGAGGAAGGGAGGCTGGTGGTGTAAGGGGGAGAAGGGAAAGGGCCGTCAGTGGACAGGCGGCAGCGCGGGAGGAACAATAAAGCAGTACCGAGTCCGTCCGGATGGAAATCCGAAAGGCATGTGAAGCCCACTGGCCGAGAGTCTGTATGCGGACATAGCTGCCTGGATTTTCTGCGCCTCAGCTGCAGCCGCGAAAGCCGGGATGCCACAAGGGTCGTGCCAACCGGCATGCATTTCCGGTGCATCGGCAGTTCCATGCGTGGTGATGCTCCTCACTCGCCGGCAGCGGCCCGAGCCCAACCGGGCCCTCGTACGACAGAATCGTCCCGAAGAGGAAGTGCTGAGACGAAGCGGGAAGTCCAGCGGCGACACGCAGCGGTGTGAAGGAGCGGGAAGCCCGGCGGGAACACGCAGCGGCGTGAGGAAGCGGGAGCAACGGCGTGGACCACAAAGCGACATGGGGAGAAGCGAGGGAATAGAAAGCGATGGCGCGGCCATAGACCGCGGGAAGCGAGGGAGTGTGAGGGACTCCGATTAGACTCAAGTAAACACATTTGAAATCGATTACTGTAAAGCCCGAGTGGGGAATTTTTGCCACCCAACTCACCCCCACTCACGATAACGGTATCTGTCCCAGACACCCAAACCGAACACTGGTCACTTCACGTCTCCACCATCTGGACCGCCGCGCTCTACGTTGCAGATCACCTCTCCGAGCTCAATCTCCCCCCGGCAGAAAGCCGGCGGTCTTCCTCAGGCCCCGCCACCGATACGCATCGCCTGCGTCTGATAGAACTCGGCGCAGGCACCGGCCTGCCGAGCATCCTCATCGCCAAGCGCTACCCGCACATCAGCGTCATCGCGAGCGACTTTCTCGACGCAAAGCTGATCCGCACGCTCCGCGAGAACGTAGCGCGCAACGACGCGGGCGCGAACTGCGCCGTCGTCCCGCACGCCTGGGGCACCGACCCGTCCGCGCTCCTCCTGCACTCCGAGCCCTCCGCCTCAGGCGCCACAGGTGCAGGCGTAGGCGCCGGCGTCGTCCTCGCGGCGGACACGCTCTGGGACCCCGCGCAGCACGCCGCACTGCTCTGCACGCTCTGCGCCGTGCTCGCGCGGACACCCGCGGCGCGCGCGCATTTCATTGCGGGCCTACATACCGGGAAATACGCGCTCGACTCGTTCTTTCGTGCGGCGCGGGCGGAGGGGCTCGTGCTTGTGGAGGCGACGGAGCGCGAGGTGACGCGGGCGGACTTGGACTCGGACTCGTTGGGCGGTCCGAGTCGACGTCGGGAGTGGGATGTTGGACGGATGGCACCGGGGGAGGATGATGAGCGGGAGAGGAGACGATGGGTCGTTTGGAGTATATTGAAGTGGGGAGATTCGTAGATGTTGCGTGGATGGGCTATACGCGCGGTTGTCAGGCTGGTTGAGTGAGTGAACGTGAACGGGCCAGCCAGGTGCTGGTCGGACCATAGGCGAGGGGTCCAGCAGGGTTGGCTCAGCTGAAGTTCCATTCGATAACTCCACAGATTCGGGGAATATCGTCACTCTCGTCGTCTCTTCAAGTCTACGAAATAGTGCCATGTCCCTTTATTTCGAAATACAATTTTCAATGTGTTTGTGTGGAGTTGGGAAAGAAAAAAAACCACGGCACCCAGGATTCCCGCGTGGTCCCCCACCGTGGTACTAACTAGGCGGCACTCCGGTTAACTGCGCAGATCGAACGGGATGCGGTGCTTTCGGAGTCCTATGGCCGTGGATAAAATACTCTATGAGGAACGGCTTATATCCCACTACTCTCCAGCAGAACCAGCCTGTGCATGACTGATGCGTCAGGTGTGGTCATTCAGAGAAGGTCCCTAGACATATATGGCATAGATTATGAAATGAAATGAAAAGTACACTTTAGACCCATAATTAACCCTAGAAAAGGGCGTTGACTTTTTCTAAACCACGACCGGACTGCGCGAGCCACTGTCTGCCTGGCAGGCAAGGTGGATGATGTACAGTGAGTTGCATGTGAAAAGGTTTTGTAGTAGTGATGAAAATTCGAATTTGAAATGGCCACCACAAAGACGGCACTGGCCGCGACAACTCGTCACCAAATGTGGGAACCACCACCCATGGCTGGCGGAAGCAGACAACATTTATACCCGACTGCGGGATTATCAAGTAATGTCTACTGCATAGACTACATACAGACGCCGCCATCTCTGCGGCTTCCTTGCGCTCCTCTTCTACTGTGATGAGAGGAGGTGAATGTTGAGAAGTGACGCTACGAGCTCACCTCGCCTCGCTAACCATGGGTGAAGCAGTGTATCGCTTCGCGACTCAGCAGGGGTCTCACAGCAGGTTTCCCACTGGAATCCATGCGGCTCTACGGCTCCGTTGCCACGAGCTCGGTGCAAAGACCAACCCACCGGGCGTCCTCATCGCCAAGGCTCACCCTTCAGTTTCATCAGTATCGTTTTCAGCGACTTTTCAAGGTAATTCTCCTTTTGGACGCTCCGCGAGCGCATAACAGGCACCCTCGTGGGCATCAGACTGCACCGTCTTCTCGTCCACTGGAACACCGACATGTCGGCGCTCCTGGCCGCGGCCGCGGATACGCTTAGGGACTTGAGCGCCTGAACCATCGTACCACGGTGCTGCACATGATCTGCGCTGTACTCGTGCCACCTCGTCGAGGTTGCACATCGTTCAGTACCCGCTCGATAGGTAATCCGGAAAGAAGGTTCGGTGCCCTGAAGCGATGCCCTTCTCAGAGACGCGCTAGGAGCTCATCAGAGTCCAAAGGACGAGTTTAGCTAAGAAGGTAATCTCATAACACTGATGCGATATTGCTTATCCACTGGGACTTAGACCTGGAAACGCAGATAAGCAATCCCCTCAATGAGACGGCAC
This sequence comes from Russula brevipes, assembly GCA_022496215.1. Lineage (NCBI taxonomy): Eukaryota > Fungi > Basidiomycota > Agaricomycetes > Russulales > Russulaceae > Russula > Russula brevipes. The sequence continues at coordinate 11,167 of WTXF01000023.1, forward strand.
CCGCAGTTTCATGCATCAGCTATCTCTCGAAACTAGTTAAGGAAAACAGTCCGATATCGTGACAATTATCAGAGGTCGAACAGCGAAGCAAATCTGTATAGCATCGCGGTCACCACGATAGTGTCCATAAGTGGAGGATGCATCTATTATATTCAGTCTAGGTCAGTGCTGTTTAACGGTTTAAATTGTCCGCTAGACATACCATAACTCCCACGCCAGCCGAACGGAAAAAATGAAGCTCTGCATAGACTACCCCGAGCATATATCGGGTTGGCCGAGTGGGTTGCATGAGGGCAATCACAGAACCATTAGAATCGTGTAACTGAACGAGCGTGTGAACAAGCGTCCCTCGTAGATCATGATACTGGGTGACCCACCAAAATGTCATTGTTATTAATACTCGGGCTCCATCGGTACTGGTAACCATCGGGTCCACTAAACATTCTTGCGTTCTAATTTCCCCAAGTCAGATGGGAAGTGAGTAAATCGAGATAAATCAAGCGCACAGGCGTCCTTGGGTCCCGTTGGATCAAGTCTGACATCGGAAGGCGGATCTATGACCAAATTAGAACGTGAGAAAGACATGAAGAAATGTCCTGAAGTGCAGGCCTGACCTTCCCGATGACAACACGTCCCAAACCGCCATCAGGCGCCCACTCTAGTCTAGCCACTCCGTCCTCTCTATTTGCACGTATCGCACGCCAAAGAGTAGTTATGCTCTGGGCCTGTGCATTGGTCTCGGTCTAGGAAATCGTATGAAGACCATCGGGTAGATGTGATGGGGATAACACCTACGTGGAAACGGTAGAGAACGCCCCATGGATTGAACAGCTCGCTCTCTCTGGGATCCTGAGAGGTCCAAGAAAGTACATCGTTGAGGCGATCATGCACACCTCCGGACCCGATGCCAGACCAAACGACCGGGCTGGAACAAGTATCGGCATCTCCACGTGCAAGTCCTGATTTTTGCTGGGGCGTACTGGCCTGTGATGGTGCGCACTGGCTGTGTGAAGCTGGATCTTCTACAAGACTGTTCGATGAAGTATGTCCTGCACTCTCTGAAGATGGAAGTGGATGCGAGGCCGGAGATGGCAAAGTCGGTGAAGGAGGATCCCTATGTTCATGAAATGGCGGCTGGGAGGACTGAGACGTGAAAAGCCCTTTTGCGCGGAGCCACGTCTTGACGCCTTCTCGATTGGTAGGTAACTTTCCACCAAGCCACCCGAAGTCGTCGGGAGTGGGTGAGGAACCAGGGTCTGGCTAGGTTGGTTCATGGAGCCTCTTCTGCGAAATGTGGGACTCCCCCCACGTTTGGAACTCTTGAGAAAACATCGCGACTGTGGTGATATCGGACTCAGTTTTTGAACGATATCCCTCATTACCTCGCCAATCTTTGTTGTGGGTGCGTGCGGGAACAGGACTATGAGAACCAGGGAAGTCGCAATGCAGATAGTTGCTCACCACACAGAACCTGCTGTATTTCTGGCTGCAATTTTCTGAGAAGATGTGACATGGCATCCGACTGGAGGGTTTCCTGTGATTACGGATTGGCGAGGATCAACATAGCTAATATAAATGTCTATTGACATTACTTTCACAGATCTCACTGACACGTGTCAAGTCGTCATCGTGGACAAGGATCATATCGCAGTCAGACGCCCCCTGTACAGTCCAAGTTTATAGGGCAGTGGATGAATGGTTCGGGCCTTAAATGCTCACCTCGGCGACGTGTCCTAACAATAGATGAAGAGGATCCTGGTACTTTGAAAGCTCCCTTGAAGGCCAGTAGATGACAAACAAGGTGCCACATCACCTCGGTCATTTTAGGTATCGACATAAGTTCCAGGTCTGGCTCAGAGTTGTCCTCGTCCGGGTCTGAAGAGGATCCCCCCGCTGCAATAAGATGCTTTGGAAATATCTTGAGGGTACGAGTGACGCGGAACCCTCGAATAAATACACATTGGTCCTCGGGCGGATTCTAATGAGCAGAAGATCACGCCAAAACTGTCACGGTTCTACTGGCCCTCGTAAATAGCACGGTGACGTACCTTCCCATCAGGGCCCCAGTTCAAGACTGCTCCTCGAATCCGCTCAGGTGAGAATTTCCAATTAATGTTGGTATCAGGGCCATCAACACCTGCCACGTCGACCTCGAATGACACTTGTGAATCTTGCTGGCTCTCCAAGAAGGCAACATTAGCCCAGGACCTCGTGCGATGACACCCCGTAACCAGGATGATGTCCTCCATTTGCCCAATCCCCAGTCCAAGCCGTCGAGTGAAGGCAAACCAGCGGTCGATATGCTTGATTATCCATCGGCCAAAATCCCCTCGAGCGACAGTGTCCTGGCGCTGGGCCTGTACTGGAAGGAACAACGCTGCACCGCATTGTCTCTTTTTGCATATATATGAGACCTGCGGAAGGTCTTCTGGCCTGGGAGAAATTTCAGTAAGAGAACGCTTAGACTGGCTGTTGCATCTACTTGAAGGCACGGACGTCCGGTTCAGCATCGACCAGAGTAACTCCGTGAGAACAGTAATGATTAGGCTTGAGGGTACCAACGTCGATATGTTCTGGGGGGTTAGGTGTAAGCGGTTCGTGATACTCTGGTACTCCGAAATTGCGATGAGACGGATGGTCAGCCGGAAGTAGGGCATTGAAAAGTCGGTGGAATTTGCCCTCGCGTACGTAGCCGACGTCTCCCACCTCTACGGGGCTATATAGCCTTCCCGGATTTGGCTCCCACAAAGCATGACCGTAAGCAGGATACTTGTCCGCAAGCTGTTCGCGGAATATGTCGTAGTGGGCCATACCAGGCTAATACACGGTTTACATGGAACCCAAGGATCTGGGAACTTTCAGCACCATCGACAGGCCCATCTCAGAGACGACGCTGCCTACGGAAATCAAAATACAACCACAAGTAAACAGATAGATGATGGGGTTCAGATGACAGTGACGGGGGTTGGACACGAGTTGGTAGTTGGCTGCCACCACGTGTTGCCAGCCATGAGGCCAAAGCGCAAAGCACGATGACCCAAGAGAGGGCATCAGCAAAAATACAAAATGCTTTACAACTTTTTGACCTTTTTAGCTTTATAGGGAGAATTTCTAAAATCAAAAGGTCATAAAACAACTTTTTCTGGAGTTTTTTGGCTTCATAGTGGATTTTTGTATCATGACTTTTCTGGAAATTGGGTCGGTCTAAATGACTTTCGACTTTTTACCTTTTTTGACTTTATAAAGACTTTATAAAGCTCAAAAAGCATTGTGTATTTTTCCCGATGAGGTCGGAGTCCGACGACTGAAGTTCCCACACTTTCTGTCCATTTGCAACTAAACTTGCGACTAGGCGTTCCGCTTAAAAGTATGGGGTAAGAATGGGTGTATCTAGTCCACTCGAGGCTACTTTCTCAAGTTTCCTATGACGAGTCTTGATAGCTCCCCCACTGGCAGAGCTTAGCTGTGAAACCCTTCGTGATGGGATCTAGTCGATGCAGTGACTCGGACGGCCTCGGACTTGGAGACTATTTATTGTGGGGCACTACAATTATCGATCTGCTTCAGCTGGAGTGATGCAACTGTGACATTACGGCGTGAAGTCGCATCTGCCCTGAATGTCAGTAGCATTGGCCGTTCATATCATTGCGTTAGCACTGGCAACGGGCGACGGTCCGAGTCGTCTGACGTCTGTCAACCACTTCCATTCCCAGTCACGCATCAGGACGTGTACACACAAGTGGCAGGAGCTCGGAACGACAACTTGTTAATAGACGCATGCGACATGTTGCGTGTGTATTTATAGACACACATAAGTATCAGGTGTTCGAATACTGAGTACTGAGAAGACAACCAGTCTCCACAACTTGAAGTCAACGCGCCATGGTATCAGCAAGTATAAGCTCTCGTGCCTTCTCATCTCTGGGGATGAAAGAACACGAAAATGGAATTGGGCAACTAGAAGGACTATTAGCTTCTCCAAGCTCCCTTCAAGAAATCCAACAGTACCTTATGATAGCGCCTGTGTACGTATAATCAGGAACCCCACCGCCATCTCCTCTCCCTCTCTCGATGTCGAAGGCAGAGAATAAAGACGCAACGGAAATAAACAAGGCCGCATCGACGATGTGCCTTCCGGGGCAAATTCGTTTTCCGAACCCAAACGCTGACAGTAGGATGGGATCATCGCGCAACGTTCCATCTGAATTCAGGAGTCGCTCGGGCTTGAAAACATCTGGCTCGGGATACAATGCAGAATCATGTAAGATCGCCCTGAGAAGAGTTCAATTGGCTTTGTTTGAGAACGTAGAGAATACAACATACCATGAGTTTCCGACTATCAACTAGCCTGCGGGAATATGCCTGGGTAAAATATCGGGCAGATTCGTTCAGAAAACAGCGCTCACCTTTCGGTATGAAGAAGCCCGCATAGACGTCATCTTTGGTTGCTGCATGTGGCATAGCTGTTAGTGAGAGTTATATAGACGCGACGCTGTTCAGATGTCTTGCATGAGTATCTGGCAGGGATACACACCGATGGGAGCGACTGGACGCCATCTCAAAACTTCCTTGCACACCGCATCAATGAATGGTAGCCTTGGGCGATCGTCGAAGGTTGGGAGTTGATCCCGCCCTATGACAGAATCAATTTCATCCTGCGCCTTCTTCTGTACGTCAGGATAAAGCAACATTGCCACGAAAAGTGACTTCATGGCAGCGACAGTCTAGAATAAATGATGCTGAGGTCCCAATACATGTACAGGTTTGGAGTTATTCATCTTACGGTATCCGCGCCAGCTTCGAAGAAAGATTTCAACCAAATCCGCTCTATGCACTGGAATAGGTACTGACCAGCATATATCGAGCCCACAGCACCGGCAATCATTTCCTCGGCCTTATCACGATCAGGTCCACTTAGTCCCAGGTCCTCGACCTCCTGAAGATTCTCAAGAGCAAGAGAGGGCAGTGCCGTGCCATCGAGCTGCAACAAGGGTCGTGGGTCATTCCGAAGGAATGACATATCAAGGCAAACAACTACTCACGATGCTTTCCTTTACAAATTGGATTGGCGGATATAGGACACGATTTCCCAGGTCATGGCCAACCCGCGCTAGTGGCTTGTAGCTGAACCACGGTAGCCATTCAGGGATGCGGCGTACTAAATATCCATGCTGAGATTGTCATGTTGCGCAAAAAGCGAGATTTCATACAGAGAGGAATATGATTGACTAGCAAAGCTCCCGGAAGAGTCTTTTCTGACGCAAACTTGCTCAACTTTCTGGCATTGTCAATCATCCTATCATCGCGGTCCTGCGCTTGATACCCATATGTCATAGCGAGGATAAACTCCCCCTAAAGGCTAAAAATTTGCCGGTTAACTCAAGAACAACATGCGAGCCAGGGAAAGTACACTGACAGCTCAATATGAGTTTCCCAACGGTGCGGGTCTGCCAGTAGCCGAGAAAGGAGATCGTGTGACCTCGCCTGTAGCATTGGCCGGTATGACGCTGTCGCTCCCGGACCAAGCCCGCGGTCAAGCAGTCTGCGTCCCTGGCGCCAACCGTGATCGCCTCTTGCAGCCGGCAGAACCCAGTGCCACCCCGCCCTTATTGACATAAGAGTCAGCTGAAACCCACATTCAGAATTCATGCACGTACATCTCGTAGAATGGGATGGGAGGACGATCAGAACAAATATCTCCGCGCCTTTCGAGAGGATCCTTGGCGACTTTAGCGGTGTTCACTACGACGATGACCTGCCCAAACACATGGAGAGCTAAGATATCCCCTATCATCCCGGTCAGAAATGAACCCTCCGTCAGGGAAATAGACGCACCATGTGTTTTCGAAAATCGAGTGTATGCGAGCCAGGAAAATTCCTTTGGAATATCAAGAAGATTTCCGATAATCGGTAAGGGCCGTGGACCAGGCGGGTAAGGTAATCCCCCTCGCCTTTGATAGTCACGGATTGTCCTGATGGTGGCAAGGAATAAGAGAACAGCGAAAAGATCAACGAGGGGTGTCAGATAGGCCATGTTCTTTCGACAGGTCGTCGCACTTGGTTCAAGTCATTCGCATCCAGGGCACCTCAAAAGCTTCCGAGCTTTATAAACCACGTTATATGTCGGCAATGTGCCTCGGGCGGCGTGTGACTTCTGAGATGAGAAGAAACGCCAAGAGAAACGCTCAGCGCAGCGTGAGCGCTTATATATGAATAATCTGAGTAGTATCGTCTCTGTGTGGAGCTAGCATTCTGCTTGCTTTGCATTCTCATATTCCTCTCCTTGCGTCCCTCCGGCTACGAGGACATTGGGGATGGGCGGGGCAAGGGCTCGAAATGTTGGGGCTCCGACGCGTCAATTGGCAGTGTCAGATGAACGCGGACTGTCTTTGGATTTATAGCGATTTCCAATGGGATGGACCCCTGGTGACATGACTGTTGCCCGTGCGACGACTACTAATTGGCTTATGGTGCAGTCCTGCTCCAAGTTATTAGCAACACCAAGCACGCAAATAACCAGCCAGGGAAGAGGACCGTCTGAATTCGGGAATCGCTCAGGTTTGGATATATCCGGCTCGAAATACAGGTAGGGTCATGTAAGATGGCCCCGAGAACAGGTGAAGCGACTGTTAGAGCGTAGGGGAAATAACCTACCATGAATTTCCAATCACTATCGCACCTGGGAAGTATGCGTGAGTAAAAATTCAAAAATTAGGACCCACCTTTCGGCATGCATAAATATCATCGTGTCATCCTTTGTAGCCGCATGTGGGACACCTGACAGTGAGGATGCCAATGACATAAACGTTTCTCATCTATCCTGGACGAGTATCTATCGGAGGAAAGACGCACCAGCAGTGGTGACAGGACGCCTCAGCACTTCCTGACACACAGCGCCAATGAATGGTAACCTCGGGCGATCCTCGAAGGATGGTCAGCCGGAAGTACTGTAGGGCATTGAAGAAAAGTCGGTGGAATTTACCCTCGCGTACGTAACCGACGTCTCCCACCTCTAAGGGGCTATACAGCCTTCCCGGATTTGGCTCCCACAACGCATGGCCGTAAGCAGGATACTTGACCACAAGCTGTTCGCGGAATATGTCGTAGTGGGCCATATCAGGCTAATACGCGGATTACAAGGAACCCAATGATCTGGGAACTCTCAGCACCATCGACGCGACAGGCCTATCTCAGAGATGACGCTGCCCAGTAATCAAAATACAACCTCAAGTAACAGATAGATGATGGCGTTAAAATGACAGTGACGGGGGTTGGACGTTGGACACTAGTTGGTAGTTGGCCGATACCACGTGTTGCCAGCCATGAGGCCAAAGCGCAAAGCACGACGACCCAAGAGAGGTCGGAGTCCGACGACTGAAGTTCCCACACTTTCTGTCCATTTGCAGGTAATATCAACTACTGTAAACTTGCGACGAGGCGTTCAGCTCAAAAGTATCAGGGGGAAAGGATGGATGTATCTAGTCTAGTTTTTATACGAGGCTGCTTTCTCAAGTTTTCTATGACGAGTCTTGATAGCTCCCCAACTGGCAGAGCGTAGCTGTGAAATCCCTCATGATGGGGTCTACTAGTCGATGACGACCTCGGACTTGGAGGCTATTTATTGTTGGGCGCTACTATTATTGATCTACTTGGAGTGATGCAACTGTGACATTACGGCGTAAAGTCGCATCTCGACCCTGAATGTCGGTAGCATTGGCCGTTCCTATAATTGTGCTAGCAACGGACAACGGTCGTCCGACGTCTGTCAACCACTTCCACCCAAGTGACGCATCAGGACATGTACACACAAGTGGCAGGAGCTCGGAACGACAATTGGTTGACGGTGCATGCCAGCGTTGCACGTGTATTCAAAGAAACACACAACGCACATATCAGATGTTCGAATACTGGAAGAAACCGAGTCTCCACAAGTCAACGCGCCATGGTATCAGCAAGTATAAGCTCTCGTGCCTTCTCATTTCTGGGGATGAAAGAACACGGAAATGGATTTGGGCAACTAGAAGGACTATAAGTTTCTCCAAGCTCCCTCCGAGAAATGCAACAAAAGTACCTTATGATACCGCCTGTGTATGTATAATCAGACGCCCCACCGCCACCTTCTCTCCCTTTCTCGATATTGAAGACAGAGAATAAAGATGCAACGGAAATAAACAAGGTCGCATCGACGATGTGCCTTCCGGGGCAAATTCGTTTTCCGAACCCAAACGCCCCAGGCGTGCGGGACGACGGCGCAGTTCGCGCGCGCGTCGTTGCGTGCTACGTTCTCGCGGAGCGTGCGGATCAGCTTTGCGTCGGGAAAGTCGCTCGCGATGACGCTGATGTGCGGGTAGCGCTTGGCGATGAGGATGCTCGGCAGGCCGGTGCCTGCGCCGAGTTCTATCAGACGCAGGCGATGCGTATCGATGGCGGGGCCTGAGGAAGACCGCCGGCTTTCTGCCGGGGGGAGATTGAGCTCGGAGAGGTGATCTGCAACGTAGAGCGCGGCGGTCCAGATGGTGGAGACGTGAAGGGACCAGTGCTCGGTTTGGGTGTCTGGCACAGACACCGTTATCGTGAGTGGCGGTGAGCTGGGGTCCTCAGAGCGGTGGACGTATGTGAACAATCCGCCTGCGGATGAGTGTGCGATCGGAGCGAAATTATAGAGCGTCTCGAGGGATGAAGACAAGTTTATCGAAAATAGAGAGAATAAAAAGACCCTTCTATACGCGGAAAATATTGAGTTTGCAGTCCCAACTACACGTCGCCAGTACTCCTTCCTCGTACAAAGACCATGCGCACCCTACAACGAATTCCGTATGCGCATCGTGTATTCTAACTAGGTGATTTTTCCCAGGGGGTGGGTTTGTTGTCCATCTGGCGGAAAGCGTCAGTACATTCAGTCTGGGTTAAGATCACTGCAAAGACAAGGCTCACATGCGACAGGTCATATCATAAGATCCGCTGGCTAATATGTCGGGCCTATGAGGACTCCATCGCACCTTGCGTATGGCATACTCGTGCCCTAGCAAGCGGTTCTCACAAACTGAACCATTCATGATGCTCGCAAACCTGTCGTTAGAGCCCCGGTGGTTTGGGGCGCGATTTCGAGTCCGAGAGGTGGTCGAGGCACCGCAGCCGCGCATGGTCAGGGCCATGTGCAAGGCCAACTGGCCTGCACAAAAGCAACTGACCAAGCGTGGAACGAGCACCGGAGTCTTGATGAGCCTCGCTCTGGGGGGGGGCTGTGGTCTTGAGGGGAAACCTCCTTGGGAGGAGGCCGTCGCGTCGCCAGGAATGTCCGGGGCCTGAGGCGAGGGTGCAGGCGATGTCACCACGCGCTGCAAAGACGACCTGCCCACATATACACCCTGTCAGTTCCAGGGCACCAGAAACATGGGACTCACCTTAATCATCACCGTCCCAGGCCACGTCGTCGTGCAGGGGGTCGTGGCAGGGGGGGCAGGGGAGGTCTGGCGGCACGTCGGAGGGGGCCATCGTCACGGCCGTCGGAGGGGGCATCGTAGGAGGTCGTCGGCGGCGTCGTCAGAGGGAGCGTCGGGGGTATCGTCGGTCGTCGAGGGTGGCGGGTGGCAGCCAGGGAAAGGTCAACGGCTGTGAACCCGTAAACCCTGTGACTACCCTGTGGCATCCATCGGAGTTCGATTTCCGCGAGAATTGAGACCGGAAGGATGGAATGAGCGTGAGAGAGAGGAGGGGGATGAGCGAGACTGGTGTCGAGTGTTGAGTGTTGACTGGTGCATTCGTGGTGTCCGAGTAGTGGAGTCTGTGGAGAGAGCACAATCTGTGCTCTTTACGATTTGTTCGGAGGTTCAAGCATGCTTTATTCTCAAGTGACTTAGGATCCAAAGCAATTACCATGAAGGTATTTAGTTCACAAGATGATCGGGTACAGAGGCGCCTTGATCTCTTAAAAAACTACATTTTGCATCTCTAACTTAGGTCATTTTGCAACCCGGAACACGTGACAGTATTTCATTTTAACTATGAATGCATCTCCTGCCAAGTCATGCTCACAACCCTCGCAGTTCACGCTCCTGTTCAAGTACAACTGGAGCCTCTGGGAATCGCGGAGTAATATTGCACTCGAAGGGAGCCGGAAGCCTGGGGAATAGTCTAAGTTAACATCGAATACAGAAAGAAATGGTGAACATGCTAACACAGCGATACCACGATCAACATAGTCATCCAAGGGAACAAGCTGGCCCGACGCATCCTTTTTGCGCTCAATCTTCGTCGCCCATAACAAGATCGCAATATTGATGAAAAGCGAGTTGTTGGCCAAATGGCGACCAGCACAGTTCCTGCGTCCGAAACCGTACGAAAAATGCCCCTCCTTATTGTCGGACAGGCCAGAAGGGATGTCCCCATTGGCATCGAGATGCCGCGCTGGGTCAAAATCCATCGCATTCTCACCATAGATCTCCGGGTCGTGGTTCATGTGCCACACATTTGCGACGCAGAATGTGCCTTTTGGAATATACATCCCTTCGTACCAATCATCCTCCGTGGATCGGTGTACGGCCATCGGAACAGATGTCCTCCAACGTAAGGCCTCCATAACCATGGCACGAATGTATGGCAAGTGTGGATAGTCGGCGAAAGTCGGCGGACGCGCACGACCCACGATCGCATCGAGCTCCGCTTGAGCACGAGCCTGCGTCTCCGGGTATGCAAGCATCGCGAGCACCCACCAAATCATCACAGATGAGGTGGTATCCGAGCCGCCGAGGCTGGAGAACGTCAACCCACGTTGATGAGCGCACAACAACACTTACTACAGGGTTCCTGCGAGCCAAGAACGTTCGTTTGATGAGAGCTTGTTCTTCTCCGCCTCATGAGCCAACGTTGCCCCCTATACTTTGATGTTCATCTCCCTTTGTCAACCGGAACGGTTCGTATGTATTTCAATGCTCAAACTCATAAAAGTGATTCTCATACAATATTTGTCTCAGCCGTACGGATGAGGGCATCGAACATGGCAGAATCTTGCTTGTACCAAGTCTCAGCGTCTCGCTTCCACTTCGCCAGGCTGTTTTACATGGCTTTTAGTTCATCTATCGATAAATTGAGGGCACTCACCTGCTTGGGATATGACGCATCCAGGGGAAGAGCTGGACCAAGTGAGTGCCTGGCAAAGCAACGCGAAGGATACGCTTGGCAAAATCGTTGATAAATGCTATGGTATGATCTCTCCCGGACATAACTGTACGGTAGCCGTAGAGGATTGACAGCATCGTTGATGCGGTAGTGCGGTAAAAATGTCGGTCCCATTTTGCAGGCCTAGCAAGCCAGTCAGAGGCCAGGACGATGGCCTCCGTCATTTGCGTCTCGTGGAACTTTTTCACTGAGCCTTTGTTCAATCCCTCATCGGCGGCCTTGCGCATTCGACGCCAGCTGGGCAGATCCTTCATCTAAGGCGCTGCATGGTCTCGGAAGGAATGGACAGGGTGCCTACCAATCACCAATCGGGGCGAATGCGAACATGAGACCTCTAGTCATGATGTCGCACGCGATAATAGGTGGACGATCTGAATAAATCGCTGCTCGCCGATCAAATAGGTCAACCGCAACTCTTTGAGAGTTGAGGACGATCACCGGGTAGCCAGCTGCATTGAGGTAGATAAGATCACCTGGAGCGGCGGGGGTTTACTCTCAGGAATGGAATAGCAAAAGATAAATAGAGAATGAGCTGACCATACGTCTTTTGCCACTTCGCGAATTTGAGCCACTGTCCTCCCTTCAAGTCGAGAAGGTTTCCTATGAATGGGTAACCACGAGGCCCTGGAGGTAGCTTTCGATGACGACTAGTGAGGTAGCGGGCTGCGTAAAATATAATGAGGGTGAGAACAACGCCGGTCGATGGAATGCTATGATTTTGCGCATTCGGCCAAAGACGGAGAAGCGAAGACTTGACAGCCTCAAGGATGTCAAGGAGAGGTGTAGAGAAAGAGGTCATGACCCGTGATCTATAATCGACAGTATGATGCCTGTGTGCTGTTATGAGACCTGGGAGGAGAGATTATAATCTTTCCTGTTACGTCTTGACGCCGAGGAAGTACCAAGCGACAGTCACGGGAAAGTGCATCAGGGAAAACCTCAGCTCCCGGGATAGTGAGAGGTAATGCCAGCTAGCGAGGGCTAGCAAGCGATAATGGAGTGCTAGCGAGCTCACTAGCCTGGGAGGTTTTCCCTGATGCCAATCTTGATGCCAATTGAAGGCCTGAGACCAATGATGGAACATAGGACATACCTCAATCGCGGAATCATCGCATGGCAAAACCCCTTACGCGTTCTCTTTAGAGAACGAGGTTTTAAAGACTGGACTTCGTGTCCAAATTCGGACGTGGGAAAATGTACGCGATACTGTTGCCGGTTTCGTGGGAATAACGTCACGATTTTGATTGGTTCCATTGCCGGCTCAGTTTCCGGTTTACTTTGCATCCGAGCCGGATCCCCATATGGAAATTTTAGGCAGGTGTCCGGCTGACTTTACATCCGAGCTGGTTCAACGAAAGATCATCGATCATCAGGGAATTCTAGAACCGAGATTTCGTTCCTGATTCACTAACTGATTGGTAACTACGGACTCCATACATGGCTGACCCCCAGTGAAAAGTCGATCGAGCCGGATCAAGTAGATTCAAGCCAAATAAGACCAATCGAGCCAAATTGAGATTGAGGTCGGCTGTTCGACCAACTTCAATGAACTATGTCAACAATGGATGTCGATGATGTTGATACATTGATATGTTGATATGTGGATGTCGATGGTTGTCAATGGACTTGGTCGACTTCAGTATTTTCCTTTGAGTCTTTGTCTTCTAAATCAACCAATCTATTTTCTTTCCTTTACATCCATCTTCTCAGGCGAATGTATGCGAGCTGTTTCCTCTCTTCCCTTTCCTCCACCACCCACTGCCTCCCTGCTGCACCGCCTCAGACGTTTCCCGACAAGGCTACACCATATACAAACGATCATCGAGTGCTCTGCCTAATGCTCGTGGCCACCACCCACCTCCCCCTCTGCCCGATGTTCCCACCTCCTTGCCCCTGCCCCCGTCCTCCGCCTCTTGCCTGGTCTCACCTCGTGCCTCGCTGCCACATGCACCGCAACAACAGTCGCAGCCCACGTCGCCGCCACCGCCGGCGCCCAGCCTGTGTGCTGCTGCTGCCACACACGTGCACTTCCACTCGCGGGTGCGCATCACCAGCGGCCTGCGGCACTCGCACGCGAATGTGAACCACACGCTCAACGACTCTTCCGACTCGGATTCCCCGTCCCCCTCCCCTTACCAGCCCCGGACCCCATTGATGCCGGCCAAGCACGACATCCATATATATATAGTGTGTCATTCACAATTACATCCATCTCCCTCCTTCACTGACCCTATCCCCCTACCAAACACAGTAACCCCGATGTGCTGCCCACCAGTGGACCCTTCCACTTCTGAGGATGGCCAGCACCCATGGCCCCACACCCGCCTCGCCTGGGCCAGAGAATGCACTCTGGGCCTCTGGCTGACGGCCTCCGGGCATGGTGCAAGGGCAAGGGCAAGCCCGAGGACTCGAGCCATGCATGCATGCAGTGGGTCTGTGCTGCGATGGCACGTGTTATGGAGGAGGTGGGAGCAATGCGTGTGGCAGGCCCGGGAGAGGTGTGTGTGCAGTAAACTTCGGTATGTCTTGTCTGTTTTCAGTTGACAACTGTGCTCATAACACTTAGAGTTCTTATTTACACCACATAGCAGGCCACAGCTATATTCCATGGAGGGTACACCAGTACTAGGAGCAATGGAGACGGGAACGCGGGAACGGGGGACGCAGGAACGGGATGCGGGAACTGGGGATGCGGGAACGCGGGAACTTGAACGTGGGAACAGAAGGAGGAAAAACGGAATAAATGCGTAGTAACAGTAATCGAGCGAAAATGAAAACCATGTTTTTTGGCATCGAAATGGCTTGAATGGGCTGGATATTGTTCCGATATCTTGAGTGAGACTGAGCTTAATCAAGCCATTTACAGTGAGGCCGATTTCGCTCATTTTCGCCTGATCCGGCTCGATCGACTTTTCACTGGGGCTGACCCCCCGTTCGGACACCCCACTTCAATATTTACTCAATCGCTATGAAACTCGATACATGCCATCTTGTATATTGTATAAACATACTCCAATCCTTTTTTTGATATAAAATGCACTGAGTGTGTGACCACTGGCATTGTGTGACTGTCCGAACGGGGGGTCAGCCGGTCAGCGCGGTCAGCCATAGTATGGACTTTCCGGTCTCGCCCTGGGTAAGGATTGGCAAGCGGGGTTTCCTGCGATGTTATGGTTGGATTCCACTGCACCGTTGTGCACTGCACGGGTCGTGACAGGTGACATCTTTGTAACGTCGACCTAGCCTCGTTCTCTCCGGCTCAAAAATATCGAGAGGGTTAGCCACACAGCTGGTGGCATGGAATTGGAAGGTGTGTGTAGGCTCCATTGGTACCCTGAAACTGACTGCATCGCCCTCGGCGGTCCCTAAACCGTTGGGGACCCGCTTCTGGCCCGGAGGCTCCTCACAAGACCTCGGAATCGCGCCCCAAAACGCTGGGGTCGTTCAAGCACATAAGAAAAAAAAGGGAGCCTCGTCTCGGCCGCGTCGATTGCCCCTTCCTGAGCTGTCGACTAATGTGCATGGAAGGAGGCGCTGCAGAAGGCCTCAAGACCCCAAAAGTCCTCATATCCAAACCCAAGACCATAAAAAGCGCCACCCCGGTCCCCGTCGTCGTCGTCGTCGTCGTCACGCGATGGTACTGCGGCTGTCCCGCTCGCTGTGCGCGGGCTCCCTCCCAACCGAACCACCTTTCTCTCTGGACCCGACATCCTCGTTTACTTTCGCAACCTTGAAACGGCAGAAGCGAAGGTGTGAGAAGGACCACATCGAGAGTTTTCCCCGGAGGTCACTTGGGTTACACATGCGTGCGTCTATGGGAATTGAAAATGGCATTATTCTTATTCTTGGACTGACCATCTGGATCTAGAGGCCAGTCAGACCTCGAAGAGCCATCGGCTGGCCATTCCTTGCCTTCATCAATGCGCACCGTGCAGGCGCAGGTCCTCCCCGGCGTGTCAATCAGGACCCTGCGCATGCTCGATGCCCTTGCGCTCGGCGAGGCACCTGCTGAGCGTGAGCGCGTCTTTTGCAGCACTGCCCGCACGTCCCTCACGATCGCGATCCGGCTTGAGCAGGGGTACGACAGCGGCTCCGTCCTGCGCACTATCATCGCAGAGTGTCTGCACCTGCGGCACCTCGACTTCACTGCCTGCCGGCCCTCCTTCACCATAGTGAGTACACCATCTCTCCCCTCTCCATTCCCGTCCCGAGAGAGTTACTTATTCCATGCACCAAGGGAGCCATTCGTCGCCTCGGCCAGCTGCGCACGCTCGCCCTGCGCATCATGCCTCCTTGCGTGAAGACGACCTCCGCACATGCGGCACTCGCATCATGAGCGTAAGCCCACGGCTGACGTCCTTCGAGCTCAATACCGTTTCAGATGAGCGCCACAATGTGTCCTCCGTTCCCGTCCTCGTCAGCCCCGGCCGCATCCGTACCCCGTCGTAACTGCAAACTTCCCTGCCCATCACGACAACGACGTCCATCATCTCTCCCACAGTCTCTCCACCACCGCCTCCAGCAGGCTTCTGAGCTTGCCACAGCCCACCATCCATTTCCCCACCGTCTGGAACTGGATCACAGCGTACCACGCTCGAGGTGTCCAGCCGGGACGCTGGGCATGCGTCGCACGCTGCTTGCGCTTGTGCTGGAGCGCTCGCCTGTTACACCACGCGCGGCACGCGGAGGACGCAACAGGGTCAGGGTCTGGGATGGGGGGGCCTTGCTGCATTGCGCTGTGGCGCAGACGCCGAACTTTCACTCACGCTCGAGGCCCAAGCCGCACCACTACAGTCGACCGCGGTGCTTGCAAAGGCACACTCCAGGCCCATTGGGTCTTCAGGAACGTCGGAATCACCGTGCGCGAGTTGTGCGCCATCAGCCATCACTTGCCTTTCCTCCTTTGTCCGCCTCTTCTGCAACAGCCCTGAATTGAGCACACTATGGGGATTGGGTAGGAGTCGTGCGGGATTGATGGTTGGTCAGGCAGCAGCCTGCTTGCTGCTCCTCGATAATGGTGGCCAGTTGGGGCCGTGAGTCGCAGCACATGCCCTCGCCTTCATCAAGGTCGAGCTGCTGCACCTGATGAGTGTGGGCTTCGGGCTTCGGGTCAGCACGGTCTGATGCCCAAGCAGTTGGGTTCCTCGTGTACAAGCTGGGGGGTCGGGAGGTCGGGAGGTTGCCCGTACGTCGTTCCAAGGAGCATCTTGCCTCGGATGTCCGCGTTATTATCCAGTCCTCTGGCTGGGCTGCGCGGTGTGTTCCCTCATTTCGGGATAGGTTTAGTTGATCTTATATACAAGTATACTACCTTGTTCTTGGTGTCAAGTAATAGAACATGTCTGTTGTGTGTATGGACTCAATAAGTGGAGCAACCGTTGTTGATGTCGATGGCCCAAGCCTTTGGTCGTCTCAATTATATCTTATCTTATCTTTCCCGATATGGAAATAACTCTGATTATGTACCTAGTTAGTCGACTTAGTCCGAGACCCCAGCCAGTTCCGAAAAAAACGACACCCGCCCCTGCTCCTGGCTAGCCGGGCCATTGTAACTCCCATTGTAACCTGGGTCTCATATTTTATATTTTGGAGAGAGGCCCCTTAATATTTACTGTGAGAACTCGGATATGCCATACAGAGTAGTGGCCCACTACTGTACAGTACCTCAACTCCATCAACATCGATCAACATCCCATGATCTCGGCAGGCACACTATCGCTAAATTATCGCTCGCTAGCGCGAGAGGTTCTTCCTGATGTGTGGCACGCCGCACGCAGTGTGCGTGGCCGCCGGAGCCTGGCGGTCTCAACTCCAACAAGGTTTCCACTCAGAAGGTGTTCCATTCATAAAGACGTAAGGAATTTTGCCATGCGACGAGTCTGTGTCCATCCCCGCGGGCACCGGAGGTCCGGAGTTCTTGGCTGCACAGGGCCACTTGGAGCTCACCCACTTGTTGTCGCCGTCTTCTCGAAGCCCACTCGGACGGTCCTTTCTGCTGCTTTTGGATGGGGACATAGAAATCAGTTATAAAGTCCGTATCCAAGGGGGTCGTGACGTGAGTCAGTGAGTGATTGTACTTGTCTCCCATTCACTGGCATACTGTATCAGTGATCTAGCCATCGTCGTTGGAAACGCCGGCCATGACCTACCTGACGTCTATCGCCGATCTTCTCGCTGTTCTCTTGTTTCTTGCCACTATCCGGGCTATCCGCGAGGACCGCGACTATCAAAAGCGAAAGGGATTACCCTACCCACCCGGCCCCCGACCTCTACCAATAATCGGAAATCTTTTTGATATTCCAAAAGAGTCTTCCTGGCTCACATACACTCAGTTCTCGAAGACATATGGTACGACGCTTTTCTCTCGCAGACGGTTCATCTCTGATGGGAACGATAGGGAGTATCTTGTCGTTCCATGTCTTTGGACATGTTATCGTCGTGTTGAACACTGCGAAAGCCACCGAGGATCTCCTGAAGAAACGTGCAGGCATTTGCTCTGATCGTCCTCCAGTGCCCCTTTTCTAGGGTTAATTATGGGTCTAAAGTGTACTTTTCTTTTCATAATCTATGCCATATATATCTAGGGACCTTCTCTGAATGACCACACCGAGGAAACGCTTGACGCATCAGTCATGCACTCAAGCTCAACAGGCTGGTTCTGCTGGAGAGTAGTGGGATATAAGCCGTTCCTCATAGTGTATGTTATCCACGGCCATAGGACTACGAAAGCACCGCATCCCGTTCGATCTGCGCAGTTAACCGGAGTGCCGCCTAGTTAGTACCACGGTGGGGGACCACGCGGGAATCCTGGGTGCCGTGGTTTTTTTTCTTTCCCAACTCCACACAAGCGCCTTGAAAATTGTATTTCGAAATAAAGGGACCATTTCGTAGACACAGAAAAGACGACGAGAGTGACGATACAGTATCTCCCGAGTCCGTGTAGTCATCGAATGGAATTTCAGCTGAGCCGCCATTATTGCTGGAACCCCTCGCCTATGGTCCGACCAGCACCTGGCCCCGATGCCCGTTCACGTTCACTCACTCAACCCGCCTGACAACCGCACGTATGGCCCACCCACGCGACATCTACGAATCTCCCCACTTCAACATACTCCAAACGACCCATCGTCTCCTCTCCCGCTCATCATCCTCCCCCGGTGCCATCCGCCCAACATCCCACTCCCGACGTCGACCGCCCAATGAGTTTGAGTTTGAGTTTGAGTCCGAGTCAAAGTCCAAGTCCGCCCGCGTCACCTCGCGCTCCGTCGCCTCCACAAGCACGAGCCCCTCCGCCCGCGCCGCCCGAAAGAACGAGTCGAGCGTATATTTCCCGGTATGTAGGCCCGCGATGAAATGCGCGCGCGCCGCAGGTGTGCGCGCGAGCACGGCGCAGAGCGTACAGAGCAGTGCGGCGTGCTGCGCGGGGTCCCAAAGCGTGTCCGCCGCGAGGACGACGTCGGCGCCTACGCCTGCACCTGTAGCGCCTGTGGCGGAGGAGTGCAGGAGGAGCGCGGACGGGTCGGTGCCCCAGGCGTGCGGGACGACGGCGCAGTTCGCGCCCGCGTCGTTGCGCGCTACGTTCTCGCGGAGCGTGCGGATCAGCTTTGCGTCGGGAAAGTCGCTCGCGATGACGCTGATGTGCGGGTAGCGCTTGGCGATGAGGATGCTCGGCAGGCCGGTGCCTGCGCCGAGTTCTATCAGACGCAGGCGATGCTCACCACGCTTGCCGACCAATGCCATGAGTTTCTATTCTCATGGCATGCATGCATCTCATGATCATGGATCTAGGGACCAGCACGGTTAGCGTTATCCGGTTCACCGAACCGTACTGTGCAATTCTTCGGTACAGATAGATTCCCACGGATGAAATGGTTGACAGTTTCAACCATGGTTTGCAACTGCAGGCAAAAGAAAAAGGCAACTGTCACTAAACAAACTGACAAGTAGGATCAACCGAAAACCGTACGGTTGAAACCACGGATAAATAAGCACCTTGCAACCGCAGTTGAAATCCGGTTGCTTACTGGTTTAACCAGCTGGTCCCTACGTGGATCTTGGTCCCAGGCACGCGACATGAGAACATGGGGCATGAGCAACCGAGCGGAGTTCTAATTTGGGCCATGACCGGATGACCTTCCGTGACTGTCCGACTGACTGAGGTACGTGTCGTAGTGTCTCCGGGCTATTCTGTGGCCACAGTAAACTCAAATAGTGCATGGCATTAGCCCCCAAAACGCGTAGAATTCATAGAACGGGTAACAGTACGCGCGTGCGGACCAAGAAATTTGCCATACGTTAAAAACTTAAAATATGGCGCCACTGTACGGAAACCTGCTGTGTCTCAGTCATCTGCTCTTCAAACTGTCATGATCTCGGCTGGCGCATCGGAGGTTACTCTGCGGTGGCTAGGGACTGAGGCACTGCAACACAACGCTTCCATCTCTCTCTCAGCGCCTGATACATTACTGCAGTAACTATCTGAGGGCATTTGCTACAGTGTCATGATCTCGGCAGGCGCATCGGAGGCTACCCTACGGTGGCTAGGGATCGAGGCACTGCTTCACGATGCCTCCATCTCTCGAAGCGCCTGACACATTCACGCAGTAATGATCCGACGGCATTTGCTACGGTGTCATGATCTGGGCAGGCGCATCGGTGCCATGATCTGGGCAGGCGCATTGGAGGTTACTCTACCGTGGCTAGGGATCGAGGCACTGCTTCACAAGCAGCCCATCGTCCCTGTTTGTGGATACGCTTAGGGGCCTGAGGCCTGACTGCGGTAGAGCTCGTTAGTCATTTCGCTAATGTTTACCAAGAGAATTCCCGTCTTGGTTCCTCGTATCAGCTTGACTCTAATGCCGGTGTTCTCGTTTGGTGATAATCGACAATCGATCGATAATCTCCTATCACTTCCTTTTTCATACTCCCCGTGCTCTACTCCAACTCTGCTGAGAGGCGTGAGAGAGGCGTATCTGAGCGTATATATCCAACATGTGCGTTCGGCTCTGAGTCTCACTCATCCAGAACAATGTCTTTGCCTGCTGTGACATTCACTCGATATTGGTCCCCGCCTCACACTCTCGAGGGCTTGTCTAGGCATGATGCTACTACCGTCGTTGTCCTCGCCACCAGTTTCGTGAGTCACAAATATGTCATTCCTGGCTCTCGACTTACTCGCTGCCTAGATGTGCTACGTCATCTTTCACCGCTTCGAGCCGAGTTCCTTGGGGACACATGTGGTACTTCTTGTCGTGGTCCCTCTGCTTCTTTCCCTCCCTATTTCATACTCCTGGGCCATTCCATTGCCTTACGCTGCTATTCCACTCGCGTTTACCGTATATATAACTTCTTTGATACTCTTCACCGTCACGTATCGCCTCTCACCTTTCCACCCTCTTGCCAAATTCCCTGGGCCGGTAATTGCCAAATCATCCAGCTGGTGGGGGGCATATGTCGGCGGCAGAGGGGACTCACGTCGATACCATAAGCAGCTACATGATCGCTATGGTGATGTCGTAAGAATAGGTCAGGTTCGACATCTTCCATTTGAGAACTGTCCCACTTACAAAGTTCCAGGACCCAACGAACTCTCTATTCGCGATGTTTCCCTTATTCGCCCTGTGCTCGGCCAAGGTGGCCTGCCCAAAGGACCACGTGTGTATGGGTCTCCTCCATAAAGGTTGTCTGCCCACATGTCATGTTTAGGTTATGCACGACTCGTCCATGAGTCCCCGTCACTGATTACTCAGCGCGACACCATCGAACACCTGCGTCAACGCAAACCTTGGAATCGAGCATTTTCATCTGCGGCATTGAAGGACTACGAAGTTATCGTGGCAAAGCGTACTGGGCAACTAATTGGTTGTCTGGATGACCTGGTCCATGGATCGAGTTGCAAGGAGGGTGCTGTATTGGACATCGGTGCATGGATGAACTATTACTCGTGAGGTCTAAGTACTATGCGCACCCATAGCTACGTTCTGACATCTGATTACAGTACAGATTTTATGGGTGATATGGCGTGGGTATTTCCTACGTGCTGTTGTGACTAGATGCCAATTGGGTTTCCCTAGTTTTGGGGGTGGCTTCGAGCTCATGAAGACTGGCGAAGACAAAGACGGAATTCTGACACTTTTAAAATATGGCCTGCGGTAGGCACCTTCGCCCGTGCATATTTTATGCTTCTGATCCCTTTCCCTAGTATCGCTGCAGCCGTGACACATATCGCTTACCTCATGCCTCTTTTCCTAGCTGCGATGGGACCGAGTAACGCGCTTCGGCGTTTCCGGAACTTTGGTACCGAAAACGTATTCAAGCGGTTAAAGATCGGCACAAACAGGAAAGATTTGTTCTACCACTTGGTATGCTAACTCATCTAGTCTGGTATACTCACTTCACTGGGACTACCTGTAGAGTGGTGAGGAATTTCCTGAAGCAGAGCGCCCCTCTCTCGAGGATGTCGCACAAGAAGGGTGTTTAGCTATCGTCGCTGGTTCGGATACAACAAGCAGCACCCTTACAGCTCTTGTCTATTACCTTCTACTCAATCCGGCGGCATACGAGCGCCTGCAAGAAGAAGTTGACTCCGCGTTTCCGAGTGGAGAAGAGCCTCTGGACACAGTGAAATTGAGCCATATGGAATGGTTGAATGCTTGCATGTAAGTGACTAGCAATGAAAGGCGGTCCTAAATAATATATTTACTGTTGCTGACAGCGATGAGACGCTTCGTCTTCAACCGCCTGCGCCAGGTGGATCGCAACGTTCACTTACCAAGGGTGCAGGTGCCAAAGCACTCGGGAAACTGTAAGGGGACACCGTCTATTTTGTGACTGAAGGTTCTGAAAAGATTGCTGCCCACATCCAGAGTCATCCCCGAGCAGACGCAGCTCACACTTCATATGTACAGCATCCATCGGGATGCGCGTTACTTCCACACACCTGAGGCATACATGCCCGAACGGTGGTTCAGTAAGGACGCACCCGCGGGAGAGCACAACACGGCCGCTTTCATCCCTTTCTCGTATGGTCCGACGCTGTGCGTTGGTAAGAACTTGGCATTGATGGAGATGCGCATGCTGCTCTGCTGGGTGTTGCGGCGCTTCCGCTTCTCTAAGGCACCCGGATTCGCGTACAAGGAGTGGGAGGATGGGATCAAGGATTGGTTTGTGGTGCACCAGGGCCCATTGTTGGTCACCATGACGCTTAGGGAATGAAGCTTAATGAAGCTTAATGAAGATTCGCGCGCAAGAGACCAGCTGTTGTTGTAACTGTAGCAGTCTACTATTTCGTAGACTTAGAAGAGACGACGAGAATGACGATATTTCCCGAGTCCGTGTAGTCATCGAAATGGAACTTCAGCTGAGCCAACCCTGCACGCCATTGCTGGATCCCTCGCCTCTGGTCCGACCAGCACCTGGCCCCGATGCCCGTCACGTTCACTCACTCAACCCGCCTGACAACCGCACGTATAGCCCACCCACGCAACATCTACGAATCTCCCCACTTCAATATACTCCAAACGACCCATCGTCTCCTCTCCCGCTCATCATCCTCCCCCGGTGCCATCCGCCCAACATCCCACTCCCGACGTCGACTCGGACCGCCCAACGAGTCCGAGTCCAAGTCCGCCCGCGTCACCTCGCGCTCCGTCGCCTCCACAAGCACGAGCCCCTCCGCCCGCGCCGCACGAAAGAACGAGTCGAGCGTGTATTTCCCGGTGTGCAGGCCCGCGATGAAATGCGCGCGCGCCGCGGGTGTGCGCGCGAGCACGGCGCAGAGCGTGCAGAGCAGTGCGGCGTGCTGCGCGGGGTCCCAGAGCGTGTCCGCCGCGAGGACGACGTCTGCGCCTACGCCTGCACCTGTGGCGCCTGTGGCGGAGGAGTGCAGGAGGAGCGCGGACGGGTCGGTGCCCCAGGCGTGCGGGACGACGGCGCAGTTCGCGCCCGCGTCGTTGCGCGCTACGTTCTCGCGGAGCGTGCGGATCAGCTTCGCGTCGGGAAAGTCGCTCGCGATGACGCTGATGTGCGGGTAGCGCTTGGCGATGAGGATGCTCGGCAGGCCGGTGCCTGCGCCGAGTTCTATCAGACGCAGGGGATGCGTATCGGCGGCGGAGCCTGAGGAAGACCGGACTTTCTGCCGGGGGGAGATTGAGCTCGGAGAGGTGATCTGCAACGTAGAGCGCGGCGGTCCAGATGGTGGAGACGTGAAGGACCAGTGCTCGGTTTGGGTGTCTGGGACAGATACCGTTATCGTGAGTGGCGGTGAGTTGGGGTCCTCAGAGCGGTGGGCATATGTGAACAGTCCGCCTGCCGATGAGTGTGCGATCGGAGCGAAATTGTAAAGCGTTTCGAGGGATGAAGACAATATCTCTTCTGGCTCCATCCCGGATGCAGGAAAGGGTCGACGCCGACATTACAAGATAAGATACAGTATGTTTATCGAAAATAAAGAGGATAAAAAGGCCCTTCTATACGCGGAAAATATTGAGTTTGCAGTCCCAACTACACGTCGCCAGTACTCCTTCCTCGTACAAAGACCATGCGCACCCTACAACGAATTCCGTATGCGCATCGTGTATTCTAACTAGGTGATTTTTCCCAGGGGGTGGGTTTGTTGTCCATCTGGCGGAAAGCGTCAGTACATTCAGTCTGGGTTAAGATCACTGCAAAGACAGGGCTCACATGCGACAGGTCATATCATAAGATCCGCTGGCTAATATGTCGGGCCTATGAGGACTCCATCGCACCTTGCGTATGGCATACTCGTGCCCTAGCAAGCGGTTCTCACATCGGCCGCCGATTGCGTTCGCCGATCCACCGAGCTGCAACATGCGACAATCCCACGTCTTCACGGTTTTGTCGAGCCCAGCGCTCGCTAGGACAAGCGGACGGTATTTGTTCCAATCTAGCGCAAGCTCCTCGCTCGGGGACGCGGGTACTGTGAGTACAGCGGCAGACAGTGGCGATGTGAATGCGTTCGAAGTTGGTGCAAAGGCGGGGGTGCGCAGGTCAAAGAAACGGATGGTGCCATCTCCGGAGCATGTCGCGATGAGGTCTGGTTGATGGGGAGAAAAGAGTGCTTGGTATACGCAGGCCTGGTGTGCCTGCAAGGTCATGATTGAACGCGGATGCTCGGGGGTCCACTGCAAAACGCCCGATAAATAGGAGGGGGGACAGGCTAGCAATGGCCACGTACTACTTTCACGCTGCCGTCCATGCAGCACGATACGAATTGGTCTTTCTTGATGTTGGACCAGTCCACGCCGTGCACCTCATGGGTGTGTTCATGCCAGGCACGGATGGGGAGTGTCTATATCACTTGCCGCACTTACTTTCACCGGCGCTCGGGTGGGGGGGATTGGCGTTGGTGCTTACATTCAGCATCGCATCCCAGAGTTTTATGGAACCGTCACCCGACGCCGTGACGAGTTGATTTTCGTGGACCTCTGACCACGCAACGTCGTACAGACCGTCTTGAGTTTCATAACTGACGACCTGACATTCAGCTTGACCACAGGTGGAAACGTGGGTGAGTAGGCTCACAACTTGTCCAGCTTGACACTTGACGTTCCGGAGGGACCCGACAAGGTCGAAGCGATGTACAAACGACCGTTTCCGACGATCCCATAATTTGCGGAGGTTGCGACTGCGATACGAGTTGTATGGAAAGGCGACCAAGCGACATTAGACTGCGCAAAGGCCGGGGTATGAAGCACTGCGGGTGCGCTTGGGTTCATGGTCGCTGTCGTTGTCCGAGTCCGAGTCGACGCCACGCGGAGCAGAACGGGCTCGCCGACCGGCATCACGGCCCGGGGCCTCGCTAACGTCACCGCCGTCACCGCGCTGTCAGCTTGGGGCTCGGTAGAAAAGTGTAAAGTGTAACCGTAAAACAGGTTGACCCTGGACCGTCGCGGGGTTCGTTTTCCACCCGTCGAAAGCGATCAGGTCGTCAATCAGATCAGTCGATTGTCGATTGATGCGCCTCTCAATCCCGAACATCCCCTCTGCCATTCTTTCCGCGGCTGCCCTGCGCGATGTCCCCGCCGTATCACCCTCAGAAGCCGTCCAGCGTATCGCCTCTTTTCTGTCCTCGGGTCGCGCCGCGGTGTTGACCGGCGCCGGTGTCAGCGTCGATTCTGGTGTCAAGGCATACCGCGGGAAGGACGGGAAGTACATGAATCCGGACTACAAGTGCGCACCTTTCACCATTCTCCCTGGCTCATGTCGTGAATTTGCCGGTTCAAAATTCTAGGCCGATTTTTGTGGGCGGTCATCATCTGTAGTGCCTCACCGAACACCTTGTTTGACCGTCCACGTGTCTAGTACCAGGAGCTCATCGAAGATAGCCCTCGAGGACACTCATTTCGGTATGTCTACCCTTCTCATATGCTCCACACGAGTCGTTTTTTACAACGTAGCCTCCAGGCAACGATACTGGTATGTACCCGTACATATGTATCGCCGGGAACGTACACATCACTCTGTTCGCCAGGCTCCGCGCATACATCGGCTTCCTACCCGTTCGACGCACAGTCCCAAACCCAACGCACTACGCGCTCGCGCACTGCAGCACGCCGGTGCGGTCAGCCCCCTCATAACCCAGAACGTCGATGGCCTGCACCACGCGGCGCTCCGCCGCGTTCTGCCAGAACCCGAAGTAGACCGACGCATCCTCGAGCTGCACGGGAGCATCTTTGTGAGTTCTCCTGCCGTTTTCTATTTTCCCCCGGACCGAGGGGGGGGGTGTGGGGGGGGGCAAGCATGTAGGGAAGGAAATCGTCTGACTGTCGTCGAACAGAAGGTGCATTGTCAACATGGACATGTATACCCCCGCGCGACGTTCCAGGAATGGCTAGGACAGGCGAATCCGCGCTGGCGCGCGTTCCTTGCTGAGCTCGAGCGCACGGGTGCACAGCCCAAGACAAATCCCGACGGCGACGTGCGTTTTTAACCCCCCGTGTAGACCCAACTATGTCGTTAAGGTAGTTTCTGTCCCCCCCCCTTGTCTAGGTCGTACTCGACAAGAGCGTTTCCTATGACGACTTTGTCGTACCGCTCTGCCCCAGCTGTATTGCAGACGGCAGGACGAATAGCATCGTGAGGGTTTTTTTTCACTTCGCCAAATAGCGCTCAGAAAAGCGGCCACATGGTTTCGTTGAGACTTGAGAGAGATGACTGAATCGCGACTATACCAGATAAAGCCCGATTTCGTCTTCTTCGGTGAGTCTATCAGCCAGGAAGTGAAGGATCGCAGGTACGCTACGTGGAATCTTCCACCCCTTAATATCATTTTTTGCATCACAAAATTGATGGATCGCGCGTCAAGCTATGATATCGTCGAGGGCGCCGACCGGCTCTTCGTTCTCGGCACCACCCTCGCAACTTATTCAGCTTTTCGGTGCGCTCCTCCTTTTGTACTACCACGCCACTGGAAATTTTCTCAAGCGAGTCACACAGTCTCCTGAAGCGCGCGCTTGAATTACGCAAACCAGTGCTACACCTCAACGTGGGACCGACGCGGGCAGATGGACTACCCGGCGTGGACAAGCTCGAAATTCCAACGAGTATCGTCATGACTGACGTTGTGCATGCAGTCATGTGAGTTCCCATGAGAACCGAGAGCCCTCACAGGATCCGCTGAAAACCACGAGTAGAGGAACACGAGCACGTAACGAACCCACGCTTCGTGAAATGCTAACCAGTGGCGTTGTAAAGAGTGTGGATGACGAACAACCCAGCGCAAGCTGAGCAAGATGCATGGCGTGGAATTAGAACAGTGGATTGTATGTACACGATATCGTCCCCCGAGGGGAAGCTAGACAGCCGTTCTCTCGGTTTCTCCTAGTATGGTGACGGGGACGAGGATATATTTTACAGTACTGGGAATGCAGGGTGATAGAGTTCGCAGTGCGTGCAGTCGCTAATCAACGTGATAGAGTGGCCGTGAGAATGACATGTAATTAGGTGCTAAAAGACTTAGCAAGATAGCGATGATAGCAATTAACAGATGGACCAATATAGCATGAGAGTACAAGATAAGGACTTCTGTTGAACTTCCAAGTGGCGTGCGACATAAGATGATAGTGGTGTGGCGGATCATGGAGTATTGCCGATGGGACCCGAGAAGTTGTGCGCCTCTGGCTGAAGGGTGCCACCTCTCGGGTCTGCGTGTGAAGGAGGTGGCGAACCAGCCCCGGCAGCTGCCTCAATTTCCTCCGGTCGCTTTGGAACAACATAGACAGGTGCACGAAGCTGACCCCAGGACCAATCGTGCCACCTGTCAGGCGAGGGAAGAAGCTCCGGGAATCCGAGGCGGGTGGGTAGGCGACGCGAGCGATGCAGATAATCTTCAAAAGCAAGCATGTCTGGGGCGCGGAACACCGAGAGCGAACACAAAGGCGGCGTTGCTTCGCCTGTATTGCAAGGAGGCCCGTCAGGCTCACTGGACACACCCTCATCTTGACCGGGAGGGTCCTCGTGCCGATCAGAATGGTAAGAATAGGATAGTTTGTCAGCCTCATCCTCGTCCATAGTTGGAGGGGGGGTCGTCGAGTCTGTCTCGCTGCATCTTTGTAATGACGGCGACGACAGCGATGGTGAGGATGATAGAGAAGGTGAGAGTACAGGAGGCGGAGATACCAACCGCTTGTCGACAATCGCGGCACTGCTGTCTGCGCGTGGCGACTTGGCGCTCAGGGACCTCGCCTGGTCTTCATTTTCCCGGAGAATTTCTTTTACCGCTTCAACGGATCGCCGGAGACAGCGCTCGCGATGTTTGACCCAGTGAAAAGGGTCGTAGGAGCTTTTTGGTGATAGCTTGATCCGAGTACCACATCGCTTGCAACCCACAAAAAGTGGACCGAGGAGGTCCGCGAGGGGGTCGTCCTGGAGCCGTTTCTCGCGCTGCTTTTCTGCCGCAGTTTTTGGTCGCCCGTCGATGAAACTATCCAGAGAAATTTTAGCGCATACAATTGGCATGTCAGGGGGGAGGAGCCTACCTCGACGAGTCATCCGATAATGGGTTCGTCGGCGGGGTGGTGTATCCCGTGCCGTGCCGGACAGTGCGCTCACTGGTATTTTTTAATGGACGTGAGTCCTGCATAATTGGGCCGAGTGAGTTGAAGGTTCGAAAAGCCAACGAGGTGAATTTACGACATACCAGACGAGAAGGCCTCGCATGGCTGACTGCCCCAGGCCTAGAATGGCGAATGAATGAGGCGATAGAGCCATGCTGGGACGTTGGCGGTGTGAAGTCCCTACCTCGAAGCAGGATGTGGCTCAGTTCGTGACTGTTTTGTCGTCACCATGGGCAGGGAGGGTCAAAGACGTGGTGAGAACAAAGAAAGAAAGGTTGGTGGAGCGGGAGAGAACGAAACTTGGGGGGAAGGCGAGGTCCACTTCGGCACTTCCCGTATTTAACCATCTAGATCATCGCTCCAAACTCCCATTCCTCAACGCCCGAGAAAACCGACATATATGCGAGACTGGCATTCAAGAAAAATATCCAACTTTACAGGGAGAAAGTGCTCAAGGAACGTAGTTAGTGGCGGTATTTGACCAAGGTACGAGGGGTACGAGAAGAATAGACAAAAAAGGAAATCAAGACCCGACTCAACGACACCTTGAAATACGCAAAAATATATACAAGATCATCACGTGGGCGTAGTTTCAGACGACGGCGGCGACGGTGGGGAAGAAGGTTGTCCGATGCCCATGCCCATCTTGAATCCACTCACAAAACTCCGGAATGGGAGGAGTAGCCAGTCGAGCGCCCCTGAAGGCTGTGCGAAGTACGTTCTAGCACGTGTGCGAGGCCTCTCTTCCGAGCCATCTTCCTCGGTCTCCCGCGGTCGTTTATTGCTCCTTCCGGACACAGCAGCAGAATCAACAGCAGTGGCCTCCGTAGAGGCCACGGACAACGGTGAACATTTCTCCGACCTCTCGCGATCGGAGCGAATGGGGCTAGCGTCGGTTGTAGGGGTTCCATCAGTGCGTGCGGCATCTTGTTTCTTCTCAGGGGAGCTGTCCATGCCGAGCTCAAAACACAGGACTTATGACAAGCGCAAGAAAGCACACTGACCTCGAACAATCCGCTTTATGTTCTTCCCATTTAGTTAAGTTGTAATCCCCTTCGGGATCCAACGCTACCGTCGTGTCACAGTGCCCGCACTGCACACTCGTCGCAGTAAAGGTCTTTGCAGACGCATCATTAACAAGCTTGAGTTTCCGCTCTGCGGTAGCGATGCGGCTGCTAGGACTGTATACATATCATCAGACTACAGCCGACTAAAGACGAATGCATCCACACGAATGGGTCTTACATGGAACCAGAACATCGTTTTTGATGTTCCTTCCAGTGATTAAGCGAATAGCGTGTCTTGTTTCCGAGTTGCACCCATTTCTTGCAAGTCTTGCACAATACCTCGTACGGTCGTACTTCCTCGGCACGCGGGTCACCCTCGAGGTAAGCCTGACGCTCCGCCTCTCCTTTGAACCGCCCCGATTTCTGGGACGTAGATTGCAAGGCAGATGCGACGTCGTCATCGCGTTCGCTACCATCGGGGGCTACTTCTTCGTTATTGGAAGCCTTCGTAATCACCCTTTATGGAGATACATCAGACAGAATGTAGGAAACAGGATTCAAGGCATGCATACTGCTTGGTTGCAACAGAATTTCTGCGACATTCGCGACGGTGTATGAGCCATGGACGCATCACGTATGCCCGAGCTGGATTCAGAGGCACCCATTGGTCACATCCAATGCAGAAAGCGCGATGGGGCTCCACTTCGCGACAGTCGGGTTGACTAAGGAAGAATTGAAGCCTTTCCTCGTCAGTTTTGCGATGGCCCTTTGACGATTCTGAAACGGAAACGTCATCGCGGCAATCATCGTGCCCCTCAGTACCTTTAACAGAAAGTGTTACAGAGCCCGCTCTCGAGGAAGGCTTTGAGAATCGCGGAGAACCATCACTAACGGAAGCGCAACCTGATGCTGTGCTGCCCTTGGAAGGGGTCATCGTCATAGAACTAGCCAAATTCGCGTGATATGATAACATGAGAGTAGACAGATGATAGCCACGACATACGGGCTCTGAAGGGCCTTCGTGTCGATCACCAATCCCCATGAGAGGTATGAAGACGAATAAGCGTTCACACATGGTGACAATTCGAACCAACTCCTTACTTTCTTAGCTGGTGGCACGGGGGGAGGGGCCATTGCTCCTAAGATGTCCCCCTTGGTTTCCTCTGCTTCAGAGTCGGATGTTGGTCTAACATATGTAATAAGCGCGATCCCCGCCACCGGTGCGTTGATACGTGCCCTGCATTGTTTGATGGCACACTCCTTTTCTAAGGCTTTTGTCAGGATCCCGAGCCTCGCACGCAGAAAATTCAATCGAACCCTTTTTTTGCCTCTCAACGTAGTACTCGTCTTCCTTCTGTAGATATTACGTGAGTGGGGATCAAGAGACAAGGTGAATAGAACGCGACCTTTCGGCTGGCGAAGGCGTAGCTTCCATATAGATGTTGTTTACAAAAGGATAACGAGTGACTGAGCAGTAGGCCGAGCAAGACAAGGAAATGGGAAATGGGAGTTGGGGGTATAAGTGGACAGTGGACAATGGAGACGCCCGCTCGACCTCGAGTCGCCCGGCTTGTAATAGTCCATCTACGTCCGAGCACGTGGCTGCGAATATCCCACTTTCCATTGTCTCTGAAAAACTGAAAATCCTCGACGTTCCAGCGACCTCGATGGCACAGCCGTTACAGTGACATGATACCCTACTTTGACAAGCCCGAGAGTCTAGCAAAGTAGCATATATTCACATCCTATGGCCATCATCGCCCGCAACAGTTTGCCAGTACTCTAAAAATCCGGACTCGACAACCCTTGCGACAACCCCGCAACAGCGCGAAGGCATATGCGATCGGGTGTATCGTGGTGATTCGAAGCAGGTGGTCCAGGAGTTGTTGGTTGAGCAGATGGCAACAGCCGTGCATGTCCGAACTTCGAGGGGACGAATGCCAACTGCGCGTTGTTCATCTGGTCAATATTGGTATTGGCCGAGCCTGATGTAACGTGAGTGCAAACCCTGCACTCAGGGAGTCGATCTGACCTTCTCCCTGACCAAATTCTGGCTCCGGCGTGGACTGGGTTGGGGTGACATCCAGGCTCGATCTGGTATGTGAGACAACGCCTGACCATGCGTGATCCTTCGATGGGTCTGTCCTGTCCTGGCAAACGAAACCCTTGCGGTCACAAGATGCGCACGGGCTTCAATCAGGTATTAAAATACGGTAGCAACATGAACGTGTTCAGTCACCGTTGGCCGTCGCATCGAACCTTGTGTTGCCTAGGGGAGGAGGGTCAGCTGACCCCATGGCCATGTGGCTTTCATACTGTAAGTTCACCTGCACTTCACACATGCCTTTGCCTCGCATCAGACAACAAACTCTAGGACAGCCACGTAACCTCATGCTCACCACTTTCACCCGCATGCCATGGCCAGTGCCCTTCCTTGGTGGGTCGACACATACTTCCTCGCGAACGGAGCAGCAATAACAAGGACGAGTGTCTTCGCACCGTCTATTGGCATCTCTGCAAGGCTGACAGCGGACTTTGACAAGTTTGGGCCGCCGAACAACGTGAATACAGTCGTCCCCGCGCAGCACGCAGCGCCTGCACGGGCGTTGATCCTCACACTGGGAATGAACTCCGCCCGTGAGAGATGAGCTTCATCTCACATCGGTCTATGGACAACTCACCTTCTTATTATCCCGGCGACAATTCTTGCAGGCCAATTGAGCACGTCCGCCGGACTTTACCTGCATATTTGGGGCAGCAATCAACCGCGCGATCCCATCGACGCAGTTAAGGTGCATAGACATGCAGCGCGAGCAAGGTACACCTCCGTCGCAGTTTGCTCGTGCTCGTCGACACGCCTCACATCCGTAAACGCATTGCTCCGCGTTCATGCCTTTCTTCCGGCAGTGTCCGCATGGTCTGAAAAGGTTGGTAACTAATGAAATGATGCGTTGAGGCAAGTGAAGTTTACCTCACGTCATCGCATCGGGTTTTGTTGTGCCTACAGATACTAGTCAGTGGTACTGCGTGCCCTCAGCTTTTGATGTTTTCACCTGCAGCTCGCGCATGCCTGTCCAGGGAATTCAGCATGACTTCGCGGGTTCGATGGAGACGTACTTCGTACCTTTACAGCTCGCTTCACGCAATCAGGGGCGGTAGGACTTTCTGCCAGCCCCGGAGGAGGTGCGTGAAGCATGCCAGACGAGGTGCTTTCAAGAGATTTTTGTAGCCCGCCGCGGTTTTATTGCGATAGACCCAAATTCAAAACGTACTAGCCCGTGTTCGCTCCACACTACGCCGCAACCCTCCTATCAGGGGACCACGACGACCCGTTTCCGAGTTCGTCAGTACATTATCCGAAATTTTACTGAGAGCACGTTGGGGCGGAGTCCGCCTTCTGTTCCGAGGTTATCGAGTTTGTGAGTGCTCGAAGCCTCGAGGCATCAAGTTTCCTGAGAACGTGCCGTGGAAGACGTTGACAGCTCATTTACGCCAGTAGCAGACCCGGCGAGGCTTCCGCTTGCTTCTGACGATGATCGCGCCCGCGCCGAGGTGGCGCGTCAATCCGCTCGGAACGGATCGCAACAGTCACCGGGCGAATTTGGTAACGTACGATTGGACCGGACGCTGCTCTGGCAGAGGGTTCTAGCGTCCTCGCGTCGGCACGACCACATATATAGTAAAGGAAATGTTGAACATGCACCGAAGGACCACGTCCCGCGTGCCCGCGAAGCAACGGCCACACTCGTTGATAGCGATAGCGATGCCTCGTCGCCCGAAAACCTCGGCAAAACCGGTGGCTACTTTGCTGGTAACGTGTCTCTGCTCTCACATGCCGCGACTGGGAAAATGACCAAGGCCGGGCAGGGTCACTCCGGCGATGGCCAAGAAGTTCACGAGGCTTTATATCCCTTTTCTAATCCGGGGGACGCAGTATCTTAGGGGTAACTCATACTACTTCCATGAAAAAAAAAAAAAAGAACTTCCGTTTCCCGTTACTTACCCTAATGGCGATGGCGAGAAAACACCATCGCGATAACGCGGAGCCGCACTAACCTATTCCAGCACTGCTTTAGCACCAACGACCCCCAGACCGGCCAGACACATCGTCACTGGTACTGAGGGAGAAAGGGCAATACCATTTGCGGGTGCATCACCGGGTAGATTCATGCAACAACTGCAATAGCGTGGCATACATCAACCGAGACGCACTGCACAACGCGTGAGCGACTCAAAACGAGAAAGCGAATGACTGAATGCCCGACACTAGCGGTGAGTCCAATCTGGTTTTGGTAAACAAGACGGGCAAGAGGAGAAGATCAGCCCTGTGTACGAAAACTGACCTCATCCACTCACGTCCCAAACATCTTCATATCGCGGAACGCATCACGTGACCTCAATATTTTCTTTCCGTGTCCAGGTGTGAAGCCGTGCCGTACATTTCTTTCTATTTCTACAGTCTGAAAACATTCGAACAATCACCAATATTCATTCGCAAATAAGTACACACTCTTTCACGCGTTCTGTCTCATTTCCTATTCGGAACTGCCTCGTTGTCGCACACTCAATCACTGGGGACAGCATCCCTTCAAACTCATTTTCACACACGCGAATGGGATGATGCTTACCGTGATAACGGTCGGTTGGTCGCGACCAAGGAATTGCTTCAGGTTGCTAATGTCCAGTGCGACGTCGATGAGCGCCTGCAAACCCTCACCCGTATCCCGAGCAAGCTCCTGCTCGCCAGCTTCCGGTGCGACATAGCGCTCCACATACATGCGCACTGTTGCACCTTGACTTCCGGTCCCGCTGAGGCGCCAAACCACACGACTGCCGTCCGAGAATGTCACGATCTGACCTTGGTTCTTACTGACGCTTTTGTCGATTGGGTCCGTGTAGTCAAAGTTGTAAGCATTTGCGACTGTGAAGGACGTGCCGGTTGCTGATGATGTATACGATTTCCCAGGAATGACGAAGACCCGATGAGTCCATTGACGTGGTCAACGAGCTTCTGCGCTCCCTCAGATGGTACTTCCTCGTAGTCGTATCGCGAGAAGAATGAGCGGCCGTACTTCGCGTAGTGCCTGTTGAGAATTTCGCGAATGCCCCATAGCTTTCCTGATCATCTTGTTCATTGGCGGCAGCGATAATGTTGAGCCAGGCTATTCATAGAAGAAAAAGTTTGGTCGAAGAACGAACGCAAGGGTGTGGGAAAACGCACCAACGACCGCCCAGAGGCCGTCCTTCTCACGAATGTGGTCAGAACCAGTACCGAACGATTCTTCACCGCAGATAGACAGGCGACCTGCATCCATCAGATTGCCGAAGAACTTCCAGCCTGACGTGCTTCTCTTAGCTCCAGCTATCGGAAGGATCAAAACTATCGTACCTGTCGGTACCTCGAAACATTCGAGGCCTTTGGCCTTAGCGACGAGATCGATGGCGGCGCTAGTGGGCATACTACGGGCGAGGCCTTTGACGCCTCCCTCCTTGAAGTAGGGAATTACTTCCGCCCAGTCTGCGATGATTGCGACGGAATCGGAAGGCGTCACAAATGCGCGTGTACCATAGATCATGTTGCGGTCGCCATCGCCATCGCTCGCAGCACCGAATGGGATCCTGTCCCTCTCAACGGCCTCGACAAGTGTGTGTGCGTATGTGAGATTGGGATCGGGATGTCCGCCGCCAAAGTCGGGGGAAGGTTCACAATTTTGGACCGATGAACTTGGGAGCCCGAGCGTATCGAGAAGAATTGCTCTGGCGTAGGGCCCTGTGACACCGTGCAGGCCGTCGAACAGTACTGGGAAGTCCTCCTTGTGCGATGCGAGGAATGATCTGATAAGGTCAAAATCAAAGATGGTCTGAAGCAAATCCAGGTAATCCTTGACAGAGTCGATGATCGAGACCTCGAGTGGGCCGTAAGTAGTGTCGCCAAGCCTCGAGAGGTCCACCGCAGGCGCATCCAAGACCTTGTAGGACGAGATCGTCTTGGTGTTCGCGTATATCTTGTCGGTGATGTTCTCCGGAGCGGGGCCGCCGTTTTCCACATTGTACTTGATGCCGAAATCTGCGTTGGGTCCGCCGGGGTTGTGGGAGGCCGTGAGGAGGATACCGCCGTTCGCTTTGTATTTGCGGATGACGTTCGATGCAGCGGGCGTGGACAGGATCCCGTCCTTCCCGATGATGACTTTGGATACGCCATTTGCAGACGCGAGCTTCAAAATTATCTGCACGACTTCGGGCGAGTAGTAGCGCCCATCGCCGCCGATGACCAGGGTAGAGCCCGAGAGGGGGATGGCATCAAAGATTGCTTGAACAAAATTTTCAGTGTAGTGCTATCGAGGATACATCAGAACAGTTATTCAAAAGGGCGTGCAGAATATGAATACGCACTTCCTGCTGGAAGACCTTGACTCTGGACAGTAATATAAATGAGATCCAACGGTGTTGCAGAGAGGGTAAGTCACCTCTTTCGCAGACCAGACGTCCCCGGTTTCTGACCGTCGAATGGCTTGGTAGAGATCTCCCTCACTGACATGGCTGATGATTGACAAGCTTGCAGTGGATTTTCCAAAAAAGACAGCGGGGCTCAACTGATCTATATCGCCCCGCAACACGTGATCGTTTCGTTCCGACAAACGTCATTGCAACACATAAGAGGCAACTATACTACCCAGAGCCTTTCGTGGATTCGAACACCTCCGTGAAAGCACCGCCTATCTCGCTCAACATGTCCTGAGTGACAACCGCCCTTCCCTGTTTCTCGAACGCTCGTCGTGACGTCGTCCGCGTCACCATGCTGCCTCCGACCGCCGCCAACATCGGCATGCGCGACACGGGTATCGCGTTGTCGCCGAAAGCGCCGCTCTCGTAGCACTTGGCCCACGCCAGAAAGGCGCCGACGCTCCCGCTGAGGATGTCGCCCTGTCCTCCGCAGCGCTTCATCCCGCCGGGCGTCCGCATGACAACGACTTCTTTTTGCTCGGCCTCGTGGGCAGCAGCTGCGCCCTCCGTGTTGACCGCGATGATGTCCGACTCGCCTTTCTGAAGGACGGTCACGCCGCCCAGCGCTTTCGACACAGATGACGCGCGTTCCTCTGGCGGTGTGTTGGGGTCGATGCCCTGGCCGCCCAGGGCGGAAAATTAGCATTGTCTTTTTTTTACAGAACAAGTATATGCGACAACTGCAACGTACGGCTTGCTCGCTTAGCCTTTTGAATTCCACGACGTTGGGCGTGAGGACGATGCGCCTGTATCCCCTAATGAGATCCAATTGGCGCCCGGCCATGTATAGGCCGTCGGCGTCGAGTACGAGGTACATGTGTTGTTCCTTGGCGATGTCTAGAGCGAGCCGCGCAAAAGTCTGCATGTATTCCTCCCGACCGAGGCCGGGGCCGATGACGAGGACATGCAAACGGGAGAGCAAAGCAGCAAGCTCGGGGCGCAACGACTTTGGGGGCCTGCGCTTTCGGCCGTTCGTGTGTGAGATATATCAGAGCGAGCACTCGTCTGCACACAAACGACGTACGTCTCTTCGCACAGTATGGGATGCACGATGAGATCGGGGGAGTAAGATTTGATGGCGCCCGCAGCAGTTGGGGAGCAAATTACATGAGAAAGGTCCACACCCTAAACGCAAACGCGGCGTTCATTGCGTGGATGGAAAAGCAAAACAGCTGCGGCACGTACTACTCTCTGTGCGGAGATCGCGGCAAAGAACGGCGCTCCAGTGTAGCTGCAGTTCCGTTAGAACATCGAATGGGCGCTATCGCATTAGGGGAATGTACTCGAGTGCGCCTCCGAGTACTCCGACACGACCTGTTTGTGTGGGTTGTGTGATTGGGATAGGGATGAGGCCAGTTCGAGACGGAACACATACCTGACTGCCCTTTGTGGAGTTTCCCGTTGAGAGGCGGGATGATTTTCCAGATCTGGTCCTTGACAGCAGGTGGAATCGACATCGCTCTCATGAACCGCCGATAAGACGGAGGGAGAGGATGTCATGTCATCGTCGTGTCATGACGTCAGCGATTGCTTACTACGATTATGTCAATGTGGACTGTACGCCCACGACCTACTAATCCTGTTGCCGTCATCACACCGAGTTCCGCCTCTTACTGTCATGCTTTTGATGAGGACGAACGAGCGAGCTGGCGTTTCCGCGTGCAATGTCATATGTAGCTAGCCGACTTTAGCTTAGGCGTGGTACTTCGGAGAATAGGAGGACAGGACTCTCTTTGATGGTGCACCGGTAGAGAGAAACGTCGAGGAGCAAGGGGCTCTAAGGTGGTACAAGAAAACAATGGGCTGAGATTGAGAGACGAAGCGTATTTGAATTGAAAGAAAAAAGATGACGAGGGGATGAACAATAAGACAGTGACGCAGGGTAGGGGAGCTCTAAGGAGGCACGCTGGGGCTTTCGAGAAGTATGCTGGGATAGTGGTTTACATCGCAGGGGTTCGCAGGTTAGGATCTATAAAATGTGGGCATCGCCGTAGTTACATGTAACCGTCTAAGTATGGGGCAACAAAGGAAAGGGTGGAATGCACGGAGAACGAAGGGCGATCGAAATGGGCCAACAGGAAATGCAGGACGCAGACGCAGTAAACGGTGGTCAGAGCCGAGTGAATTATTATCTATCGTTGCAAGGTACGTCGTGGGGCTGTGAATGTGAAGTGAGGGTGAGTGAGTTCACACGAGGGATTTTGAGCGAGGGATCCATTATGTAGGCATCGATGTCGACAGCAAGTTAAGATAGTGAAAAAAATAGACTCAACAGCCTCCCACAGCCATCCATCTAATCCGAAAACAGACGAACAAATCATCATCTCCACATCCAGCGTCATGGTCGTTCCCGTATGGTCGCCTCTTCATTCATGGAAAGAACAAGGAAGGGGTCGGTCGGTCAGCGATGCAGCACATGAGAGAGAGAGCAGGAAGCTCATCGACACGCACTGAAGAATTCATATGAGAGCCAACATAACGCGTTGCTAGGCATGTGCGTGACCACCCGCGGCGTGAGGCCTCTCAGAAACCCGCGTAGCCCGTCCCGTCGCCTGATGACATCGAATGCGTGCATCATGCCTCGGCAATACCGGATCTCCGGATCGGCCGACGTGCCGCGGGTCTGCAAGAGCGTTTTTGTCACGTCGAGCGGGGTCGTCAGGCCCGCGGCCACACCGCCAGCGACGCCTCCGGCCACGATGTGCGACAGAGGGGAGTACTCTCCCCGCGGGTTCATGAGCTTTTTCACGTGTTCGTACACGGTGAATTGCGCGGCGGTGAAGGGCACGGTCATGGCGAGCGTCGTCGGGTACGACACGTAGAACGCGGCTATCCCTTCTTTTTGAAAGACCGTGCGCGCGCAGGTGAACATGGAGCGGAATTCGGATTGGTGTACCTGCATCCGCTGTTTTATGACTGGCGTGCGTAATGGTGCTCGTTTCGTTTCGTTTTTGTGAGCACGGGGAAGGAAATTGGCGCACCGTCAAAGGGGTTCATGAGGGCGTCGCTGGCTATTGTCGCTGAAGCACCCGCGAAGGCTAGAAACACCGTCGGTTCAACGCTCTCGTTAGCCCTCTACCAAGGGACGGACCGCGAGGACAGGCGAGACTCACGCGCCGATAGCCACTGATTGGGACTTCCCTCTCGGTTTCCACCCATCAGCTCCTTGATGGCCTCATACGTTCCAAAGTGCACGGCGTGTGCTGGGCCGGCGCCCAAGATGACCGAAGACACGCCACGCCATAGGACGCGCACGCCCTCGGTCGAAGATATTCGCGTGAAGGCATTGCCGATGCCCGTGTACACCGCCGCCGGCGAGGTGGCGAATACTTGCATGCGCGTCTGCAAACGGGGAACCGAATGGGGATGATGAGCAGACCCCGCAGAAAAGTGCGAAAGAAGGCCGCACTTTGATGCTGTCTACGGGAAACATTACGGAGTGCTCCGTTATACCGGCCTAGAAGGAAACATTTCCAGTCTCGAGCCGTCCAGCCCCACGCTGACAAGTCGGCGGACACTTACGAGAGCGCCTGCGAGCATGTTGACCTATAAAAGACACGAGAGTATTTATTATCAGAGAAATGGGGGAATCGCGGGGACGGGGGCTTCGACGTACTCCCAATCCAGCATTGGGGGATAATGCCTCGTAATCATCTTCATCAGACATTCCTTTGGATCTCCGGACGAGTCTTTCAAGACGAGCTTGGAGAAGGGGAGGAGGGGAAAGTGCTGGTGCAGGAGCACGGGGTTTATTTGTGGGCACTTGGGAGA
Source organism: Russula brevipes (assembly GCA_022496215.1). NCBI lineage: Eukaryota > Fungi > Basidiomycota > Agaricomycetes > Russulales > Russulaceae > Russula > Russula brevipes. Next base: position 50,702 of record WTXF01000023.1, read on the forward strand.
ATGCAGTGGGTGTCGTCCAGCTAATCGGATGCCAGTACCTCTGCCTATGTCCTGGCTGGTCACCAAGGGCCAAGTGGACTGTGGGTGCGGAGTTTGGATGTCGCTTGTCTCACTCACGGATGCTGTAGGACGCGCGTCCGAGACACTGCGGGCACGACTCGAGACGAGACAGAACAGAGGCCGGTTTTGCGCTGCGCAGACAAAACCACGCGACAACGCTCGCCGTCCGGCAACGTTCCTCGCTCGTCCCGCACATCAGTCATACGCATCATCTGACTACATTTTCATTTCAACTCTCTTCGGCAGCAATTCGTCAAAACACAGCCCGATATATTGCTCATTCCGCTTCCTTTCTTTTCTTCCCAACGCGGGCGGGCGGTGACCCGAACGGTGTCTCGTTTGTCCACTCCAGCCTGTCCCCTGGTGCGCAGACAAGCTCCTGGGTACCCGTAAACGTCCCACGAATTACACTCCCCTTTGTGCCAACGCGAGGCGGTCGTGCTCCTCAATGTCTCTGTGAGGCCGACATTCCATCAGCCTCGGGCGTAATGGTGAAGAAGAGGACTTCTCACATTACTTCCCACGGATAATCTAGCCTGGGTAAAAATTCATATCAGCTCATCTATTTCCAAATGATCGGTGTCATGCTCACCACAAGTCTCCCACTTCCTCACCAGCATAGTACCTACAAAGACCCGATTTCAATTAACAGAGATTAACGGGCTTTCGCGACGGTACTCACGTAACATCCGCCGGGAGCATGCCAATCTTGGGCTTCAGCTTGTTATGGACAACAAAGACTGCGAACTGCGTCTTCGTGCCTCGCGTTCGCCTTCGGGCAATAGCTGAACTGCCTCATCAACGTCCTTTTGAAGTTCGGCAATCGCGTATCTAACGGGAGTTCATCAATACGACACGTGTATACCATTCGCTATGCATACTGTAAGGTCTTCCTCGAGTCGTCAATTTCATCCTGCGGTAGGGCGAGACGGTAGTTGAAATCGCTCAAGGGGGAGGAAATACCCATACCACAACTAGGACGCGCTTCCCAACTAGACGCTGCCTAGCCTCGGGTCCGCTGTTGGTTCATAAATTCAGAAAGATCGAGCGTGTCGTGAGGAGTGCGCAACATACAGCCATTGGGTCTTGATGATTTGACTTCCGATTTGTTCAGCTACTAGGCCAGGCACTTTTTCGTACAGAGACAAGCCAACTGCAAGAACGGGTATGTTGCCGCGTGTGCTAGGGTCCCTCAAGAATGTTCTCTGAAGTCACTAAATTAGCACCGAGTGTGGCAGCTTGAGACAGCCCGTGACGACAAACCAAAAGACGGGCAGGGAAGAAGCCCCTGCCCGAGGAAAGTCAAAATTGGTGCGACACGTAGAAAACGGAGGGCACTGACCCTCCACCTGTCATAAATCACTATGAGATACCAGAGATAAGGGAACTTGAGTTGTGCCTACCAATGGCTACTATGAGATTGGGATTGAACTCCGCAATCTCCTTGGCTGAGCGTCTGACGAGATTATGGACTTCGTTGTAGGTAATTGGAAGATGCTGTGGTTCACTAGCCATGGGGATATGAGTGTCGAGGCGAAAGATAAATTGCCAAGCCAAGTTGCACTTTGAGCTCTTCGGAGATACGATAGGGAGTATCATCACGTGGGTAGCACAAGTCCCCTTCAGCGCTGACCACCATGTCGGGAGCTCCTGGTCCATCACAGACAGGAAAGGCTATCGCTAGCCTTGCTAAAATGCCACCAGATACGACCAGAGCAGGTACCCAAAAGATGAAGTTCGTCCCCACTCTTCCTCCTCGGCGGAAGAAGGAGTAAGTACGTCCCGCGACAATCCCCCGTTCATACATCGCTCATCCCGAGATAACTCCAGGGAGATAAAGCAAGTCAGTGCGTCCGGCTCTGCACCCAAACTTTCCCCTCGTTCGCTGACACCACTAATGACCCCCCCAGGAACCCGCAGCACACGCTGCCTCCTCCGCTTCAACGACTCCCGGCGGCGCATCCTCTGACCGCGGCGCCCGAGGCCAAGGACGCGTTCGCGGCCGCGGTGGGGACGCCTCGCGGGGCGCGCGCGGAGGAGCCCCATCCTCGCGTCCGCCCCCGCAGGAGATGACGGCTAGCGGGCCGTTCGCGATGGGGCCCACGCAAGCCGGCTCGTCCGCCTGGCACGGCGGCGCACGCATCTCCTCCGCGACGCCCACCGCACCCCGCGGGCTCATCGACGCGGCCGCCCTCGGTGCCAACCTGACGAAAACCGGCGCGCCGACGCTGAAGAAGGGCACTCGGCACACCGACGATGACGACGACGACGACGACAAGGACGCCGCGCGCACTGGCGCGAACCGCGACGAGAATGGCGAGCTGTACTCGGACCCGGATGATGGCGTGGAGATCGTCGATATGAGGGACGTGCATGCGATGGACTGGATGGCTCCGGAGAGCCTGAAGTGGGAGAGCGCTCGCGAAAAGAGTAAGAAGAAGAAGGCCGCGAAGGTCAAGAAAGAGGAAGCGGGTCAGGTACCGATTGAGGGGAAAGGTGCGTGCGTCCTTCTCGTCTTTGGTTTTTTGTCGGGATCTCTGATGATGACTCGATCTCACTGAACAGCTAAGCTGGAGGCGATGGCGGTGGACGTGGATGTGCCGCCGGCCACGGACGACGTAGGGGACATCAACCTCGCCAACGCGCTGGACCTCAGCGAAAGCGAAGAGGAGGAAGAAATGGAATACATCATCGATGATTTCTCGCGCGACAGAGAAGTGAATCTCAAAAACAAATTCACCAAACCCCCCCCGCGCACGCTTCGCAGCGTGTTCGTTCTCTCAGATGAAACTTGACGTTTCTGACTCTTTTTTTTTTTTTTTTTTCTGGCTCGCGCAGGACCACCAAGAGGGAGACTTGCGACAAGAGCGCCTGTACTTCTTCCAATTCCCCGCACCCTTCCCCGCTTTCATCTCCCCATCCGCGACGCGCCCTGACCCCGGTGAAGGGAGCGACGTCCCCGCGAGCAGCGAGGGCAAACGCGTCTCGTTCTCGGCCGATACGAAGCCCCCTGCCGCGGCGGTGCCGGAGGACGTGGACAAGGAGGAGAAGAAGCCGCCGGCGCACGTAGACGGCGCAATCGGCCAGCTCGAGATATACCAGAGCGGCGCGGTCAAGATGCGGCTCGCGAACGGCATCCTTCTCGATGTAAGTATCCCGCCCCGCCCCTTTCACGCGACGACAACCGTTTCGTTTCGCTTTTTTTTTTGAACGGCCTTGTGCAGGTGACCGCCGCAACACAGCCGTCGTTCTTGCAGCAAGCCGTCCACGTTGATCGTGCGAGCAAGGACCTACGTGTGCTGGGCGAGATCGGCAGACGCTTCGTCGTCACCCCCAACATCGATTCTCTCCTCGCGGCTATGACCCAGGCAGACGACGAGAAAGCAAACGCCACAAAGTTTGAGGCGGATGGACTAATTTCAATGGACACAACATAGAATACGAATACGAGGCAGTAGATGTACAGCGCCGCGACGCTCGGACATTAATTCAAAAACACTGACGTCGTGGGTTTAATGTGGGACAAAAAAAATACACGAAACATTACTAGCATTACTACTACCGAATCGCCACTCGAACCTGCATAGAGACCCGCTTCACGGAGAAATAGTTAGTTGTGCGTGTGCGCAAGACGTAGACCGTAAACAAAGCAGACTGGGGCTATATTCTCTGAATTCCCAGATCATCCACAAACTTCCACCACACGTCATCCTGGGGGATTTGAGCAGGCTGGGCACTGGTGCCCTCACCCATAAAGATATCGTCCTGGAATTGCTGCAGTTGCGGGTATTGGCTGTACTGCATCGGCTGCTGAGGCATCGGAGGCAGCTCCAGTCCCAGCGCCTCAAAATCGAAATCGAGGTCCAGGATCTCCTCCGTCTGCGAGGACGACGCCAGCGGATTCTGCTGCTGCTGCTGTTGCTGTGCGCTCTCCTGTGAAGGGGGAATTGCGCCCCATCAGATGACGTATTATACCCTGGCCCACTTTCGAGGCAAGGGAGCAGGGACGCCGCCGGGTCCTGTGGCATGAACAATGGCGGCTGAAAATCCAGCGCTCTCGGAGTGTCTTGTTCGGTGGCGTACGACAGTCCAAACTGCTGCGGCTGCTGGACAGGCCCGGGCCCGGCGGGCCCTGGGACGGATCCCGCCAGGATCTGAGCCATCACTTGTGTGTCTGACTGGTGCGGGTGCGGGTGCGGAGGAGAGGACCCGCCGCTCGAATAGGTGAGGGGCGACGGGCGGCGCGGCAGAGAGGCCGGAGAGTGTTGCTGGCGCACGGCATTCGCTGGGATGTCCCCCGACACGGCCGACAGGGACGAATCGGGGGAAGGCGCGTCGCTTCCTCGAGGACTGCTCGGAGGTGACTTGCTGATCACTACACCTTTCGTGCCGCCAAATGCCGAAAGATCGTGGAGATCGTTGGGTAGGGGTAGTGAAGGTCCGCATCCTCTGCTGGAGCAAAATGCGGAGTATGTGTGATGGGCACGGCGGTGAAGTTTTTCCAACATTGGCTATCAATGATGTCAATCTTAGCCAAAATAAAGCTCTTAGGGAAAATGAATATATGGGTAAGCTCGTACCACAGTTGCGGGCGGGCGACACAGCGTCGACCCTTCTTCGTAGACTGCCAAAGACTGATCGAGGAGCGCCAAAGCGCTGCGGGCGAGCTTGCAGCCAGGGCTCTTGACCACAATTGCCCCCAACAGAACCTTTGGACATGGTGTAAACGCGGAACTCAGAGTCCCCGAGCCGGGCAATACGTGCATACCGACGACGTGTAGAAACTGGACCAAAAGAACCAGACGCGGCCGGCCACTCTGGGATGCCTGACTGTGAGACTTCTCAAGCCATTGATCATGATATTTGCGCTGCGGTAGATCGAAACTACGGATTGGCCGTACTCGTGCTGGAGGGGATCCGTCGAGTCACGCAACGCTTCTGCGAACCAGGATCGGTGGATGTACACAAGGGCTACACAACCAGGTTGAAAATAAGAAGTTCGCATGGTTACAAAGGTATACAAACTGCGAGGCACTCACTTGACTCGCGTTCACATGCGGTAAAGAACTGCTGCATGGCACTGGAAGGGTCGGTGTCCCAGTCCTGGCTGCCTGTCTCATGCGCAGGGGAAAGAAGGTGAACAGGTACAGGGAATGACCGGATACGTTTGTCGAGTTCTAGCAGGGATGAATAACTCGCCCGACGCACGGAAAACGCGCGCTGCACCGATACCGAAAGGCAAACTGCAGAGTAGTGGTGTTTCCGCGAGTGAACTGACGAAGAAAGCGGGGTTATACTTGGAAAGGATCAGCGCCAAAAAAAAAAGTCGTTGCTCACAGCTAAGCTCTGAGTTGCCAGACGGCAACAGGTATGGAGCGAGGTCGCGTGGAAAACGGCAATCCGAATGTGCGAGATTCAACGTATGAGGGCGTCCATGTATAACGCACTGCAATACCAATTCCTGAATCATGATTAACCACGATGCATGCCACTTACAGTCCAGCATTCCCAAGTATAGTACTCCCAGAAGATAGTGCGACGCCGCTGGATCTCCTCCTCGCTGAGATTCCAGCCTGCACTATCGCGCTCTAAATGGGATTCAGATTTAGAAAAGTGGCAAACGAAACGTTTCCGAATGTCCTTACGCAATCCTATCTGACGACAGCACCGCTGTCAGATCTTATCAAAGGGTAAAGGCGAGAGCGGCCTACCATGTGGATAACTTTGCTACACAGCCCGCTGAGAAGCCAGCGGCGCTCGTTGCCCGAGCGATCCGTTAGAAATAGGAAGTGTGCCATCATGAGCAGCGCCTGAATCGAGGCGCAGGTCGCTCCCCCCACGATAGACTCCAGTGCAAAGGCTGCACATGCAATCGCGTGATATTGCTCAGCAGCCATCCTCGCACTCGGATGACAGTCAAAGAGGGCGCCAGCGCCAAGGACCATGAAGAATACCGCGAGCCGGTGAGGCTCAAAGTCCACCAAGGAGACGGTGGCGTTCGCAGAAGAGTAGAGCGGTTCCAAGATAGTATTCTCAAAGTCCCCACGCGGGACCGGATCGAACCTAGGACACTTTGTTCGTCGCAAGTCACTGAGCGGTTTTGAGAAACAAAAGACTCACATCCAAGCTGCGTGTGTATAGTACAGATCAGCCAGTCCGATCGCCCGATCACGGAAGGGGATGTAATTGGCAAAGTCGACAATCAAGTGAGCACGATCGGTAACCCCGAGCGGAAAGGCATAGACAAGTTCTAGAATTTCGTAGGGCAAGCCCAAATCCTTTGGCTCCTTGATGGTGCTGGTATTGCCTGCTTCAATTTCCTACCAGAAAACCCGCTTAATAATAATGAGCCGGGCGAGGCTAAGCGACGAGACAAACTGTTGGCATGAGATGCTGCAGATACTGTGATTGCGGTATCAGCGGGGCTGATACAAGGGTCGAGAGAAGGTGAAGACGCACCTCCGCGCCCGCTGTCTCGCCATAATACTGGGCTTTCCCTTCTCCGTCGATCGCCAGAGAGCCCAGACCCTTAGAGACACTGTCGACGTCTCCTTCGTACTTGACGTCACTTGGTTCGCCATCTTGCAACGAGCTTTGTGGCGCAGGTTCATCCCCGAGAGCAGCAAAAGGCAGGGGGCCGTTTTGCGCATCAGCCAAGGCGTCCTCGAGCTGCTTTATCCTGGCCGACATGGCTCTGACCTGCTCCGCGAGCCTCTGTGCATGAGCCATCAAAACCCTAAGGATTGTGAGCCGGCTGAGACGTGAATGCTAGATATTCGCCGCACTTGTTTCCCTTCGTTGCAGCCAGAGTCCCTGCATGGCGGGGTGGTGAAAAGGAAAGTCTAGACCGGCCTAAAGAATAAACACCGACCATTGGGGCATATGGCGGCGCAACCTCTTCGGATGCACGACTGACAAGGGAAATTTCTTCGACCACGTTCCTATGTCATTTTTCCTCGACAGCTGCCCGGACTTGAAGAGCACGTACCTGTCGCATTTGAGCTTCGACCTAAGAATTTCGCAAATCGATTTATATGGTATCTATCATGAGCACAAGTGACTGACCTCCTGCACTCAGCGCATGATAGACCAGGTTTCCCCTTGCGGGAATCTTCCTGAGAAGTTGCGGACGGCATGGAATGGCTCATGCTTCTTCGGCAGGCGCCTAGGAATGTGGGGAAGGCGCCCAGTGAGGAATGGTGGTCCGGAAGGTAATACTTTTGGCTTCAAGTTGGAGGTAAAGAACTTGGAAAAAGAGCTCGTGGGGGGAGACTTTGTGGGGAATGGGCGAAGAGTGAGGGGGGTATGCAAGGCAAACGGGATCCCACAGCTTCTCCGAGGTCCAAATACCCCCTGGCCTGTTTTCCATCATCTGGTACTCAGCTCGTTGGATTAGATCCGTTTTGTCCCGGCCCGTGTACAACCAACCCGTCATAAATCCCAGATAGATACAATCGATACGCCCACCTCGTACAACGGATCAAAAGATAACGCAGCCGCTGTCGTACGCCTCTTTCGCGGGTTTGGCGCCCTCATTCAACCTCATCTTCCCCATCAGTACCTCGTTCCTCATCCGCAGATCCTCGACCTCCTTCTCGATGTCCTGTCTATTTCCCTTCTCCTCGTTACGCAGCTGCAAAAGCAGCGGCAAGGCCTTTGCGACTTCACCCCATTTGCGACAACGGGCTTTGACCGCGGCCGAATACTCGATTGATATCTCAAACAGCTCCCTATCCCACGAAACTCCAGACTGGATGACCACCCTCTCAATGTTTTCCGAAAAGAGATGCGACAAGAAAAGGGAAACTGGCACATGGTCATGTCCTATGGGGGACACGCCAACATTGAGCGTTCGGAGATTTGGGAATAGCCGAGACTTTGACTTGGTAGGCGAGGGAGGCATATGCGTCGCGACATCTTCGGCGTCCAAGTAAATGCCAAGGTGAGTTAGATTGGGAAAGTTCTGGGCGAAGGACCGTAAGGAACCGAGCGCGAATCCGGGCCTCGTGAGCAACAGAGGTTCTGGGTTCAGGACGAGCGATTCAATCGCCGGGAGCGCCGCACCAAACTCCGCTAAATCGTCCTCGGAGATCTGGAGGGGCAGATTGTGACGCAACTCGAGGCGAGTAAGTTGCTTGAGTGAAAAGGCCGGTTGGAGATGCTCCAGAGACAATGGTTCGCAAACCTCTTGCTTTCCAATGTCGACTATGACGTCCATCGACATTACCTCCAAAGCAGGGTAGCAATGGGTCACGTCGACGAGAAATCGCTGCACCGTGGGGGGTGACTCCGGATGCACGCTTTCCACCGAGAGTTTCTTGAGCCGCGGGAGCAACACGCCTCCGGTGAGGTAATGACATATGTCATCCAGAGTGGAATCCAGACAAAGGTCGTACAGCACGGGAAAGGCACCTTCTTCTGGCGCGCTCCCTATTGTGGGTGTGACGAGGCATGGTAGCCCGCCCATGGTATCAAATTGCACGACTTCGAGTTCGGGTAGTTCTGACAACGTCTTCAAAAACTGGCCGTCAAGAACGTTCTTGGGCAGAGTTACCTCTTGTAACCTCTGCAAGCTAGATAAGAGCTGCAGGAGCTCTTGGTCGAAAGCCGGGTCATGGGATCCATACGACCTCTTGCACTTCAAAGAGACGAGAAATGGCATGCGTCCGACGATGTCCGTGGCCAGCGAATGTAGTTCGTCGTTGTCATAGTCGGCGTCGAATGAAAATTCCGTCACTTTGTCGTGCATGAAGACGATGGCGTTTCGTGGATCTGGTATCAGATACGGCGGCACGTCCCAGCACAGGCGCCGGAGATTTGGGAGAACCTCCAGGTAGTACGCGTACGCGCCAGGTCGTCAAAGACACTGTCTGCGAGGAGGCGGGAGGGGTATTTCCTGAATTCGAGAGAACGCACGCGACGAGCATAAGGGATGAAACGCGCCCAATCTTCTGGTGTTGGTGTACGGCGAAAGATCTGGAAAGAAAGCACCCGTTAGAAAGGCCGCAACGCACAGTTATATACGGATCGACGCACATAATAGCCGGTATCCCCTCGATAATGGAGAGGAGCGAGGAGTTGCAGCAAGTGATAGATGTCGTCTACTTCGCGCCAAACATAATCCAAGGCAGGTTCGCGCCAGCTCCGACAGACGAGCGCATTTGAGACGTTTGAAGCTGGCGTTCCGAAACTAAAGATGATTTTCAGGAGTTCGGGGATGGCTAGGACACGGTGTGTGGTGGATCCATAGCCTAATGAAGGTATCGTCGCCACTTGGGGCATCTGTAACGGAATGGCTCCAAGTCTTGTCGTTCGCGGGGCTGGCCAGTCGCTTATATAATCCAATCTCAACAACACGGCGGCGATGCAGTGGCGATGCTACAGAAGTTTTGTTTTTTTCTATCAACAGGCTTGGGCGTCGCACTTTCACAACCCTCACACTAACATTTCCATGGTAAATAAACTGGTATTAGTGTTATTGCATCAAAGTAACGACCCGGTCAACTGTTTGAGCAATCCACAACAGTGGCAGTCAACACCGGGTTAACTGCGCGTAGCTAGACAGCATCCTCTAGACATTCCACCCGCTCTAGAAACCTGGTGGAGTAAATCAGCGATCAGAGATGAGAAGAGTGACCAAGGAAAAAAAAGTGTAATTCAGTCAAAGCGAGCTCAACCACCAAAGTGGCCTCGCTCGAAGGTAGCTGAGATAAGTTTCTGCAATGTGGAAGGAAACCCCACTAAAGCCAAATGCCTCAAACATCACTAGTAAAAAATGAAGCGAGGCACTATACTCACCCTTGGCATCTTGGCCGTTCACGTCTTGGTTCACGTTGCACTTTTGCAGCCGGCAACTCGATGAGACTACTTATATAATTTTAGTCACGTGCACCATCGCTTAGGACGTAGCCCAGCCGGCCCCTGCACGAGCATCGCAAGCGCATACCATCTATCGATCGTTACATGTATCCAAGCTGCGGACCGCCTTATAACATCTCTATATCAGCCTGCATAGCAATTTCCTCATCCTCGGATCCGTGGCCGACATTTGTCTGAACATGATCCTGGTCCTGGTCCCCACCTCTACTCTCCTCCTCCTGGAACAAGGACCACACGCTTTCGCTCTCGGGCCCAGCCACGACCAGATCCATCACGTCCCTCGCGGGATCCGCGAGCTGCTCCAACAGCATGCGGTCAGGAGCCGACACCTCGTCTGGTGGTTCGGCGAAGCTCAGCCGTCCGAGCGCCACGATGAACTGGTGCCCGATACCGTTGAAGTGGCGGGGTGGCGCCGCTTGCAGACGCGCGCGCAGGCTGGTGGGACCATTTGGCGCGCGAAAGATCACGTAGTGCAGGAGCAGCAGGCATCGCACGATTCCGGCCACCGTCCTGCAAATTCACTATTAGGATTCATTTCGGGAAGACGAACAAAGGGGTTACGAGCCCGGAGAGAAGCACGGCCGATGCCGTGAACGCAGGGTCTTCCCACAGCGCCGTAGAAAGGTCGGCAAGCAGCTTGACGAGAGAAGGGATGAAGAAAGGGGACTCGGAGAGAATCACCAAGGCGTCTTCATGCGCTAGGGCGAGTGAGATGAGGGTCGTAAGCACGGATGTGCGAATGGAGCGAGTCTGCATCATGAGGAATGGTGACGGACAGGCAGAAAATATCTTTCTGAGACGCACTGCGACACCTGTTTTACTCAAATCCACCAACAAAGCACACATTCTATCGACCTGCGGCAGTTTGGAAAAATCTCTGGCGCTCTCCAGTGTATCCTCGGAGAATGACAACAGCGAACGGAAAATCCCGACTCCTGCAAAGTCGTGAGCAGACAATAGGGATTATGCACAGTCCAAGTTACACACGGGTTGAGAGGTATGAGAGGGTGCGCGTGGAGTTTTCTAAGAAAGACGGTGGCTGGTCCTTACTGAGCATTGTGGTAAGCACGTCCGCAGTTTGTGGGACAGCAGCGAGTCTACGAGTCTGTAAGACCAAGAGCGAGTGAGACAGAAACAAAAAGCACGGCTCAACTGTTGCTGATATTCCACCGGGAGAGAATAAGTAATTGCATCAAGCAGGCTAAAGACCTCCCTTCCGAGATTAAGAAACTCAGGCTCCTTGCTGTTAGTGTTTGAAGGTCGTAATGTATTGGCGATGATGGCGCAGATCGTTCGGAGAAGTGGAGGGCCATCAGCGGGCTTAAATAGATATATCACAAATGATGGTATGCAGGTCACGAGGTGACTCAAAAGATTGAGAGTGGATATCAAGGGGTTCAACTAGGGTCTCGTTCAGTATCAGCAGTAGGAAACGAACTTCAACTGACCCGGACATCGAATAGCAGGACATTCGCTATCTGTGCTAACGAGTTGGCCACAATGTGGGCAACGGGCTCGAACTCGGGCGAGCCTATTGCCACGCCTATCAGAGATGTGCAGGCATAGTGCCAAATACCTTCATGATCTGCACCGGGCGATGGCTGAGCGAGTAAGAGTTGAACTGTACTTGGGGCATGTGGCGACATTGCATGACCGAATACTAACTGTCTCATCTATTACTAGGATGTGAGGCCCGAGCATGTGAAATAAGACAATGTGAGACACACCCAGCCCACTCGATCAAAAGGTTTAGCGGCTCTCGAGAAAGTTGTGATAGGCTGTGGCATCTGTATCTTCACGTCATCGCCCAGATCCACGCACGCGAAAACCTACCTCTGGATCGGAAATGCTGGTAGCAGGACCACCGACTTCATCCTCGTCAATCTCCATGCCTTCGTCTAGTTGCCCATGTTGGGGTGCCATCACTGCGCCGCTGGGAGATAATAGTGGTGGATCGAACTCCTGCTCGCATGTCCTTTGGCTCTGCTCAAACACCGAAGCACGATCCTTTCCCTTGCTCTTTTTCGGGGGTAGAACAACAAATGTGTTGACGAACCCTGGTGGTTGTAGAGGAGGCCCCTTTGAACGACGGGAAGACGAAGCTACTGGTCGAGGAGGTGATGGGGTGTGAGGAGTAGTAACGTGGTAGTTATGGGAAGTCTTCAGACCACCCAAACGTTGTGTACCGGGAGACTCAGCGAATTGAGAAGGTACTGGACGGGGAGCAGCCCTGCGAGAGGCCTCTATTTCGTGCTGCTTGAATATTAGTTGCGTACGTAGGCGCTCGAGCTCGGCTTCTTGCTTTTCCTGTGCAGTGACTTGAGCAGCCTCTAAATGTTCCCTTGCCTCCCGTAGGTTTTTTGTCTCTACATCGTGAGTAGCATTAGCCTATGAAGGGCATCAGCATTGTAGGTCAATCGCGAGCAATGGATGGCACCACCTTTTGCAAGGTCGCACGCATGATCTCGACTTCGCCGATCTTCGACCGTTTTTCGAAGATGGCCTGGTCAAGTGATCTTTTCTGTTCCGCATTTTGTCTCTTCAGCTATACGACAGGCATCAGCTTAGAGAGGTGATGTGTGCGTGCGGAACGCGCCTCGTCCACTTGAAATCTCAAAGACTCAAGAACATCCCGATCGCGAGAAGCGGGCAAGTCCTCGATTGCCAAAACAGGCTGACCTATCATAGCGCGCTGGCGTTGCGACACTGTCAAAGATACCGGTTCTGGCTGTGGACGAGTCATCCCAAACTGCTGAGAATGTGTCGCAGCCTGGGTCGGGTTCGGCGCATGGCCCTGAGCGTTCACTCGGGGTGCTGCTGATCGTAATGGAGGAGAGCCCGACGAGGTGGTCGAGGATGTGCGCTGGAGCGTCGGGTTGTCAACCTGCGCTAGTGCACTGCGTAGGGCCGCGCGCATCGCGTCGTTGAATGACGAAGATCGGGAGAGCGAGCTCGGGCGAGAAGGATTGGCATGGTTCAAGGCAGGGCTGGGGTGACGAACGGTGGGGTTCCTGGGGCCGGGGACAATGTTCGTGGGTATGGACCTCACTTCGGTGGACCTCGAGGCGAGACCAGGTTGCGCTGGAGGAGATTCTCTTGAATCCGAATCGATGGTAGATTCATGACTTTTGGACGGCGCTTTTTGGCTCGCCGGGAGGTCCGACTGCTGGCTTCCAACAAAAAAACGTCCTGGGCCACTGTAGAATCCATTGCTGATGGTGATTTCGGGGAGATCCGTGTCCTCCAAGGAAAATCTCGAATTCACTGTACCCTTGGAAGGGGGCGGCCTCTCGTGATGCTGCTGGCCATAAAGTGGGACCCACCCTCCAACGGTCTTGAGCCGCTTGGTGGGTTGCTGCTGAAGGGGTGGCCTTGGATGAGAGATTGACGGATCGGGGGAGGTAAGGGTTCGTTCGGTCGCGTCGAGGACAGCAAGAGTCCGGTGGTCAAGCACAAGTTCATCAAAACCATATTCGTCGTCTGACGCAGTCATTACGGCCCTTTTACATGCGTGCTCGTGCCAGTGCTCACATGCCTAGAGGGTTCCGTCGAGGTCAAAGACGACGCGACGCGGTACGCTAACAGAGACCACTTACATAATCTTGTCACGTGCCGCCACCTTCCTCGGCCTCGTCCGTCCGCACTACAACTCCAACTGAACGACCCAACACCGTCGTATTGTCGCGACCATCGTGCCCGGCCCCGCTGCATCATGTCCACCCCGTCATCCGGCACACCTCAACCGACCGCTTCCCAACAACCGCAATCTGCGGCAGCGACCCCGCAGTTTGTCGCGTACCCGCTCGCTCCGGGTCAACAGCCACAGCTCCCGCCTCAAGCGGGCTCGAGCGAAGTCAGGACGCAACCGCAAACCCGCCTCCCCTCCGCGGAGACGCGCCAGGACAGGTCTCTGGTGGATTTCCTCCTCATGCTCGACGACTACGAGCCATTGGTGTGTGTTCCTTGGGCACTTTTTGCTTGGAGCGCGCTCTCTACAACCGTGTTCCCACGTAAAAGATTCCCGACGAAGTTACGGATTATTACCTCCAACGCGTTGGCTTCGACTGCCAGGATGCCCGCTTGTGAGTTCCTTCCCCCTACTACCTCGTTACCTGTCACGGCTCTCAATGGTCCCGCTGCCAACCGTCAGAAAGCGTCTCCTGCGTTGGCGGCACAAAAGTTCGTCTCCGACATCGCTGCGGATGCCTATCAACATGCGCGGATTAGAACTAACGCTCCGGTGGGCGTACGCGTGCAAATCAAGGCCCAGGGCCTCGAGGGTGGGTGTCTTGTCCTGTTAACGTATCACGTCGTATCTGGTGCATCACCCCAACCCCTTCCGCACTCGCATTCCAACGATACCATAAGCAATCGTTCGCTTTTGGTCGCTGACTTGTTTATCAAATGTACAGGACAAAACCCGCACCACACTTACCATGGAGGACCTCGGCGCCGCGCTTTCGGAGTATGGCATCAATTCCCGCAAGCCAGAGTTCTATCTGTAGCCGAGGTACCTTCCGGTCGTGGGTGCAACCTGCTGGGTTCTGATCTTACTTGTACTTTTAATAGTCATTTGTCCAATATACATCATCCTCTTGTTCCGGACTGCCGGAGATAAGGTTCTCGAGGCTCATGTACCTCACGCCGACCTCCTCGACCGACTAACCCGGATGAGCTGTTCTAATTCCGGGAGACTTACGACCCTGCCTGCTTTCTCTTATTTCCAGTTCCATCTCGCACGCGGTACGCAGCGTGATCTGCTTGGAAATGTCATCCACCTTCGAAATGAACGATTTTCTCGTGTTGTACCGCGTTTATGTGGATGTCGTTACTCGTGTATTCATGCAGTAAGGTGGATCTTCACCGGCGACGCAATGCGAGTAATCGAACCTCGACCGAACATCAGGGCAGATGACACCGCAGGGGTGACTTTGGGGCCTCGGAAATAGGCAGAAGTGAATCCAATTGCAAAAGCACAATATACATGACACGTCAACCATGGTTCTAGCGCAATACAAAGGAAATCGATGGTTGCGGTTAGCGAATGGTATATTACGGTAATGTGATATCGAGGGAAGTAGGGATAATCTTGTAGTGAGTGGCTGATGTCTATTTCCGAGCACTGGCCATCTCATTCACAGAACTTCGCTCCCGAAGCAGGGCAAGTATCTGCCACCGTGGGTCGCTGGCTCGCGGTCCTCGTTTCCAAGAATCTGGTCTTCGCGAGACTCATTTTCTCCGAGGGCCAACCGGGTCGCGGCCGCCGAACGGTTGGGAAGTACGGAAGGAGATGCGGTGAACATGGCATCGAATGCAGATGCAGAAAGTCGATGGCCTGACGAATGCGGCGCCGACGGTTGGATAGATGAGATTGCATGAGAGCTTGTGGTCATGGCAAGCGCTTGCATGATAAGAGTCTTGAGTTTGGCCTGTTTTTTTTAAGGTGAGACAAAGTGAAATGCAAGCTAATCGAGCGCGTACCTCGAAAGCAAGGGACATGAGAGATGCCACACTCTTAGACGGTAAGCCAAGGTCGTGTTGGGCGCAGATGAGATTCAGCCTGTCGGTGACATGTTGCAGGTGAAGCCCTGTGTAGATGATGACAGTTGAATTGCAGGCCGACTGCCGGGAAGTTCTGCAGGGACACGAGATATTACTCCGGGGGGGGGAGGTGTTGACGAAATACCTACCTCCGCGTTCACGTAGTAGTTTCACACCGCGTTCATTGGCAATTTCATCCACGTCCGGCCTCGGTTCTCGTTTCGAGGATAGGCGACGGGCTTGAGGTTCCGAATGCGATCGCGTTCTCGACGACCGATGCCAACAGCCCAACGCTTGAGTCTAGAGGACCTCAACGTGAGAGGTTCGTCGGGATCTGGTCCTTGGTAGGGCAAGAGTCGCCGCCGTTTGCGGGGTGGACCCTTGGGAACGTCGGGTGGTGGCGTCAGTGCCGCAACCAAATGGGTGGAAGGGTCAAAGATAGAAATGACCAGTGCATTATGAAGTTGCACTACAGTCGATGATTAGTGCATCGCGAGGACTGGTGAGAGGGGAAGTGGGATACCAAGGGAAGGCGTGCCCACACACTCTCGGATCTGCTCGTCAAATTCTGTTCTGGAGACGGTCGCGGCGAGAAATGACTGAAGCAATGACCAATATCTGGGTGCGTTTGAACCGAGCCCGGCAGCGAGTTTGGCCTTTATAGTTGTGGTGGATTCGAGGGACATGTGTGAACAAAGAGCCTGAGTGAGGCGAGAGCGGAGTTGACCTCATGGGTCACTGCTACGGGATTCTTGGTGGCATCCTCTGTCCCCGACTTCGATGACTATGACCTGAACAACCATGGAACGACCAGTCACTTCAAAGTCTAGGGGTGTTTGTAGGTATTATAACACCTCCAGGGGGTGTTTCGCAGGCGACAACTGCAAGTTCCGGCACGGCGAACACGAGAAATTAACCCCGTACGACAAGAGCAAGACCTGTCGGTACTTTGCAGCTGGTGCGTATTTGCGTGTTGCATGTCATGGGGAACCCACCTCATGTCGCTATCTGAAGGATTTTGCAAGTGGGGGGAAAAATGTTGGTTCAGACACGTCCCCCCCACTAATCCTCCCGGTGAACCTGGCGACACTTTGATCTGTGCGATCTGTATGGAGGAACCGTTCACATTTGGCTTGCTTGGTTCGAAGTCAATTTATGCTTGTCATACCAAGGGCTAACTGGCATGCTCTAGTTGAGTGTAGCCACGTATTCTGTATCGATGTATGACACCACAGATGTACTCTCCATTCCTTTCATGCTCATTCATTTCTTACAGTGCATTCGGAACTGGCGCGGGCAAGAGACTCTGACCGATGATCTCTCCCTTTCCCTTATGCACAAGAAGTGTCCATACTGCCGCACGACCTCCAGATTTGTCGTTCCGTCTAGCCACTTCTACCCCAATGGTGACTCCGGGAAGGCAGCCGTTATAGAACGATACAAAGCAAGCCTTCAACGGATTCCTTGCAAGTAAGGAACCCTTTGGATGCCCCGATTCGTACTTATGGTTGGTGGCAGACACTTCATCCGATCGAATCGCCGCTTTTGCCCCTTTGGCCGTGATTGCATGTACCAACACCTGAACGAAGATGGTACCCCTCACATATTCACCAGAGGCGTGGGGTATCGTGTGCCGGTGAGTCCTCTTCGGGCTTCGACTTGCGAACCCCTTTCGACCAGCCACAGCGACGAGATAACCAGTTGCGTGGAATACTGCGTGAAGTTTTGACCCGTTCAATCTTCGAGCACCATCGCAATTTTGGTGCATGGATCGGCTCCTCTGACCGTTCGGAAGGGGAAGGACCTGACGATCTGGTATTTGGTGAAGAAGGGGGATCAGACATAGATGAAACAGGTCCTAACAACGATTTATACGTCGCCTTGACTCGCTTGGTATGTTTTCCGAAACCTCTCATTCTAATCCTCCGTTGTGAACGCTGACAAGCTTTCACATTGAATCTGCTAGATTACCGCCCGGATTCCGGATCCTGACCCACCCACGCCTGAGCCAGAGGACACCCTTACGGTCCCCCCTCTGCCTCTGCCTCTGCCTCTGCCTCTGCTTCTACCTCAACCACGTCCATTGACGCTATACCTCCTGACCAGCCTGACCCCCCACCGGAGGCCGAATCAACTCACACCCTGACATCACCCAACGTCGAACCATCTGACCCCGCCCTTCATTCTATCCCGTCTAGCCCCCTCTCTACGGGCTCCTCCATACCACTTCTTCTGAGTGAATCGTCTGAGTATTGGACTGAAACTGATCTCCCAGAAGTTTCAAATTCTTCAACGCTGTCAGATGTGCTCGAAGGTAGCCAACCTTCGCAACCCACCAATGAGCTGGCATCAAGCTCTGATAGGTTGCGTCGCCGTCAGCCACCGCCGAGTGCAGTTCTTTCATCTGCATGCTTCAATCAGAGGGCTGCTTGTCTTGATGCTGGCTCCCCCGTTCCCACCTCCCCCGCGCAGTCACAAACGGACGCAGTGGAATCTGAATCTCTCCCACCTCCGCAGTCCCCACAGTCAGGAGCATCTTCCGTGATTGAGGTGGGTGCAACCGCCGCAAGTACCCATTCGCCAGCAAGAGATCCGCTCCCAGGAGAAGTTTCCGATACGCGACAGCAGGAGCCCCCGTTCATGACTGATGGACGTGGGCGAGTCGTTTGGAGTCGTTCGGGCGTGAAGCGCGGCAGCTCCCCAATTCCCACCCGCGGCCAAGACCGGACACCAAATCATACAGGAGAATAGGGACTGAGTGATTAGCATCCAGGTCACAGGCCTGGCCTTACATTGTGCAAGTTTATTCTTTGTGTTTTCAGGCACCAATATCATGTGGACGTACAATTGAATGTAAAAATCGATTTTTTTTCTGCTGTTTTGCCCGTGACCGTGTACGGCTTTCGGGTCTGTGGAGCCGAAAAGGGCGCCCGTGTGCCATGCGTCTCATTATATTGCCAGATCAGAATTTCGACTTCGGTGTCCCGGTAAACTCGGGATCTGTTGCAACTTTCAAATTCAAACAACGAGAATTTAGAACAACGAAAAGCAAAGATCCGCTACAGCGACAGCGCCTCTGGTTTGGGTTGCTTCTTACACACGGCGGGCTATATTGCCTCGCTAGCTTCCGGTACAGTACTTAGCCTAGCCCAAGGGAGAAATGCCAAGTCAAACGCAAAGACAGGGCGAAATAGCCAATTACGCCCTGCGGGACCACATGTGGTGCACGGTGCACGTTTTCCGCGCCTGTTCCGCTCGCCGCTCATAACTTAATCTTTCGAAACGACGTTCGAGTTGTGATCGTGGTGTTTTTTTTTTTTTTTTCGTCTCCGTCGCGCTAATTACATGTGAGTATGACACGTACTGTCCGTCATTCATCTTCTACTTTTACCCCTGTTTATAAACTGGGTGCCTAAGTGCACAGCCACTTTTGTTATCTCCATTTGAGCAACGGACGTTGTTCATTATTCTGTTTCATCCCATCCTCGAAAATACCTCCGAGCGTCTCAAGGAACCCCACCCAGGGTTGACGTGGTGGCTGTTTGGTCTTTTTTTGGCTTTATCACTTGGCGCTCTGCTATAACACTGTTTACTTTTATTTGTCAACTCTAGAATCTAGAAAATACACTTTAATCCGCACAGTAAAATATGAAAGAGAGTTACAACAACAAAGCAACGACATTATTGTTGGTATGGGCCGACACGATAAGAGGGGAAAAAATGGAAAGCATTAATCTAGGAGTCGCATAATTGGCATGATGCTCCCTGAAGAGGCCGCCACCACACCAACTAGCACAATACGGTTGGGGGAAATGTAGGGACGATCGCCGATCCTCCACTGTAGAAAGGAGGGATCTATTATATCCCCGTGTTCCTGCTAGTTGAGAGTTCAGAACGAGCACTTGAAAAGAACGAGGGGGGGGACCTACCCGTAGAAAGCGATCTACCCCGCTAGCAACGAGCTGCACCAGCCGCGAGAGCGTGATGGGCTCTTTTCTGCGATTTCGTAGTTGGATCTGAGTCTGCCATGGCATATAGCCATACCACTGCAGAAAAGCGGAGCGAGTCAGCGAAAAACGCAAATTTTAGACTATCCAACAGAGGCCTCACCGCGATCCTCATTTTGATCGACGCCTTGCCCTCCATGGGATGCCAGTCGCCGTAGAGGAGCAATGGAGACTGTGACTCAGCCGTCTTGGCCGTTTCAAGCGGTAAGCCAACTGAGCCATCTAGCCGGATAAAGAAGATGGGTGGAAGGAGAGAAGCGCTCTGCAGCTCCGCCTTGCTCCGAGGAAGACCAGCGTACGGAGCAAACAGGCTCTGTGGCACGACCCGCGCCGTAGCACTATCCGATATTTCACAATCCAGGATGATTCGACGAGAGCGGTCCCCGGCGATCGCGTTGCACCGCAGATACGGATAGGGGTCGTGGGAAACGGAGAAAGTGCCAGGAAGCCCAGGATAGGAATGGTCGGGCCTCAGCAGCTCTTGATTGACAACCAAGTCCTCCTGATCTTCGACGTAGCATAACACATTGTGGCAGAGATGCCGCTTCGCCGCGAGGGGCCCGAATGTTCGGCCCAAGTAGCCGAAGTACAGCATATGGGTAAGCTGCCCGAAGTATGGAGGGGTCGATGGCGGTATAGGCGATTGCGGTATATGGAAAGGGTACTCCATGTGTGGGGAGTAGCAATTTGTGAAGATGGCCCGTTGCAGGGGTGTATCCTTTGTGCTTTATATGAGTCACTCCCATCATGATCATTTGACGCATCCCTGCAGTGGCCTGACCGCGAGTATGGTCAGGCTTTGGAGGCGCCCGGATTGTCACGCTAAGCTAGGAGGGACCTGGGGCGACGAAAATTTTCATGAGAGGTTCAGCAAATAGAACTCAAGGCCAAGAATGACAAACGAAAATTTTTCCCCGGGATGACGAGGCGCGCCCCGGCGTCAAGAAGGCCTCACATGGGCCGTATGTCTAGGAGTTTGTTAGATTGACCGGGGTACATCCGAGAGGCGTTCTAACCGGTAGTAGTCGGTCATCGATAGGGGGTCACCAGCCCACGGATCTCAGAAAGCACACCGACACCATGAGGTATGACAGATCACCGTGATCAGCAAGGATTGGTGATTTACGGCAAAAAGTGGCAAAGTTGCCGTAACCCTAGCCGGTCAATCCCGGGAAAGCTCCAAATCACTGCGCTGGCGCTGCGAGGAGTGGCGAAGGTACTTGCCGGTTGGTGTCGGCAGCAGAACAGGAACATCATCAATAGGGCGATAATAGGTTTTAATCGACCTGAAACGGTGCCCTCAGCCACGGCGTTAAATGGCAGCCACAACAACTTGGCGGACCCAAAGCTCCCGTTTCTGATCCATGCGGCCCCCCTCTCCCATGCGCAGCGCATGATGCGCGCATGCGATTCCGGTCTCTCTTTCCGTCGGCTCGTTTCAGTTCCGAGCCCTTTCATCCAATGGCGTGAAACAAGCCTTCTTCTCCCCGCAGAGGTCTTTAACTCTTTATCGCGCTCGTCAATCCTCCCGATAGCCGAAAAGGACTGTTACTCTCTGTCTGAGACGCCCTGTCGCTCAGGTGGTGCGGGGTGCGGTGCTTGAATTGGCGAAAATCAGCACAAGGCGATCTGATCGAATGTCAGTCGTCCACACAGAGCTTGTGTCACGGGCGCCGTCTCAAGCTCCCTGCCCCTGTACCACCGTGCCGCGTACCTGGCCCGAGGAGGCGATGCATCCATCGACTGAATTGCCAGGCCAGTGGACCCCTACCCCTAGGAAGGTACCGCGTACGAGATATCGTTAAGTACACACCCCACCAGATGATGGTACTAGTAGTGGCCCTTCGGCCGAAACCGGAATGTCATGCATATGTTCAGTTGACGGTTCGTTACGCCACGACATACCGTAAAACACCCCCTTGTCTACACCAGATCAAAAGTGTTTCACACTCAGGCCGCTGGCAGAAGGGCCACTTCAATAACTTCGCTCCTAAGTCGTCCCTTGGGAGTCCATTCACAATTAACGATGGATGCACTGGCAGTGGACATGACTATCAATAACGTACATCATGATGATAGGTTCTTCGTCCTTTATTCGCCTTTGCATTCGAAGTGTCGCTGGTACTTCCTCACCAACAGGTTTCCGGCCGCCCAAAGGCGTTGACCATGATTCGCTCTGAGTGATTCAGGTTTGTCACGGCAGCGACCAGGCACTACATTGTTTTCGCTATGGCCGTGAAGTTGCCAGTGCCCTGGCCCGGGCACCAGGCTTGAGATTTCTTCAGTTCACAGAACATTCATATATCTATCTACGGAACTCGTTACCTACATATATATGGATCGGATCCACGCTACGTCACCAACTCGTTATCTACGCCGTGATAGGCAGCTATTCATAGTCATGCGAAGCTGCGACAGGGCCCGGGGGAACTAGAAAACCCAAACATTGAGCTGAAGGATCGGCATCCAGCTACCGGCGGAGACATGGACGGCGCCGATTACTCTTATGTTGGTACGGTTAATCCCGCCTTCCCCAATAATCCAGCGCCCATCATCTATCGAGCGAGTCTGATTCGGCTTCAAATTCTATCCATGGTCAGGGCAGTTCAGATAGGGCTAATCACGTGCCAAGTCAAAAAAAAAACTCACACGAAGGAATGCCTCGACGGTACGACCGACATGGTGGGCGAACTTTGCAACGGTGATTGGGTTGCGAGATAGTGTTTCGTCTCGGATCTGGACCTGTCGCTTATAATCGGTATAACCTGGCCACTAATACACGCCGTCAAAAGCAGATTCTACGCAACGATAAGAGGCCAATAGCTACACACCGAGATGCGGATATGGGTAGATACCCTCCCCCCAAGCTGAGCATGCATTTGCGCGTCACGGAGGGTATGACAACGGCCGTTGATCGCGTCATCTAGAGAGAGCCCCAAAGTGCCATGCTCATGGACAAAAAAGATAGGCATTTGCAGTGTCGCATCGGTAACGTATTGCCGAAGATCGTTCACATTGTGGGGGAACCATAGCGCCTGAGGCACAACTGTGCCCATGGGCACGACGCTGTAATCAAGTAGCCAAAGCGGGGAACCACCGTCATTTTGCAATGGTCCGGCCGTGACGTTGTTTGGAATAGCCGTAACGACGAAAAGGCCACCCGAACCACCCGGCGTGAGTAAGGTCCGACACAACTGCCTCAAGCCCCATTGGTTTATCTTCAGCAGAGAGCAAAGATAGCCTTCAGTCCTTCCATTGGGCTTGAAGGATTGGGAGATATATCCATCGACTAGGAGATCCGGGATCTAGAGAACGGGGGGGGGGGGGGGTAAGATCAGAATATGGCAATAGAGGCAGATAGCTTACAGGGTTAGAGGCCATCGCCAGTGAGTGAGGATACTTGCTCTGGATGTTGCTTTGTTGAGCGGCGAGAAGGCGTTTCGGGGCTGCATATAAATCCCCTCGACCTCGTCTCCATCTTGATAGCCCAAACGTTGGGCGATACAACTAGCGATGCTAAACCGGTTTCTTACACCTGCCAGCACTAGGTTAATCCATGTCGACGTAGGTCCAGCTGGAGAGCCAGAAGCTCGGGGCCCGAGCAGGGCAGGAGTAAGTGGATTATCATCAAGAAGCGAGCATTTGCATCTATCGGTGGAAAAAAAGACACGGCGAGACAGTGTACAGCTGCGGGGAACCTTGGAATCACATGGAGTAAAGGTTCGGGGTTCAGACTGCAAACGAGTTGGATGACTCTCCCAAGAGATGGCTCGTAGGCAGAGTCAGACCCATGTTCTTGGTTGGATGCAGTGGTTGGAAGTCCCGGGGTTTCTGCATCTATCGGTGGCCTGTGGAGAGCAAGAGCTGTAAAAGGGGTGGGAGTAGGCGGATTTAATCGACCAACCCATGCTCTATCGCGGAATCCTAAGATACTTGGCGCGGAGGCGTCGAGTCGACCAATTCCCTGAGCTGAGATAGTAGATCAGGTTCGATCGGGTGGGTGCCTGAAATCTTTTTACTTTACCTTCCTCCGTTTTCAAAAAGAAACCACGTCTACATTTTTTTTCTTCCTTTTCAGGGCATTCGCGAACTGAATGGAGTGACAGCTGTTGCAGCAAAATTATCCGATGTGAGGTTAACACGACGTAGCCTTGCGAATGAAACAAATAAAAAATGGCTTGGCGATGCCACCACTGAGTAGAATATACGTGGCTGTCTTTCCGAGCTGGGGAGGACCGGAGGAATTTAGGATGACACGGTTACACACCAAGACCGATTGCAGAGCTCCTGGTGCGGTGCATGGCAGAAATACGGGGCCCACTTTGCACACCGATTTGGGCATCGTTCGGGGGACTTGTGGTCAGGTATGAGCGGTGACACAGTTTGGGCTAGGAATGGGTCGTCGTCAGTCGGTTGTGTGGGGAGTGGGAAGGGAATCACCAGCAGGTTGGTCACTTTGATAGATAAATCTTCTCGGGTTTCTTCACTTATTCTGCTCTGGCTGTTTCCATGGTCCGACTTGATCCTTCGCAGAAATACACTGTGAAGAGGTGCCATAATTTGGGGGCGATGGTTATCATGCTCGGAGCTAGTAAAACGTGATAATTTCGGCCAACTAGTAGTGCTGCTACTCTCCAATTGTGTTCTTCCGTCACATGATTAGAGTTGGAGGTGGTGGCTCTACTCCAAGGGGCTAAACCCACTTCGTTGATGACAACAGTAAGAGGCATCTACATGAGTTCTACATGCAAGGACTCACAATGCTCCGGTCCCCCGTGTACCTGCTGAAACTACAACTACGCAAACCTTCGTTCACCATCCCATTCTCACGCCAAGCGAGATCTCTGATACTGATAGGTCAGACCAAGCAAGCCAAGAGGCCAAGAAAAGAGTAATTTCAAAAGAGAGATGGAAGCACAGCTACCATGCGTGCGTGTTATAACCCCAATTGCTAGTGATAAAATACATCAAATGCTGAGAGTAGTCGCATGATATGAGGTAGAAGTAGTCAACTGAAAGCGCTCAGGGACGATTCAGAATAGAAATAGGTCAGACACGTGAAACTGTTACATGATTAGGGGAGAGGAACGAAGACCAGTGATGCGAAAGATGGTAAGAAACAAAAGAGGGGGAGGTGTGTGGTGAAAGAACAAGACGGCAAAGGGACCATTCATAGAACCTAAGTGTACGTCCTGCGCATGAGCTACTTACTAATGCCAAGCTCCTCATACCACTGTTGTGGGGCGTGCCTGCAAGGGAAATGCAGAAGACATGGGCGAAACTTGTATTTGCTGCGCGAGCGGTGGCTCATCTAGGGTGACAGAGGAGGAAGAGGTGCCTTGCGCAGCTAAATTCGGCGTGGCGGGTGCCCCATTAGAAGACATTTTGCCAATGTACCATGACTAGGAATGGCGGGGTGTGGATGCAAGGGGTAGCATTCTAAGTCATGTGAAGGTCATCTTCGAAAGAGGGCAAACGTACCGGAACCCAACCACGATCACCGCCATCTTCCTTCACAGCCTACAAGGAACAATAAATAATTCACCAGAATACCAGAGGAAATGACCGTACATATGACCAGTGATTGTAGCGCTTGAACACACGAAGCACGTCATCCTTAAAGAGGTCTAGTTCCTCATCGCCTTTCTTCTTGTAGTCCATCAATGCATAGCCCGGGAAACTCGTGGACACAATATGAAGGGGGAGGATCGGAGTCTTCGTATTGGAGACGGGTGAGGGCGGTTCAGAGGTTGATCCAGAAGCATGACTAGCCTCCGCGACCGCAGTTGCGACGGGTATGCGTGTCTCGAGGAGACATCCTGCGGGTACCCAGCCTTGCTTGGTGGTATCAGAATCGACTATACCCGTTCCTGTGGGGTCGCGCTGAACGACCCACCACCCTCGCGCTCGGGATATGATGACAAATGTATCACCGCTATTGGTGATTAGTTAAGTCTCTGAGCACGCAAACAGGGACGTACACGACGACATCAAACTCGTCCTCTTGCTCGGCCATGTACGGGTATATTGCCACCGCGTATGATATCTCGGCTGTAACGGGGACTTCTCTCGCCGGTGTACCCGTCTCATTGTGTTCTGACGTAGCACTTGCACCAGCCGTGTGGGGAACGGCAGACTTTGGAGGCTCCGAGCCACTTGTGCCCTTCAACCGTTCCCGGTCAGTGGCGTCTTCGCGATCCTTGTTATCAATCGAAGGTGACATTACTTCTGGCCAGCCGGGCTGTGCAGATGTGCCAGTCATTGGGGGTGGAACGACGTTGGCTGAGGCATCGGGATGCACTTGTAAGCGTGGAGGGCGCGAAGGCGTTCGTGCATGGGAAGCAGGTTTAGGCTTCGAAGTTGAAGAGTCACCAGAAGCCTTGCGCGCGGCTTGCTTTTGTTGGGCAACAGCAATTGGAGATCGAATGTCCTTGATATGCTTGAGCATAAAGACAGGGTTCTTAGACGCATCCTTGAGTTTCTGGAAGAGTAAAAGGGGCTTCTCGTCGTAGCTCAGACACCGTTCTATGCGATTACCTGACAAAATCCATTGCGTCACCGAAGGTGAGTCTGTGGAAGCTAGAATTCACGTACTTGGAGGACCATAGCAGATAAACATGGCATAGTTTTGCCAGTCATCGTTATTAATTTTGTACTTTCGCAAGGCAGCCGGCAAGACTTTCCACGCGGGATCTTCCAAGCTAACCTTGAAGCTCTTAAGGTTATCCGTACTCTCCTGTCTAGATGGTCGCGGGGGCGTGGGAAGTTGAACAGCAGATGGCGGATTGTGAATAACGCCGTTCTTGAGCTGTGCATTGGAGTGCGATCGGTAGGAGAGATCATGTTCGAGACGGTTGGGCGAGGGATGGGGGGAGTCGGACATATCTGGTTTAGTGGGTGAACTAGAGGACTTGTCATACTGCGCCCATTTGAAGGACGGTTGCCGGGTAAGTGGACTGCTTTCAACCTGAACTCCGAGTTATATGGACAAGACACCGGGACAGCTGTGGGACGCACTACAGTTGGATGGGACGACCGCCACGAGTGAAGGTCATCCATTGTTGAGATAAAGGTCTCTGACAATCGCCTGTTTTCTTTTTCAAGGGACCGCAGTCGTTCCTCTGCATAGTATGAGTAGTGCGGGACATTGTAGACGAAGTTGCAGTTCACCTTGCTCTCGGAGGAGGCTGTACAACTTATCGACAGTGATATTTTCTGGGGGATCACCTGCTTCCGCTATTCGCAGCTCAGGACACGATCGATGGCGCGGAAAAGAGAATGACAACTGACAAGGGGGGATGTAGTGGTCGGGCTCGAAGGGGATCGCATGGGCAAGCTTTATGAGGTAGATAGCCTTCAAAATGGCTAAACGTTGGCCGACCGTGGCGATACCTATTTCTTTGAGGTCTTCCGGGCCCATTATGCAGAGCACATCCCCGGTCAAGTTATGCTCTGCACGGGAGATGAGACTACCGTGGCTGGGCGAAAAACAATAGAGAGAAGGGATTGACCTTTGACCTTGCCTTCGTACTGGGGGAAGCCAAGGTTATAGAAAAATAGCTGCACATCGTTTTCATCCCAGCTCGAGATGGAACCCCTTGGCTCTGGTGGTTGAGGATCCATATCCATGAGAGTGGGAGCGAAGGTCGGCGATCACGGGCAACCTCGACGGGAATAAGGCCGTCCACACGTGACCCGCTTATCACGTGCACCGCTGCGGCGGCGATTTCGCCAAATCCGTCGACGGCGTGGCGCGGACGAGGACGAGGGCGAGGACGATGGACGACCTCTGGGCCAACGCTTGGGGCAGCCCCGACAACATCAAGGACGAGACAACAACAACGTCGGAAAAGCCAAAGGACGATGCCTTCCAGGAAGACGATCTTTCCATGCCCTCTTGGTCTACTGGCCCAGGCATTCAATGGAACGAGCCCTCAGATACCCAAAGCTCTCTATGGTCTCAACCTACACAAGACTGGTCACTTGCGAATCCGTACAGTGACATTCCTCCAGCGCCTTCTCGTCTTGCAGAGCTCCCAGATGATAAGGGCCCCGCGGTCGAACTCGTTGCGGAACCCGAGCCTCACTCGACTCCTTCCTCACCTCAAGCTCAAAGCGATGTCGTGAGCGCGCATGCCCCCTCTCCATCAAAAGAGCTCGACGAGGAAGTATCACCCTCACCCATACCGTCTCCCGCCCCTTCCCCTTCCCCTTCACCACCACCTAGTCCCGACGATGCCTTTGGTACCTTCACCGTCGGTACCGAGCACAGTGATATCACACCTTTTACTACAACTATTGGAGCTTCATTTGGAGGCAAGCTAGATGACAACAATTGGGATGCCCCATGGGGAAGTGCGCCGAAGGAGGTGGATGGAGAAAGTGCACATCATGCCAGTGACGAGTGGGAGTCGGCAAAGCTGAGGCAATTAGAAATGGATCGTAGAGTGGTGAGGAACATACTTCGCCTACCTCGTTTTACCTGTCTTACTATCAGTGGCACCCGCGAAGCCACCGGAGTTACTGTCTCAGATTCTTCTACATGTGGAGGAGCTTTCAAATGATGCCTGGCCAGAAACTCAGAATGTAGTCGAGCAAGACTGGCAGAAGCGATGGCATTCCGGTATGGACATGGCCGGCCTGTGAGTCTGTGATTTTCTGCATCATGTCCCTATGCTCATACAGGTGTGCAGTGACAATTTATTGCTGCGCTACATTCCAACCCTTACACTCCCGCAGCTTCTAACTTCTGGCAGAAGTTTTACGGCCAAGGCCATGGCCGATGCTGTCAAGCTTTCCCGAAATAGTGCGGTGGCCTGTACTAGTCCAATGTCAACTTTCCTCGCAGCGAAAGGATCAACTGCGTGGGAGACATCCGTCAAGTCCCGTATAGAAACATCCGTGGACGAGGTCCCTTCAGGCTGGCGAATTCTTGAAAAGGATCCCAAGAAGGATGAAAAGGTTGACGAAAGGTTGAAGAAACCGGCAGGACTGCTGGCCGGCCTGTGGAGTAGGAGAGCCTCCAGCTCGCCGAATAACCCTCCCAGTCCAAGAGCGGACCACGCCACCCGACTCCACTGCGCCGGAAAATACCCCATCCAGGTACAGAGCCAGCGCTCTAGCATGGAGAGTGTGAGGTCCTCCGGAACACTCCCTACATCTCAGCCTCCCCCAACTATCCCATTCGCGCGCGCCATCTCAGGTACTTGCATTCAATTGTCTTCTCCAAGCCTAGCCCTTTCGCCCGCTGATTCCGTGGCGCAGGATGAGGACATGCACATATCACCACCTGGGTCAGCTGTATCGCGCTTCCTCAAGCGATTTTCTCGACCCCGTGTGTCGCCTTCACGCAATTCACTAGCCCTTTCAAACGATGACCTTGAATACCTCTCCGACGTGAAGTCCGATTCTGCTGACCCGGTACACGCCGTTGACGATCTGATTGCGGAGCTGGGGAGCGCGACCGGCAGTACTGGAAGTGGCTTCCTGCGAGAAAAATTGCCACCCCCACTGCCGCCACCACCTAATATGTCGGCCTCATACCGCGTCCGAACCCCGGCGAGAGATGGCACTTTGAACGGGATCACTTTCAACCCCCCCGATGATCCGAGTAATGCCATAATAGACCTGCTAAACCCAACTGATGAGACTGCCATCTCCGCGGTGACCCCCTTCAATCATAATCCTATCATGGTACCAAATTCCCAGCCTATATCCCCAAATTGGGTCTCTTGCCATCCGATAAGCTAACGTCATCTCCCAACGTATCCTTACTTCCTGCGTCGACTTCGCAGACAAGCCCAGTCATGGGTTCTCCATTCAACGCTAAGCCTCAGCTCCCGTTAGTTTCTGGACACATCACCCAATCTTTCGATGGTTCCCAAGACGATAATGATGATTTCTCCGACTTCCGCTCTTCTCCCGCAGATCCCCCACTCCTCTCACTCTCACTCAACTTCAGCTCACCCACTCCTGGTCAAGGGAATTTACCTCGTCCCAGCCCTTCAACCTCAGTCAAATTCACCCTTCGATGACTTGGTCCATCTCATGTCATCGCCGACCGCGGGAATACCCAACACGGTCGAGGACCCGGGAGCCAGGCTCTCCAAACGGCACCTAGTCCGCCTCCACCACCAGAATCTACACCTGCATACAGGACGAGCCTCGATCATGCAGACGCTGTTCCCACACACTCTCGTTCCTGGAGCCAGCGAGCCACTTCGCCGCCCGCAGCGACGCCGACTTCCCCAAAACAGAAGGCAATTAAGCAAGGGCATCAACGCACGCAGAGTCTACTCGACCTAGCCGCAGCGCGGAAAGGGCGTTGGCCCGCACCGCCGTCACCGTTGCCCGAACCACTCCTGCCCCCGCCCCCACCGTCTGGAAGAAGCGAGGGTATCATGAATGTGGATTACTTCGGGACTACACCCATAAAGGACATTTCGACCTACTGTCCCCACCCGCGCCACCCGGGAAGACTTCACCGGTGTCGTTGCTCAGCGACACCACGTCGCCTCAGGTGGGCTCCACAAGGAAGGACCTGTCTGCTACTCCCGATGTGTTTGGCTCTATCAGCCGGCCGCCGTCTGGATCACCCTCGCTCCTCCGTCCGCACCTCCTACTCGCCACAACTGGAAGGGCCTATCACCGCCTCCTCTCCCAACCGCAGTGATGGCCAACTCGCTGCCAAAGCCCTCCTCCACGCCCGTTCCGCTACTACCCCCGCCCGGCGGTTACAGATTCGCGGCGCCACCAAAGCCAGAGCCGCCAGTGCCGTTATCGCCGGAATCGACCCCCCTTGCATTGTTCATGGACGGTAACGGGAGGAAGAACGTCGGCTTGCCCGTCGCGAAAGTCACACCACCTCCCCCACCCGTCAAGGGTACCGGGGGCCTCAGCGCGCAGGATCTGAGCTTCTTCGAAGGGCTGTGAGAGAGTCGGAGTCTGCCATCCATCCTTCAATGCTTCAACGCTTGAAAACCGGAAATGCCCCTCGCGCTTGCGAATGACGTTTGCCGTCACTCATACCTTTTCAAAAGGGGGCATGTGGTCTTATCAAGTAGGAGTGGAGTGGAGCAAAGCTACTCCTTCATAACCTCATAGGGTAAGGTTCGAACGAGATAGGCGTAGCCTTTACGGGTATCGGTCAAGTTTGTTGTCAACCGTCGTGTGAGCACATGTAGCCATGTGATGATGCGTCTGATGGGCGCACGGTTGGGGAATGACGACAGAAATAATACTGTGTACGCACATGGCCACGAGACTTGATACAGCTTGATACATTAAGGTACAAAGTACAGTACGCCTGGCGCGATATGATACAGTACGTTTCGAGCTTGACGTCGAGGAACACGCGCGTCTAGATTGCACATTCAATATTGTCGAACCCCCCTAACGCTTGCCCTTTTTCTTCCTTCTCGGCGTCTGCGTCTGCGTCTGCGTCTGCGCCGACGGCGCAGGAGGGACAGGGACAGTGACGTCCCCCCCGGCAACCTCCGCCATCTCCCCCTCGCCAGCCTCGATCTTCGTCCGCGCCTCGAGGAAAAACATGACGTCCCGCACCTGGTCCTCGAGCTCCTGCACCCGCCCCGCGAGCGCGACGCGCTCCGCCTCCCCCTCTTCCGCGCGCTTCTGCGCCGCCTCGAGGTTCTTCAGCAGGCCGCCGCTGACCGCGCGCTCCTCCCGCAGCTCCTTCTCGAGCGAGCGCGCGACCTCGGCGAGGCGCTCCGATTTCTTCTCCGCGCGCTGTTTGTCGCGGAGCATCTCCGACAGGCGCTCTTCCTCCTCGCGGCGCCTGCGGCCCTCCTCGGCCGCCGCCGCCGCGCGCGAGGCGTCGGCCTCCTGCCGCAGCTGCGCGACGACGTCCTTGAGGCCGGCGAGCTCGGCGTGCAGCGCGGCGGTCTGTTCCTCGTAAAAGGCGCGCTGCGAGTCGAGCTGCGAGGTCAGGAGATAGGAATACTCGATCCCGATCGCCTCGATCTTCTCTGCGGTGAGGGAATCCGACGTGCTTGGGCCCCCCGCGCTGCCGCTGTCGTCGATGGTGCGCATCGACGCGGAGGGCAGCTCGACCAGCTTGCCGTCGGCTTTGTTCTGGATGAGCCGGTGTACGTAGCCGTCACCCGCGTAATCCCATACACGCTGGGTCTCGAGCTCCAAGGCATACAGATGCGTCGTGCGCTCGTAGTGCGCATGAGCGTGGGCGCGGCCGTACCTTCCACAGCCGATATTTCCGCAGATGAGACATATCCAGAGGCTAGTGGCAGAGTTACAGTCTGCACAGGTTGAGAGGGTAGGTGCGGATGGGTCGGCAAAGGGAATAGGAACGGTGCGAGCAGTGTTGGCGGACGACGGGTACGATGTACGTAGATTCTGCGAGTAACGACACACGGGACATCTAAGAGCGTTGAATGAATATGAATCAGTGCGGCACACGACAACGGAGCGGTAAAGAGAGGTAATCACCGACTATCTCCCCACTTGCTGAGGCACTCGCAGTGGAACGTGTGTGAGCACGGAACGGTCACTAGCCCAGTAACCCCAGAGTCCATACGCTCAAGGCACACAGGGCACGTCGGCAACTCAAAGACTGGTGCCCGTGCAGAACCGAGACGGGATAGAGCCAAAGAAACTGAATCGTCGGCATCAATGCTCACGGACGTTATGTGAATGACATGACAGGTCTCTGGCTGGCAATGTGGGTGAGAGGGAAGCTGCGGTGGTGCCAACGCGACCTGAAGGGCAAAGGTGGGACTGACATTCATCGAATTGAACACCTTGCCGTTGTAAGCTTCGGCAAACTCCAAGGCATTTTCGGGCTTGCGGAACTTGAGGAGAGCTATGGACCGATTGGGGGCCACGTCTCTGCGAGGAGCGCGCATCATTAAATGAAGGGGACTTTCTCGGCGCAACGAACGCGTACCGAATCATTCGTAGGTGTGCCATACCATCTTCCGCGGGCGCGACAAAGGCAAGGAAATCAGACGGCGTCATCCAGGAGGGGACAGCCAACACGCCGACCATGTAGCCGTCGCTGTCCGCATTCTCTAGCAGGACGCGACTGGCATCTGGCGAGACGTCCCCTCGTTCGACTCGGCAAGTTTCTGTCGCTCGAGGTCGCGGAACACATGGACGACACCATTTGGGAGATTCGTAGACCCAGATTTGGTGTGCCTTTGAGGAACGAAGGTGGCAATCGCTGGTCCTGCGCACCCGCCACCCGCTGAGCTCATTCGTTTCCTATGTGGAGGTTTGTGTCATGACGCACCTTTGGGATCTGCTCGTCCCTGGCTAACGAAAAGCGGCGGAGTCATCTCGTCGAGATCGATCCAGTCCAAGGCGATAGGCCCAAACCGATAATCCTTTCCGCGAGGGTTGTAGGTCGCGTTTCGACGCGCTGTCGACCTGTATGTGTGTGTCGGGAGTGGTTGCCACAGAGATGACGGGGTAAAGGTGTCGGTTTGTTCAGACTTTGAGGACGATGTGCGCTGTATGACTATGCGGACATGATATGCTCTCATAATCGAGCAACTTGCATTCGGTGCAGTGGGTGGGAGGGACAAGACATGGCCGGTGCATGACCTCACTCTTTCTCCGGGCGTCTCTGACTAAGGATGGTCCGCCTTCCTCCTCCGAACCTCACCGCAGAATTCTCCTTGCCCTTTACCAGAAAGTCTCTCGCGACGATACGCACTGCCCTAATCAGAGGTGCTCAGGAGTACCCTCCCATAACCGCAGACCCAAAGAGAAGCATGCTGCAGTCCTCATACCCCTCTGCAATGTCAACAACCAGCCCGGTGTACTACTTGAGTTGCGAGGAAAGCTAAGAACACATTCGGGAGAAGTAAGGTATGTGACTCCCCTGTCAAAGATGGCCAGCTGGTCAGCAGTTGCTCATGACGTATGGCGATTTGCACTCGGGATCCGGGGGTTCTTTAGCTTTCCTGGGGGCAGGGTCGACGCAGTAAGTACTGGGCGCTGGCTATTTGCGTGTGGCGGGGGACACGTTTTTTCAGGCCGCCACCTAGCTAACCGAAAAGGTTACATTTAGGGAGACAGAACTTTCCTTGAAGCGGCTCTCCGTGAAACACGAGAGGAGGTTGGTGTATCATCCGACCAGGTGGAGATCCTAGGACAGCTAGGGTCGCCCCAACTGTCCCTTAATGGATTGCGCGTGTGGCCATTTGTTGTACGTTATCTACTCCCTGACCAACACCGTGGATCGTTACAAATGCAACCCTTCATGCGGCGATGCTGCCGACGTGAATCCCATAGGGTTTCATACACGCCAAGCCCCAGTTGCGGCGATACGAAGCCAACGATGATCTGGAGAACCATTGCCTTCGTTACGAATGGATTCTTTGGCACCGTCACCGTTAGAGGTGGCTGCAGCGTTTCACATGCCTCTCGTCACTGCGGCGACCCCCGCGCGACTACAGGTGAATCGCTTCCGAGGTGGGCAGCCGTATTGGGAGGTTGATGTGTCGGATCTCATAAGGGGTGTTCCCTGAATTGAGCCGCGCCAGTGGTGACGAGGGCAAGGACAGTAAGAAAATTTGGGGGCTCACGGGCTGGTACCTCTTCCTGTTTATGAAAGCTCTCAAGATTTATGAGTGATGTGTGGTGTTTTACGTGGTGTGGCAAGCGAGGTACACACTGTGATACACGGAATTATGTAGTTGGAGGGCGTCTTCTCGGCGCCCATCACACCTGCGGGGCCCAGTGATGTGGATGCAAATAGAGGATGGATGCAACCCAGGAAAGGATCAGACTTCACCGTCGCTATCGTTACTCTGTCAGGACCTGTCTGACGGCGCAAAGGTACTCCCTGACACTGCAATCATCATACAGTAGGTTGAAAATTTTGGCCACATGTTGCCCAGGGTGTGATTCAGGATGTAATCCCGACGCGGTGCCGAAGAGCTACCCTAGCGTTGGGCTGATGCGGGTCGATGGAGGTGCTCGCCTGGGCCTGGGTATCACTCAAAGGGATTGGCCCCGAAGTGGTATCCTCGCCGACGTTATGGGAGTTGGCGTCGATCACAGGGTAGCGCCTGGGGGATGGTGGTCCGGGGTCTGCATGCGTCTCGTGCTGCTGCCCTCTCCTACGGCGGGACTCCCATATGATGTACAGCCCAACCTCAGAAACTGCAACGATTGTCGCAGTGAGCAGCGACAGGAGGACTTTCTAGAATTCGAACGTCAGAACACAAGTTTCGCTCATATCCTCAGAAAACTGCCTACGGCGACCCACCCATTCGTCGCGCCAGCCCGTGCGTTGTGCGGCCCACCATGTCGCGACGCCAGTACAAATCACACTGAGGACGGAA
This sequence comes from Russula brevipes, assembly GCA_022496215.1. NCBI lineage: Eukaryota > Fungi > Basidiomycota > Agaricomycetes > Russulales > Russulaceae > Russula > Russula brevipes. The sequence goes on from WTXF01000023.1 coordinate 85,515, forward strand.
TTGAGCACCGCTACGATCGCCCGTCGATCACTAATCTCGCGCGCTGCGCTCTCGGAGCGAGAGGAGGAGTGCGATGACTGCGGAAATTTCTTGTCGGGAGAGGTGCGAGTGCCGGCGAGCAAGGTGACCATAGTGTACGCGAGCGGATCGAGCGGGGGGTCTTTCGCCTTGAGTGCCTTTGCGCCCTCCTCTGTCCGCACCCATCTAGCTATGGACCGAAGAAGGGCATATGGAATCGTCGGCGTCGACGAACTCGTCGTTTTTGTTACTGAAAGTAGCGGTGAGAGCTCTGCAGAGAGCGGAGCAGGGACTACGTCGACGAGAGGCCGCAATGTCTCGGCGAGGTGAGGCTCCAGTGAGACGGGTAGACTGTCGTATTCGGGGTGTCCGCTCATGAGGAGATGCTAAGCAACCCCGTCGCATCTCCGGCCCCGGAAAACGATTGCACCCGGGCCCGCCATTTCCGGGCTTGTCCTTACCACCTCCCTCCTACAGCGACGGGGTACGTATCACCGATACTTATACGATTGTTACCTTACTCGGGGGCGCTGTGGCTCAACAGCCAAGGAACCGAAGTGGAACCGAGTTTGCAAATGAATCCGACCACCGATTCCACACTCTCACAGTTGCTTCACTTGCTCGTCGACCCTCAAAATCTCTCTCCATTTTCCCCCTTGCAGAGTGCTTTGGATAACCTTTCTCGTCAACTTGTCTCCGACAAGGACCTTCGGTCGTTCAATGAACATTCCTTTTTTCCCCCTCCAACCTACCTAATCTGCGTCATAGGATCGTACTGGGTTCTTCTGAACAATCTTCTATTTGGGTTCCACTCCGCGAACTATGGAATGACCTCGCCCGTGTGCAGTCTGTGGGAGTCGACCCGGACGGTCAACATACACAACTTGTCCTCAGCTTAGCAAAATTCACTCGCAATCTCATCGCCGAAGTCCCCCTGAACCAACGAAATGCATTGTGAGCAGTCAAATCATACGGACAGTCCCCCCGAGTTCGGGGCTAATAACGTTCTTTACCAGCCCTTTGGAACCACATATACGCCAGCTGATTTACCTCCATACCGCATGGACAAGCGGAAATAACGCGAATAGTAAGTCCGTACCCTCCCGAGCATAAGGTACCTCTATAATGGACCTTTGTTGTGTGGCAGACTTCGCGTGCACGAGGATGCTGACACAAACACTTTCCAACCTGGTCACTGGAAATCAGGAGCTCCTTATCCAGTTCTGGGGTGTCCATATGGCAATTCCTGAGGAGCAATCCGTGCTCATGTAACGGCACATTCGTAAACTCGCACTCGTGTCGCTGACCCCCGTTTCACCAGGATAGCCGTCTTCTGGGATTGCCCGATTTGCGCTCGGTGCTCTCCGTGATGGTCCTTGTTATGAATTGCATTCACGATAGTAGCGTACGAAGGTACGCGCGGCGATCCGCGTCCGCCAATGAGATTCGGCCCAAGCTTTTTTCCTCACCACTCCGACAGCCACGCACTAGTTACTACAACTATCGGTATCCGCGTATGTGCCTCCATCCTTGACAGGTTGGAAGGTCTTCTGGACGTTTCCGAACCGGAGGAAGAGGCAAAGGTCTTTGAGTTGGGGTGGGTGTTCACCGTCGTCCTTGTGTTGTCTCCATTACACTGGTCACAGGTATGCGCTCTTCTCCGAGCTTTTTGAATTTGGATATTTTCCAGAACTCTACAATCGAACATCTGTGTACGCGTACTTGGTAATTCACTCGCACGTTTCTCGGCACTTACTTCCCGCCATAGGGATGGAGAGACCGTCTCCCCGATCCAGACAACACTCTTGAAGCTGCTCGACTCGTTCTTGCTCTCTGTTCCCACCCCATTTCCGGATCAGGATGACCGCCTGAGAACTCTGGCGGGTTTCCTCGCATCGGCGTTTCTTCTACAGGCCGAATACGTGCAGCGTGCCATTCAACGGGCGATCGCTGAACCACCGCCCGGTCAGAATTCCCCAACCGACCTACGAGAAAGTAGCGAGACTGCGGCGCAGGTGACCGATGGCGTATTGGATGGACGACTTCCTGGTGTATGGGTCGCTTTGGTGCTGCTATCTACCAGTCTCTCGTCTATTCTGCTCGGAGAGCGTGGAGCGGCACGGCTCCGGACGTAGTCACCTTGACTCGTGATGCAATCTCCGGCTCCCGGAGTCGCACCGGAGCCGGGTTCATCGAGGAACTGTCAGGTACGGATGGTTCCTTGGTTTGCATCATGACCATACCTAGTTGCGAACAATACACAATGATCTACTCTTTTAGAAACTCTCCGCTTGCTTGACATTTTTCTCCCGCGTATCAATTTTGGGAAGGTCAAGACGTCCGACGCGCTGTCCCCGACGGCAGCCCCCATGCAGTCCGCGGACGCAACCGATTTTCCGTACCTCAAGCGCGACCTCGTGAAGCTTCTCGGGATACTCTGCCATAATTCCAAGGCAATTCAAGACCGCATACGTATCTGCGGGGGCATCCGAGTCGTGCTCAATCTATGCGTCATCGACGACCGGAATCCTTGTGAGTTCCTTTTCCGGCTGCGTGGGTTCGCCTGCTGCTGCGGTGGCGGACTGACGCCGCAGACGCCGCACTCTCACGCCCCCTTTGTGTCCCCGCACGTGCATTTCATTTCTTTGGAGTGGGCTGATAATGAAAATTTTCCAGACTTGCGCGAAAACGCCCTCTTTGCGCTGCGCAATTTACTTCATAACAATCCCGAGAACCAGGCTGTTGTCGACACGTTTCGGGGTGACGAACACGTGGAACCCTACTGTAGTGGTTCGTGACCTTCGTGTGCCCCAGTGATAAAGGCGGCTGTAGTGCCGAACAAAAGACATGAGGCAAGGTGCCAACAACCCCAGAAGTAGATCACAGGCACAGACCACTGCAATGTGATTAATTTTTTTTGGAGTAAATGACGAGATGCCCATTGGGCATCTCTTGTCTCCGCGTGTGCCACACCGATATGAAGTTAGTCATCCTCCTCGTCGAAGCCCGCAACGGTCGTTCGCTTGCGTACACCGCCGGCGCGTCTCACCCGGAACTCCTCTTCGTCTTCTTCGCTCTCGATGTCCATCGCGGCTTCGCCGACTTGATCGGCCCCTTCCGGCGCATCCGGCGCGTCGTCCCGTCGCCTCTTCCGATCAGCTTCCTGCTGGCTGATCTGCGCGTCCAATTTGTCCAGCACGTCCTCTTCCGCCTCCTCGCGGGATCCGCTCTTTTTGCGGCGACGGGCAGCGCCACCGCCCTCGTCAGAGCCGTGGCCGCCAACGGCGGCATCGTCCTCGTCCTCGTCGGCGACGACAAAGTCGTCGGTCTGATACTCGCCGGCACCGCGTCGCTCTTCCGGCTCGCGCGCGCGGCGCTTCTTGGGACTGCCGTCGCCGTCATCTTCGTTTGCGTAAGCGTCGTACGCGGCGTCTTCGTCATCGCTCCATATGTCCATGTCACCGGACCGACGTCGTGCACCGCCTTGGGCACGGCGTCGGCGCGTTCCCCCACCGCCACCGCCATCCTCGCCACGGGGGTGGCGAGGCTTCTTTGCGGACGCGCGCACGAGTTCTTGTTTCTCGCGCTCAGGATCCATATCGGGTGCCATTCGTAAGCGGGCGACCTTGCTGTGCTTCTGGCCGACCGCACGGACGACGAGGCGGTGCGTTTCTGACTGCATGTCAGTTGGGCGCAATGTCAAAAAGCCTGTTATGGCCGCCTCCGCTTGCAGGATCTCTGCGCGCTTGTGTTGGGCGACGAGGTAGGTTAGGCCATGGGCCTTTCCGGGTGCGGATGTAGGCGTTCCCTGAGACTGAGATTGGGAGCTCTGAGAGATGCCAAATGCCTGCCGGTGTGCAGAACCAGAGCTATCAATTACTTGGTTGATATCGAAATATTCTTTGCCCAATCGGAGGCTCATGGTGCCATCTGACCATCGGATGACATGCGCGTTGGATTGCCGATGCTGCGCCACCACGGGGGATTTAGATCCTCATACTGGGGAGTAAATGGAATGGAACACGGGGACTGACGTCTTGGTCATCCTTGTCCTTGTTCCAACGCCACCGCACTGTGTTCTCTACACGGAGTTTGATGCCCATATCGCGTTCATGGTTCCCGCTCAAAAAGTCCTCCTCGTGTTCTGGTCCAACGTAAGTATCGGGATGGAAAGGTTTGGAGTCCACTTTGACAAAATTGGGCATACGAATAACCCAATGCTGTGGTAAACAAAGGAGGTGAGGTGGGGGAAGTGTCTTTGTATCGTCGGGGATACGCACTTGTCCGTCCGAGCACTTTGGAAGGGGAATATTAGGAATCGAGACCGAGGCTTCTAGTCGGTGCTCGATGAGGGGATTAGGTTCGTCGTCTTCCTCATATTCCAAGGCCTGTCTTCGTTTCCGGTCTGGGGAAGAAATACCGTCGTCCGGGGGTGGTGGTGAGAGGGACGAGTAACGTGACTCGGCAGCACTCGGGGCACCGGACGTCTGATGCTGGTCACTGCTGTATTTGGTTCAGAGGAAAGAGCCGGGATTATTAGCTTGGCGGAGGACCAACCGGGAGTGGTGAACAAAGTCTACGTTAGAATCTTCTCCAAAGAGATCGCCCATTTCCTCATCTTCTTGTTTTGGGTAGTGTTCTGTGGCCGCGTCTAGGGGGGCGTCGTCGGACGAGGATGGGTGCATGTCGGCATCTGCTGTAACATTACTTTGGATATCTGGGGACGTGAGAGCTCCTGCGAGAGAAGAAGACATGGTCGACGTCGACGACGATGATGAGGGACCAGAACTGTCACGTGTGTGGCCAAACGCGGGTGAGTGTATGCGTGTTTGGCAGACGAGCCACTAGAGCGCCCACCACCGCTCGCGCCTTCTTCGCCCTGTCTGTCATTGCCTCGCACCACACGCCCCAGGCCCCCCCGAACGCGGCAGACACGGCCACTCCCTACATCCAGGCTCTTGCCCAGTCCAGCCCAATGCCATCAGCTCTCTTTCCCGAATCTGATAAAGGACAAAAACGCTCCTTCCCATTCCCTTCGCCAATCCTGTAAAATTGTCACCGTCATCTTCCGCCGTTAAGCGCCCCGTAATTTGCCCTGCCCGCCGCCTCCGTTCCAACCCATCAAATATGGCTTCGTCATCCTCGGCAGGTCAACTCTAGGGATCCACCCCCCAAGTTGTGTCCTCCGCGCACGGTTGCTTGGAAATGCAATCCACGCCACATGGCCAAAGTCCCGAGCCAGGGGATTCCGTGGATCTGGTGATCTATGTAAATCTCTCAGATCTGTGCGGCCCCGTTCCAGGACTGGGAACTGCCCCTCCCCTTCGGTGTCGTCTATTTGTCCTTGTGTTCCTGATCCTATGCCGCCATATCCTTCTCGTATCCTTTAAAGACCGCCCAGCCTCCCTTCAACTCGAGGACGCACTGCCATCCTCACCTCTGTTTACCTTCTGACTCATTTCTTAAATACCACACGTTTACCCTCCCCCCCTCTTCTTGTTTTCCTTTACCCCCAACCAATCTGTCTCCGATCAAGCTCCCACCCACACACCATCTAGCGCCCTTCCCGCGTACCAATTGCGAGTATGTCCGACTACGACCGCGACCACTACCCCCGCCCGTCCTACTCTGACGACCACCCATCGATCCTCTTTATGCCCTCCCAGGTACGTTGGCCCTCGTTCGATCGTGTCAGGTCCCGGCGCTCATCCCACATAGCCTGACTCATTTCACCTCGGTGGCGGTCAAGACCCGCAGCAGGTAATTGATCTCATCGCTGTTGACGTGCTTCCACTTACCGTTAAGCACGTCAACAGTGTTCTCCAGCCTCCGAGCTCGAAGACATCATGCCATTTGACGCAGTTTCCCCCGCCTTGATATCCCCGCCATCTCCCGCCTACGAGTTTCAATTCTTCGCTGATGATCCTAACTATTCCTATACCCACGTGGCGACTAGTGCACACCCCATCAACCTCGATATCGCCCTGGCCACGCCATTTATGAACCACCGTGGTCCATCCTCCTCCGTCGTAACTACTCCAATTACACCCGGCCTTGTCTCACCATCTCATCCCGGTTATGCCTCATCCCCGAGCCTGCAAACCGTCACACCTCCTACCCCTGCAAATACACTCGCCCCCGATGTTTATCATACGTATACCTCTCCAGCTCCAGTCTCCCCTTATTTACCTCAACACTCCCCATTCCACATGTCTAATCCTAATCTCGTATGTATTTTGCCATTTGTCCTGCCTACGTCACTCTAACTACTCCCTGTCAAATAGCAATCAACTCCGGAGCCAGAGCGCGTTATTCCATTTAGCGAGCACAAACGGGGCCCGATGGTGCCACAGAAGCGATACAAGCCCCATACTTCAAGTGACAGGCGCCGCTATGTTGATGAAGTCCATCTTGAATCATCTATCAATTTCTTCATGCACAAGCCCGACGAAGAAGGGATTCCCCTGAAGGATGCCATGCACGGTCGTTTCGCACGTCTCGTGGCACGCGACGAATCTATGTTCCAAGAGCGGGGGCCGTCTATCTCGGTTCGCATTAACGTAAGTGTCGCCCCCCACAGCTTTGCTGTGTACACACCCTTGTCAGTGTATCGGTCCTGACATGGCACAATTCTAGTGGCCTGGCTATCAACCCTGGAGCCGTCAGATTCCTACCAGGGATTTCCGTAACCCCCCTGGCCCTATCACACGTGCGAAACTCGCAAAGAATGTGGCCAAGTCCGTCGCTCGCTTCATCCTGGTATGCTTTATCTCGAGTCGCCGTGAATCACCGTCTCACGGATTCCCTTAGGAGCACAAAGGTCGGCCTATGGAGGAGGACGGTGACCCAGCCTGGGCCGTTGGTCCGCATAAGATTGACGTTTTCGATTTGGTACTTGTCAAACTTGATCACGTCTCCAAGGGCAGCTGGCAAGCGCAACTTCAGCTCATGCATCCTCGCTTACTCTCATAAGGCTCTTTATGGTCTTCTCTCACGTCTGCCTTGTGGACTTGTTACTCATCATACGTCTTGGTTAGTTTCTTTCTTGTTGTCCATCTCGCTTTGCTCTTTCATACATTGTTCCGATACTCTTATCGTCGGCCTGGTTGTCGCTCTACGTTTTGTGCCTCTCTATGCTGTAGTCATTATGGGGCGAGTAGTTGATACTATGTTGAGTCGTGTATTTTCTGACGAATTTAATGCAGCCGAAGTTTGAATGATGAGGCTTTATCACCTATCGTCAATCAATCATTTGTGATCACGCCCTGACACAGCTGGAGTGGGCGCAGGGTTGTGCAGGTGACAGTGAGAAAGGGGGTGTTTCCGTGTAGAACGCGCCGTGTATGTGCACTGCACAAAGTTGACGCGCTGACGCGCTAGACCACGACAGCGGTGTGGAGAACCAATAACAAGGGAAGGATGCTACCAATGTGGGTATGACGATATGTGAACCTGAACCTGTATCCCCTCCCCCATACCACACCACCCCCAGAGCTTGTTCGGCAAGTCCAGACAGTATCAGGACGCTCTGCCGCTTTGGCCTTCGATACGGGCTTGGATGCCCGAGCGTGGATGTCGGCTATTTGCAACACACCTGTCATCTTGTCGCGTGCAATTGAACCCACGCACGCGCGAGACCGTTGATGGGCGTCAAAGAGAAGCCTGACATTAATGTGTTTTGAATCATCATCTCACATTCGATCGTAATATGTTTTATTTTTATTTTTTATTTGCCTTCAATTCGCTGTGAGTCTCGGTCGGTCTCTTTGCATTGGCGTAAGTTCGTTAATGGGCAACTAGATCTTTCGTCTATCGTAATTATAGCTTTTCCCCGAGGGGAGATTTGGAATCGTTCCATGGCACTTGACTTTGAAGACAGACATGCACCACACTCACCCTCCTGCTTCTTGACAGGGTTGAATCGTCAATAACGGCGTGGTAAATGAAGGGGGGGGACCCACTCACTTTCGGGAAGTCGACTCGAACTTCCGGTCCTGCCAGCCAGCCAGCCAGCCAGCCCTAGGAACCTGGGAGTGTCGTGCACCGCCTCCGGCACCGTCTTGTTCTCGCATCAATGCCGCCCCTCTATGCTTGTGTGCTCGACGCGGGTTACCTCATTTTTTCGGTACGCGACATCGGACATCTCAGATCGGGATTTAATTATTTTTTACCTCTCATTTCAGACTCCTGGCTTTCGGGTCAAAGTTAGGTGACGCCGGCGGCGGGATGATTTTCCTAAAGCTATACGTGGGGGCGGCCAGGGGGCCTGTACTGGTACTACCCATGCAGATCTGTAATTTACGACATCAATATTTCGTCGATGAACTGGCAAAAATAATACTTGCAGACTTTGATACGATCGTGGCTGGCCCCCAGAACGGCGATATTGTACAAGCGGAAAATCGTCGTCAAGGTCGGCGTTGGTGCGTCGATGTAAAGGCGGTGCAGAGGTATATGACGGCCCTCGCGGAGCGAATCTCGAAGAGGGAATAGTTTTTTTTTTGGGGGGGCCCCTCTTCGTTCCGCGCCTCTAGGGCGATTGTCATTTGACACAAGCGTGCACACGAAATGACACAATGCGCTGCAATTTTAGGGGAAACGTATCGCGAATGTTAAAAAGTGACGACGATAGAATCTAACGGCGTCCGGGAACGAATCCGAAGGCTTGGCGAGCGAGTAATAATACTTTGTCGCCCGTGCCATGTCATATTTGGCCTTGATGAGATGGAGGAGGAGAGCCATTCGGAGGAAGTGAGATCGCGTGGGGCTCAGCTGCAGTGCAGTCCATGCATGGGAATTGGGTGACCCATGGCTGTCCTCGTAGCAGCCCGTGAGAAGCACAATCCGAGTCTGCCAATGGTTAATGACAACTATCGCGAGGGTAACCCTTCCGAGGTTGAAACAAAAATGAATTGATCCTGTGCACTCAAGAAAAGACCGCTGTCGACGGGGCACAAGGAGGCGGTACGACACACGTCCGAGTCCTTGCAGTCGCGGCGTCAGAATTCCGGACCATCACAAACTTTTGGCAGATTTGGAGCGGGAATCCGTACACCTGCGACCTCGTTCGAGGTCAGCTCGTGTTGCTTATCTTGGCGGGCAGGCCGTGGTTTAGTGCGCGCTCCGAGTTATCTCGTGCCGGTCTAGATCAAATCATCACATCACATCACGTATACGCTTCCGCTTGGTCCTTCCGACCCATCTCGATGTGTTGATCAATCGATCAAGGTCCCATCCCTCACATCATCCGGAATTCGGAACCAAAAAACTCGCCATCGTCTGGGACGCGGAAGAATCGCAAACTGCGCCCCTAAAACCAAAAAAGCTACCGTATGGCCGTACGTACGTGAGAGCCCTTCCTGCGGTGCCCACACCTGCCTCCCCCTCCCCATTCCTTTTCCTCCTCCGCGCGAAAAATTATCGGGGTAATCCCGGAGGAAGGGAAGAAATGGGATTGAAGCTCCGGGTTTTGCGTAAAGACGATTGCTGCTGCCGCTGCTGCAGAGGCGAGACGATCGATAAGCGGCGTGGCCGTGGGAGCCACGCGAAAAATGGAACGCGCTGCTGGATCAGAGGGCGAAAAATGAAGGAATTAATGAAAACCAGAGACGAATATGAATTTCGCCGTTCACCGGGAATGGGGAGGAAGGGTGAAAGGGGGGGCGAAGAGAGAGAGGAGAGAGGAGGGATAAGTCCGCGCGCGCAACTCCGCCATGAGGGTTAGCCCCATGGCGACATCACCCTCGCTCTGCTCGCCACCGCGTGGGTGGTACTGTATGGTAGTGATCCCGTGCCCAGCCACCGACGGACCCGTTCCCACGTGTACGTATTCTCGGGTGGAACGTCCTATCGCGCTATCGCGCAACAGGGGGGTCCGCAAGAAAACTTTACTTGTTCCGAGGCGAACGCCCCCAACACCCACGCTCACGGGAAATTCGTGTCAGAACCCGGGTGCGTGGGGGCGCGGGGGGCACGACGGGCGTTGAACCTAACCACTTACTGGGAATCCGTTTGATTTTGGGGGATCACGTTTTGAGAGTCACGAGCGCGCGCCGTTGGCCGTAAATGAGCGGGACGGGGGCGGACGTTATGGCATCAGATGGGATTCAAGTGCCGCAGCTGGGCTCCGGTACGTTTTCTTTGGTTCTGGGGGCCCGGCGCTCTCAAGGTTCGTGATGGGCAGGTCAGGTCGGGGTGCAGGCGTTCGGAGAGCCGCGTGACTTTGGCCATGCAGGGCAGTGCGGGGCACACCGCGCCGCTGGTGGTTGGCGGTGGCCTGTGTGAGTATGTGGTTTGGGGGATTGTTTGTTTGGACGACTTGGTGATTTGTCGCTCGGCAAGTGTGGCGCCGCACTAACTCGTTCCAAAACACCGAACTGAGTTTCACGCACCGGGAGAGGTGCCATCAGAGTTGGACTAACACCGCGCATGCGGGTGCCAGTGGCACGCAGGGGAGGTCATCGGTCATCGGATAACCTTCCGGTGTTTGTTTCGTTCCCTGACCCCCCCACAACCCTCATCACACCCGACGAGAACACGGCGGAATCCGAAAGCTCCCCTACAGCACCGCCTTCCCCCTTGCGCGCCGTCTTTGGCCTGGTTCATATTTGCGTCGCCAAAGGCTGGAACTTGCCCTGACTAAGTCCTGCTCGATGATTGGGTCCCGTTCGGGCTCATGCCGACAACGTGGACTGTACGAGGCTGTACTACTTCTCTCCTCTGCTTCTGTCCGTCGCGCTTGCTCACGGCAACACACGAATTGCTGTGCACTTCCCTCTTCGAAAATTTCCAGACGACAAATGCGCTCTCTCTCCTCGCTCGCTTCCGAGCGGCCTCATCTTTGGTTCCCTCGTTTGGGGCAAGTTGCGGTTGGGCGCGCGTTTTATTGGTATTAGATGCGATGCCCGCCGCCAGGTCGTTGTTCATCGCCACGCTGAAGAAACCCTGGAAGCTGTACTCTACTTGTAGCCCCGCCATGCCGCTCCAACCCCATTTCGTTTTATTTGGAATGGCGCATGGCCTACACGCCAGCTACAGCCCTATATTGCACCTAAAGGCCCCGTGAACGTCGCCACTCCCACATTTAATCGAAGGTTACAAAGTCTGGCATAGCCGACTTACCTATTATTATCCCCATTTCGCGACTCTTTCCTTTCGAGTCGGCTGGGGCTGGGGGCCCTGCCCTGTGCTTGCGCGAATTTCGCCTACATTCCGCCCTGTCGGGTGGGTGATGATGATGATGCCCGAGTGACTTGTATGTCCCATCGTCCGAGAAAACGTCCCCCCTTGCGTCCCCCTCTGAAAGAGGTAATAACGTCATTTAGGCTTACATGTTGCTGTGCATGACCCATCCAGCCAGAGGTCACATGCCAATACGTCCCTTGAAGCGCCATAGCGCCATGCCCCTGCAACAACGCCTGGCCATGTAATGGGCCCGAATCGACATGGGCCATGTTTAAGTTCCCTGTGATTGATTTTAATCTGTTCCTCTTGTTCGCTAGAAGGTTTCTGGTATCACCTGGGGCCAACCTAACCTCGCTAAGGCATACCATCATTCTCATGTGCATGTGCACTCCGCTGCCGTTCCTTGGAAGGCCAACCGGAGTCACGCAAAGGCCCCCTCATCGAAATTGCAATTACACGATCACCGGATGTGGAGTTTGGAGGGGCAGAAAACAAGAACGTTGGCGCGTCATAAGGTGGCTGGGAGAGAGAGTTCACGCCATTTCGGGACAACATTTTTGGGGATCGCGCTCCATTTGTCTGATGCGTGACCGTGAATCGTTCGACGTGTGTCCGAGTTCGTCGGTGGGCACCTGTCCCAAAAGCGGACATTGGGCACAACAATCTCTGATTGCGTCGAAAAACGCCCATTTGGATCAGGGAAGGGGATTGGACCATGGATACACGGAAACGCCGGGCGTATGACACAAGTACAGCGCTCGTTACTTCTTGACCCGACCCGTCCTCACGGTGGGGGGGTGGAAGAAATGGTTGGTTATTTGCCGTCGGCTGTGGCCTAACCCTCTTCCAATTTCTCATTTCTCCACTGATTCCTCTCACGGAGGTCGAAACTCGAATTTGTACACTGCCTTTTGCCTGTCTAAAAACGACAAGTGGGCGCGGACGTCTCACCCAAGGCGTGCAGGCAGAGTAAGAGAGAGCTTCTTGCTGACAAGCCAGTGCAGGGCCCGCCCGCTTGGTTCTCCTTGTCTGCCTTGCCTTCATTAAAACTAAGAGATTAAAAGGCCACTCACTGCCTTTACGTTTCATATTCCCTCAGGACATGCAATGCAAACACGTGTGGAAAACTCAAGGGGATCCATTTTTTGGGTGCGCGGTGCGTTGTTGCCAGGTCCTTGTCGTGCTCCATTCCGCGACTGCACGACGTGACGTGCAACACGTGGAGGGGACCCATAACAAAGAGCATGCCCAACGGAGGGTTGCCTTGGGGGAAGTTCTGTAGAAACGATACCCGTTTCAGTACCGAACTAGCGCGTGTTTACGTTGTTCTTCAATTGTGAGAAGGAGAGACGACGACGAGGTGAGGCCGAGTGTCAGCTTTGTATTTCGGTGCCTTGATACCCTTGCTCTGCCCTTTTGTCTCCGGGCGATGGAGAATTTCGCATATGGGCCGTCTTATTGTTCCGACCGTCACTTGGCCTCATCCCGACGCTCCCTTAGCGATTGTTTTCAGGACAATAGCGTCGTCTCCCTTTTAAAGTCGATATGTTGCGATGCACTTTCCGACCAGTTCAATCTCCTTGACTCTTTCTGAACGTCTCCTCATCTCGCCTGGTGTGCTTCATCTCCACCGCATTCCAGCGCAACCTCTTACCCCCCAATACATCACCCCACACGCAACCCTCATCTATCCATCCCCACACCCCACATCACATCACATCAACCACCATGCTGAGCTACGGTTCCGTTGCAGTCGCTCTCGTCCAGCGCCGGGTCATGGTCGTCCAAGGTGAGCAGCTGAGCAATTTTATTATTCCCCCCTCCTCCATACATCATCCGTTGTGCTAAACGCATCAATGCCCCACCCACAGCGTCGCGCCCACACGACCAGTGCGAGCGTACCTCGACGTATACACCTTCACCCCCTCGAGCGACCGTGACAGCCGCCGCACCTTCCTCGTGTCCGCCGTCCCCTGCGCCCGCATCGACTCGAACGACCTCCTCGCCGTCTTGAGGACGACGACGCCCTCACCCTCCCCCGCGACGTCCTCGAGCTCCCCCAGAAGGCGTACGACGAGTTCAGCGAGCTGTCCTCCCGCAGGGGCAGACGCTTGGACGCCGTCTGGGCCGCGTGGAAGGGCAAGTTCCGCTGAAGGGGTATTCACCGACCCCCTCCTTCGCCAACCGGATGGGGGTTCGTCCGGCATAACACTCGAACCATTTTGTCCAACCACCTCTATACCCCCCCATGCATCGTCTGGCTCTCACATGTAGATTCTTCATTCTCGACCGCTGTATCCATAGTGCCTTGTATCCGTATCCTTACCGTCCATAATTACTGACTGTATTTTTCTCATCCCTCACCTTTGCCATTTCCTACTTCAGGGTTTAACGTTTAACTCTTCACCGTAGCTTCACCTCTTCAGTTCACATCATTCCAAAGTCATATACCTCCACATGCAGGCCATCTCAGAGAGAAAATCCAGAAAAATCTTGATACAATATATGTCCTTATGCCCTTTCTGAACAAAATAAATTACTAGGATAATAGGAGAACAACAACAATCCTGATGACGGGTGCGAACGATAGCGATTGAACAAAGGATATATGGTCTAAAATATGAGACGATGTAAGTGTGAAGCACGATGTGCCGTCTAGGCGAGGTACAGCTACGCTGCGGGTGTAGCGTTCAAGTCCCTGTAAACCTATCATCGCCTTGTCAACAACCCACCGAGACCCGAAACCACGTCAAGATTATGGGACCAACCTTCAAGTTCCAGATGTTGCCGACCCTGTCGTTCTCTTTGGCTTCCGGGGCAGGGGCAGGAGCAGGGGAAAGGGAAGGAGGGGCATCGTCCCCCCCTCTCTCGAGCTTGAGCCCACGCTCGTTGGCGAGATGAAGCAGACATATGAAACAGAAGCTCGTGCTAATCTCGGCGAGCTTATCTTCGGGGTATGAGCGCTGCAATCCGACAATCACTTCATCAAAGGTGCGTGCTTCCTCGGGGTTTGTGACACTTGGGGTATCTCCGTCAAGGTCCTAATAATCCCCGCGAGAGAGAGATCAAAAAAAAAAAACAAAGTAAATTAAAAAAACGTTCGCATGCAAAATTGCCACGAGGGGGGCGCGCGGGGGGGAGGAATTAATCTCGCACCATTGCCTCGTCTGGCTGTTGCTGCTGCTCAGGAGTGGGAATTCTGAGCCCCTTCCATATGTTCTCCTTGAGCTTCCGGACGTCCACGCGTTTCGCGCGCTTGGTATAGTTGACAAACTCGGGTCGGACTCGCCTCGTCTTGCCCTGCGTCCCCGCGAGCAGGTCCTGTTCCCCCGGATCGGCCGTCCCTGCCATGTCGCCGTCAAAACCGTCGTCAAAGCCAGGGCCGTCGTCGTCGTCGTCGTGGAAGAATTGTGTGTTGAATGGAATCGAACTTCCATCTCCGGCTAGCACGAATGAAAAAAATAATTTCATGAGTTTCCAGATATGATATATACCAGCGCGGAATGCACGCCTCACCTTCGTCGCCGTCTGATGTGGCACGTCCGGCGGCCTGATCAGCAGCAGCCTGCGCCCAGAAATTTTCATCGACTTCGCCGTCGCCATTCTCGTTCAGGGGGGCCCGCTGGCCGCGCGTCCTCAACTATAAAGGGCGGTTGAATTAACAACCGACGGCGACGCAAACGGAAAGGCTTACAGAAAACTTGGGTTTCAAGAACAGCGTGACCAGCTGCCGGCTGGAGAAATGCATGTCGTCCGGGAGGGTGTGGTCATACTGTTTTCCTTTCGGTTTTCCTTTCTTTCCCTTTGGAATCCTCCCCCAGGTATTTTTGGGCAGTGTGATACCTGCACCCCGCGTGACTGGTGCAAAGAGGTCTTTCGCAGTTTCCTTCAAATCCTTCTCCGCAGGAGACAAAAAGTCAATCTTGAATGCCTCTTTCCTTTCCCGCTTAGGTTTAGAGCGGCAGTGGCTTCTGTAATGTCAGCTGTACCAAAAAAAATAATGTAGTGGTGTCAACGGTGATACCAAAAAATAAAGACAGAAACACGAACGTCGTCGTACTACTGTCTTGCGTAACTTCCAGTGTTCAGGTCCAGCCCAGTTCTTGAGCACTGACTGATCAAAATAGTCCAACATTCCATCTCCAGCATCAGCATCGGTCATGGCCATGATTAAGGCGCGTTCATTTGGAGCTCGCCGAGGATCGAAGGGTACGGGCTGACCGCCCTCGGTACCAGTCGGGTGGGGCCTGCCTGAGCATCGACTGGGCCATCCTCGCCATCTCTCCAACACATCCTTCAGGGCCCATGTCGTCCCCGCCGAAATCATCTCCGACTGCATGGTCACCCATAAAGAAGTCCTCTTCTAGGAGGGCACTGTGGCCAGGATCGAAGGAGTCGCCAGTCGGACCGGGTCCAAAGCCCTCGGCATCATCACCTCGGTTGTCCCGGACAGGCGGGGTATCCTCACGAAAAGTACAGCTTCGTCAAGAGCCCATGTGTCCCTAGAAAATGAGAAGCCTTCCAGGGAGTGGGAAATGGCCTTCCGCTCGAGAACCTCCAAGTCTGGAAAGAAGTCACCTGTGCTGGCGGGTGAGGATCGCTCGGGGGAAGAAGATAGCGGCCTCACTGCGAAGGGTAGTCAGATCGACATCGTCCTCGGGCTCGAGGAGGTCTTCTTCCTCTCCAACCTTTCCCATAGAGTCGCTTGCATCGAATATGACACGGAGAGCGCCCTCGCTGCCAACGCCCAGGCCAAGGTGGTTCATCAGCAAACCATGTGCGCCACCCTCATCGAAATCCTCGCATGTTTTCCGGAAGAGAGGATCGACGCTGAACTCCAGATCAAGCTTCTTGCTCTTCAGCTGAGAGGCGCTTTTTGCGAGGGTCGATTCGGACCGATGGGTTGCTTTACGCCTCCTCTGGGTTGGCTCTTGAGCATCAGGATTGTCGGATGTTGGCTCCTCGTCCCCGGCTTCTCGCCCGTCCGATGCCAGGTTACTGAGGAGTTTCCCTGTTTCGGTACCGACGCTGTCCACGCGGCTCGTCCAGATCTTGACACAACCATCTAAAGTACTAGAGGCTCGCTGAAAGTTGATCGAGTTGTCGACATTGTTCCTCAGAAGAGACATATCATGGAAGTAATCGATCAACGCAAAGTTCCATGAATTTGCTTGATTGATTTTCTGTGGCCCACAGACCATAAACAAAGTGGGAAAATTGGAGAGAAAACGGTGGGCGCACGTTGTCCATTGCCATCTTCATCCATTCCTCATAGTTCGAGTTTCGAACGTCGAGAGGTACGTCGATGATCGGAGTCTCGACGATGATGGATTTGAGTGCCTGTTTGTGGCGAGAATGTGGATGTGCACCAGGATCCTCCGCGTCGTCCGGCCTGCTGCTGCTGATCGACGGACCCGCTTCGGCATCGTCGACGGTAGTGTTCTTTGCACTCTTTCTCCTCCTGCGCTTCTCCGCAGAGTCGTCGTTGATGTTGACCGCCTTGAGTGGCACGCGCCCGGGGTTCGCATCTTCGGCGGCGACGTTCTTGCCTCCTTGGGTCTCGCTGATGCGCTTACGAATTGCCTGGGATTTGCCTCGCTGACGGGGCGTCTGTTCGTCGTCACTTTCACTGGATGGGCTATCCTCATAGAGGGGTAGTTGAGCTTGAGGGTGGCGCGTCGAGCGGGAAGGAGCCATTGGGTGCCTTGGGGGCTCGAAGCGCGGCCGACGGCCAAACACGAGACGGTCACGCGTGACATGACGCGTTCGCGACGCGGAATGGATGAGACACGTGACCTGTGTATTCGGAATGAACACGGACAAGATTTCGCTAGAACAAGGCTACTTTCTTTGTTTTCATCATACAATGGACTACCCTCCCACTGTTGCGGCGCAAACCTGAATTGCTTGGCATGGGAATAAAGTACACTGATAAAGGCCTTCTATCTTCCAGAAAAGTGGAGCATCAGCGTCAAGTGTCTCCAGTTTGTAGGGGTCGTGACTGGGTCGTGGAAATCTCATGACGTGCCCACATTCCATCATGCCGTGGCGCTCGGTTCGGGAGTCCATACAAATGGTCTCAGTCCTAGTCTCTGCCGCTTTGCTCGTCGGCCGACCTCGACTAACCTGTGCTCTGACGAGACAGATCAGTCGTTCCCAATATCATCACAGCATCCGTGATGAACCCTGTCCCCGGATTGCGCTTTAACGTAACAATGTTTTATCTAACCGCGGCGCTTCACCCGGAGCTTCGTGCCGATAGTCCCTTACACCTCACGCCCTGCGGTGAAAGTCGACTGTATGTCCATCTCATAGGCACATACAGTCGGGGTTGGAAGAGCCATAGATCCATTAAGGGGAAGAATGGCCGGTGAGTGCAGCCTACAGTCATTCAAGAGAGTAGCCAGGCCGCAATCGCGGATCTAAGCAATCCAAAACACCGAGTGCTAATGGCGCCCATCTCTCACTCCTGAACTTGGTTACTGTCGTAGGCTCGTTCATAACCAATCTTTCGTTTCGGGCACTGTTTGTCTATTTGCCCATCCGGGCGACGTTGCCACGGCAGTCTAACCTAGTTGTTCAGTCCATCACCAACGATCTGCGCAACCGCTTTCATTTCAGGCTCCTCTCCAACATTAAAATGAGCAGATGTAACAAATGCTCCCGCTTGGAAAGGTGCCTTCAAATGTTCGCACGCTCGGAGTCTCATTCTGGGCGTGTTATTAGTGGGCTAGTGTTGGTCCCAGTCCTACAGTCGTATGATTGCTGGTCCACAGATGGAAAATATCACCGAACTCTTGTGGTCTCCGCAGCCCAGTGTAATGGATCTGGTCTATATTCAATTACCTTGCCAAATTTGGTTGCCCCTACATGGTGTTTGTGGTTGCGGTACGTCTGTTGGGATTGTCAACGCCGGTGCGCCGTTCACCTACTGTTATTCGACCAACTCCTCGGAAGCGGGTGTATGACATGTTGTACCACTACGACTCCGGGATGAACTCATCCTGTTCTGGATGCTCCGCTGCTGCCATGCAGAAGCGCGCTGAAGGGCAAGCACTGGCAAGTGCCCACAGCGAAAGGTATTTCAAGGCGAGGGTTTTTGTCTCTTTCTTTCTGCATCACAATCCTCTCCTCTCTACACGGTGTCTTTCAGATGGCCCACGCTCACACCCAGCTCCCGGTCATGCACAATAGAGGCCGTGACTTTCTCACTGATGGCTACATCTCCCACACCTTTACTCCGCGAATTGCGGAAATCTATATATCCTATCTTCTCAGAGTGGACCTTCAAACCGTCGAGGCATCCAGTTTTGATGACTGGCCCGGTGCTTTCTTCGTGTGGAACCGCCCGGCGAATCATGGTCGTCCCTCGCGTGTTGTGAATGAACACCCTGCTTGGCTTCTCGACTACGCCGCCAGCAGGCAGGAAGACAGAGCCATCAGGCCCGTCGTGGCTGTTGGTTCTGTTGTACTCCAGCAGCTTTGGTCCCCTCAGGGCCAGGGCGATTGGCGCCGCTATTTCGAACAAGCGCAATTGCACCTTCCCATCTTCTTCGTCAATACGGATGGGAGCGTAGGCGTTCCTGTCACGGACGCCACTACAAGACAGATGTCGCTGCAAGGTGCAGATCAGCCGGTATCGTTTAGCAATAAGGCCACGCTCAAGATCCGCATCTGTGTTTGTATTCAGTCTTTTCATGTGCCCCTGCCATCACTTATCGTTCATGTGGCAGTGGCCCGGCTATGTGCCCTCTGAACAGCAGGTCCAACTTAAGGATCAGACCCCTGCGAGAAACCCCGTTTCCTTCGAGAGGTTTGTCAAGCATGTGGGAAGTCGCGTGCAGCTCTTTTTAGAGGTGAGTTTTCGCCGATGTTGGCGGTGAACTCAAATATTCAAACATTGTTCAGGAATGCGAACGGATCCCTCTCCACCAACTCAATCAGAATTCCAAGTGGATCGTGGGCCACGGTCGTATCCCCTATGATGAGGTGGTGCTCATTGGGATCGTCCAAGTCTCGGCTGGAAGTTGGACGCCCATTCTCCAGTTGAGGAGCCGCGTAATCATGTGACAAGACGAGAACGACTCTCGTCGAACGCTTGTTGGAGTTGAAGAAGATCCGTGCTTCCTTTGATAACGTTGGCCACTTTGACATATCAGGCATCTATTGTGCCTGACGTACGGTACGATACCTATTAGATGATAGAACGGGTCGTCCGGTGTTCGGTCCAGTAGACTAGAATACAATACACATATTTAATGATAAGCCGGCTCAGGTTGGGTTTTGGCACGAAACGATCACGGTGACGCGTAGCGTCGCATGCGATGATGATGCAATAATATGATCGGTGGTCGCAAAAAAGGCCCCGATCGCCTAATATCATGTTCATGTGCACAAAACAATATAATCAGTACTCACTGCATTGGTGGTTCGACCGGGTACTTGGCTGCAGTGGTAACCAACCAACAAGCAATCCGACCTCACTGAACACGTGCAGGGATGGGAGGCTGACCGGCTGACCCTTTACCGGAAAGGTGAGAGAGGCGTCGTATAATTAAAAAATTCCCGTTAGAAAGGCTCTGTGCTGTGTTGGTCGACGTTTGTGTTGTTGGGAACCGTTGGTTGTGAGACTTGGCGTGGAGATAAGTCAAACTTTGATTTTTATTTTTATTTTTGGCAGGGAATTGCGGCGTGACGTGTGATCGAATGCGACCTGCTCAGACGATCATCCTCGTCTGCGTCTGCCACATCCCTCGTCGGCCGAGAACCTGTGCTCTCAGACGAGACAGATCATTTGTTGTTCCCAATATCTGCCACAGCATCGGTGATGACCCCGCCCCTTGGCCGCCCTTCAGCGCAGCAAGACTTTATCCAGCACTCCTCCCTCCGGGTTCGCACTGAGAGGACCCTCCTTACATCCTCACGCCCCGCGGCCAAGTCGACTGCATGTGATCTCATGTGCCAGTGGCACATACGGTCGGGGCTGGAGGACTCTATTGACGGTGAGAAAGACCCGATGACATGCGGTTGATATCATTCCAGTGAAGTGAGTGAACCAGGGAGACCCGTGCTTGCGGATCTTGACATGCTTGACAATCCAACACCGAGTATCCAAAAGGCGCTGATCCTTTCCCAGACTCCATCGCTACTCCGAAAAACCAACTACTGTCCCAGTCTCATTCCCAACCGACCCTCGTCGTATTCGGAAACTGTCTATCTAGCTGCCTTTGTATGCGACAATTTCGACTGCGGCGTAACCGAGCTGTCCATCCCATTCATCGGCTGTTCGTAGAGCCCTTTCTGACGCTGGAAAATGAGAAGGGAGTGGCCGTAACAAACAGTCGCGGGAGTAAAAAGGCGCCCCAGGTGATGGCGGCACCTTCGGCGGAAACCCCTAGCCTCTGGATGTCTTATGAGAGGTGTGGTGTTCACCCAGTCCTACAGCCGTATGGATGTTGGTCCGCCGATGGAAACTATGTCCGAATACTCGTGGTTACTCCTTATCCCAAACACTGGATCTGGTCTATAATAGGTTATCTTGCTCACCTGTCTCGCTCCCGCCTCCTGCTTGCACTTCTAATCCACCTGTTAGGGTTGTCAACACCGGTCCATCGTTGACTACTGTTGCTGTGACCAATTCCACGGATGTGGCTGTAGGTCTGTCAGGCTTTGCCACTATGATTCTTGGCCTTCGTACCGGGACGAAACAGTATTTTCTCTGGGATTCCCTCTTGTCGCCAGAGGTTGCACTGGAAAGACGGGCACTGGCGAGTCACCCGGCACGAGTATTTGAAGGGCATGGTCCATACCGTTCTGCAGCACCAACACAATCTACCCTCCCCGAACCTCTTCACAAGCATGCACCCAAATATGCGCAGGGTGCGCATCGTCGTCTATGCTGATCTATTCTCTCCTTAATGCGTGGTCGTACAGGCGAATGACCCTCATCGCCGTGACTTCCTCACGGACGGCTACATTTCCTACACATTTTCCCCGCGACTTGCGGAAATGTATCTGGCGTATCTCTTCAAGCTGGATCCAACCCTGGTCCGGCCATTCGGTCACCCAAGCCGGCCCGACGCTTTCTTCGTCTCGAACCCGCCCGTCAACCCCAGCCCGCCTTCGCTTCTGGTGCAGGGACGACCCACCTGGCTCCTCGACTATGTCATCAGGCAGGGCGGATCCGTCGTACCCCAGGAGCTGTGGTTTCCCCGGGGCCAGGGCGACTGGCGTCGCTACGTCGAACAGGCGCAACTCCACGTACCCGTGTTCTTCGTCAACGTAGACGGGAGCCTGGGAGTACCGGTGGTGTACGCTGCTGCGGGACAGATGTCATTGATTGGCGCAAATGAGCCCGCGCCGCTCGGCGACAGGACCACGACCAAGATACGAATCGGCGTCCGTACCACATATTTTATCCCCTTCATACCCGCTTCTCCGCATTGTCGCTCACCCCTCACGTCGTTCCTATGACAGTGGCCGGGCTATCCGCCCTCGGAACAGCAGGTCCAGCTGAGAGACCAGACTCCCGGGAGGAACCCTGTCACCCTCGAGAGGTTCGTCAAGCACCTGGGAAGCCGCGTGCGCCAATTTTTGGCGGTGAGTTCGTATGCCGACTGTGGCTGTGAAACTCGGAAATTCAGCGGTTTATTTGATTTTTTATCTCTTTCAGGACTGTGAGCGCGCACCTCTTCACGATCCGAACGCAAAGTGGCTTGTGGGATATGGCCGCATCACCTACAACGAGGTTATGCTCATCGGGGTCGTCCAAGTCTCCGCCGGGAGCTGGATGCCCATCCTGCAGTTGGTGAATCGCGTCGTTATGTGACGAGATCAGAACCCAGCCTCCTTGGATGCTTCTTAAGAGGCCGTGTTCCCCCCCCCTCTATCATCATGCCTATTTAGACCGTTTAACCCTCGGCATCTATCGTGCCTGAATACAATACCGTACTTAATCTCTTAATTATATGATTGAATGGCTGTTCAGATGTCCGGCCAGTAGTAGATTAGAATACAATACACGTATGAGGTGATTTTGCGGAGGAGCCGTGCTCTGCTGCGAGTCAAACGTCGGATTTAGCACGTCGCCTGCCCCTTTTGATCGCATGGTGTCTGTCACCTTTGACATGGACATGGGATCGATTTCCCAATTCGCGGGCGTCCCATGTCACATTGCATGAGAAAATGAAACGGCGTATTGTGTACCCAAGGCGATGCAATGTGTTCACCAGCGCTGTATGTCCTAATACACAACTATGGCGGTGTATGTAATCCACGTGAGGAGAAAGTACCTAAAGGGGGTTATGCAATTACCAGAGTTCCTGATCAAACCGTTCAAGCATGGCAACGCCATCTTCGACGTCCTTCTGTGCTTTCTTCCGCATATAAAAGATCGGACAATCCCTGCTCGTGCACAGGACATCCTACAAGTGTCGACAGCGGTCATCAATCATCCGACCCTTGGCACCAGCTTTTGATTTCCCTCTCACCTGATGGAGAGATCCTTGGCACCGTTGACATTGTGTCCAGAGTCTGGCGAATTTTACCTGTGTTTCTGATGTCGTGCCACCTGCGGTGCGTGAGTTTTTAGCAAACGTAATGGGGGGTGCCAATCAATACACGAGGGACCGTACTTGTTTTTGATACAGTTCGCTGATTCTCGGCCGACAGTTATCGCACACTGCACCATCTACCAGGAGACGAGAATGAATTAGTGTGGTATGGGCGGCACATGCGATACGTACTGCTGACGCTGTTGTTTGCTCGAAGGGGCGTCTTACAGCCCAAGCATGTAACGGTCTTCACAGCAAATTTCATGAGTCCGCCAACTGTTGGAGTTGCGATCTGTATGGTCCTTGTATGTTCACCTGAAACTATTACAACAAAAAGTCGGCACGATTGGTGGCATAAGTGGAAAAATTACAAATGAGGCGCACGTAAAGAGTTGGCTTTCTCGCCCAAAATTGGCTCGAATATGCGCAGCAGCGGCTTCGAGAGTTGGTTCTCCAAATAATATTTTGTATCGATAGGGATATTATTTTCCAAGACGTAAATCGGGTCTTCGGACTTCTCGTAGGCAGCGGCTCCTGAAAGCAAGTAAGCCCGGTCGGTACAGGAAGCGATCTCGAGGCCATGCCTTTGATTCCCTTGACTATCACGTACGCAACCCGATCACCGAGAGCCGGAGCAGAGCCTTGGGCAGGGAGTCAGGGCTTTCATTGGTTGAACTTTAATTTACCCATACCTGCGTCCCGCTGCTTCATTCGCTCAGCGAGCTCGACGTGCGCTTGTTTACCCGTGTAATCTTGTAATCATGTTAATCAACGGCAATTCTCGTGACATGATGCTCGTGCCCACCAGTCTTGGCTAGTGCCTTCGTGATCACAAGCTGTGACATGTCTACTTTGTTTTGCAAGAGATCGGAAATAATTCGCTTGGTGTAACTGGCACCAAGGTCAGACAAGATTGAATCGGGACAATCCCACCGGAACACAACGCACTCTTCGGCACCCTTTACATCTCGATCGATCAACATCTTATGAAGACAGGTTTGAATGACCGTGGATACAAGCCGGCAGTTGTCCCGGCGGACTGTCTGAAGCGAGCATTCCATCAGTTCCGGCATTTGATAGTAGCTCGATGGCTGCCCACCTCGATGCCTTTTGAGTCCATTTTATCGTAC
This sequence comes from Russula brevipes, assembly GCA_022496215.1. NCBI lineage: Eukaryota > Fungi > Basidiomycota > Agaricomycetes > Russulales > Russulaceae > Russula > Russula brevipes. The sequence goes on from WTXF01000023.1 coordinate 109,399, forward strand.
TTCTCTGGTTTGGTCCAGTACAGCCCGCATAGCGCTTCTTGTTGATGAGAAGATAAGGATAGTAGACTTTTTCGAACTCCAGTTTGATGGGTTGACAAACTTCTTCGTGACCAACTCCGCAGCTTCGCTTCCTAAAATAGCCATGAAGATTCGGGTGTAAGGAAACGCCGTGCTTCGTACCCATTGTCATCACTTTATCCAACTCGTTTGGCCCGAATCTGACCATGACAGAATCCGTATCACCATATATGACCTCCGCGTTGTGTGAATGACCGTTGGCGATACAGTACTCCGCCTCGACTTCCTGGGTGAGTCAAACACACATAAGGGATTTCCCCCACCCATGTTCAGGGAGCACATACCGCCTTCGTCTTCTCGATCATCTGCCGACCATATGCTGTCACACTCGATGAGATGGGCAGACAAGGTAGTTTTCCAATCGTGGCCCCGGTAAAACCGTACACCGAGTTTGCACTGATCTGGGTACGCATCAATCGGCTGCCAAAACACCGTGATAACAAAGTAAAACTACCTTTAGGGCAAGCTGACGACCATCCAACACCGCGCGCTTGAAGGGGTCCGTTTCCTTCTTCAGATCGGCTTTCGCACGCTTGCGTGCACTGATCAAGTCTTCCAACACAGTGGGAAGAAGACCCTTTCGTCGCGATGGCTTTGCAAAGCAATCTTCGAAAGAACCATTAGGCGATATTGAGCGGAGGGGACGTCATAGGACGCACCGTTGTTAGGCGTCCGGATGTAATCGACATCCTTTTGGAGGTTCAGTCGATCGATGGTGTACTTATCCAACAGCGTTGTGTAACACAAATTGTGCGCCATCATGATTGATGGATACAGGGAGCTGAAGTCCAATGTCGCGATCGGGACATCATAATATCCTCTCTTAGGCTCGATGACCGTAGCACCTTCGTATTGTTCATCGGACCCTAACACGACGATGTCAGAGGGGAAGACGGGGATTAAAAAAACACCAATACCTTCGCTTTTCATGGTGGGAATGACATAGCCGTCGTCCATGGCTTTCCGAAAGAGTTGAGACAACACCTTGATAGATTGACCGCGCGATAGAAGGAAATTGAAGGGCACGCCGGTCACGCGTGCCATTTCGGTATAGTTGATAAAGCACATGAGCTTATCCATCAACCGCTGCGGAAGGTAGGCATCCTGATAACACGCGAATGGTCAGGAGAAGCGCGGTCACATCCGCAATTCTCCTCACCTTCAAACAATATACCGCCAAACGTCGTCGGGACTCGGGGGTTCCGTTCTGCAGTTCTGTGATCGCAGAGTGATGGACATCTTCTTTTTGCTCTCCCAAAAATTGTGCGCAAACCGAGTTGAGAGTGTAGCTGCGCAATTTATGCTCTCGCTGCATATACTGAAGGATGTCCAGCTGCAGCCGACCGTCTATGTTTGCCTCTTTTGAGTCACGCTGTCCGAATGCCTTCGACGAGAAGTGGGTGTCCTTGATCTGCGTGCGGATGTCTACTTTTCGTGTTAAATATAGGGGTTTCGATGACACTACACGACGCACTCTTCAAACGACCCAAGTACGGAAACTGATTTGCTTTGAGAGCTTTCGCTCGATCAAGAAGATAAGGAAGATCAAAGTTCGCGATGTTATAGCCAATGATGAGATCGGGGTCCACTTGTTCCACAAAGTCTCTCCATTTCTGGAGCATCTCCGCTTCGTTATTGAAGGAGATGACTTGTGAACCAACAATGTGGGAGCAGGTATTCAGTGTGAATACATTCCGGATAAAGGGTTGGCTTTCTCCTTCATAAAAGATGTGGGTATCGGGTACCACGAAAATTAAGTAGAGCCGGACCTTGTCGAGTCACCATGTTTGCGATTTGGATGACCGGATCAGTAGACGCCTCGGGAAAGATCCCCTTCCTACCAGCGCATTCGATATCAAAGCTGAGGATACGCAAAGGAGCGATCCTTGCCCATTCACCCTCCGGTGCATGTGATATGAACTGATCAAATCTACCCAAGACTCAGTATCGCCAAATCAGAAACCACACAATCAAATATATATCAAACCTGACGGAGAGCTCTATTTGACACTGCGACTTCTTGTCTTTGCCTTTTAGAAGCGAGTATTTACCCGGAGGGACTTCGATCCAGTTCATGCCAACTACCTACGACAGAAATGAATCAACATCACAGAAACATTCCATTAGACGTACCCCTGTGTCTATCATAAAACGCAGAATGAACGGGATATTGCTTTCGAAGGTCGTGACTGGTCCAGAGAATAGGCCTCTAAAGTCAGTCTCTCCCCTCTCGAAGATGCGTGGAAGCGCTCGAAGGTAAGACGCAAGCAAAGCATCGAGTAAGCAGACACTCATCTCGAACGCGAGGAACTGCTTTTGGCTCCGTGACTGTGATCCTCATGAATGCTGCAAGTTCGTCGCCTTTATAGCCCCACAGACTTCGTTTCTGCACTAGTTCGATGCTGACGACAGCATTCACTAAGGACTGAGACAAAGTAGGCTCAATGCATCAGTAGAAGAAAACAGACAACTCTGACATACGTTTAGCTCAGACATAAACGATTGGATGTCCTCGGCTACAAAACCCCTTGGCACGGCTACGAAGAAGTACGGCATGAACCCCTTGACATGAACAAGCACGCTGTGCCCTTCCTTGACGAGCACGGGATGGTTGGCGGAGATGACAGCACGCATATTGACGAATCATACCTCTGTCACACCAAACATATGAATCTGTGGCCCCGCTTGGATGTTGTCGTACGACCCGTCGATATCGACCTGCTGGAACACTAGTGGAGGCGTTGGTCACGGCCAGGCGCACAAGGGAAGTCCAGCGCACCTATTTTGTCCTTAGACCCGTCGATATCTTTGAGGCGGGGTCGCCTCCATGAGTCCGCTCCACCCTCGGATGCTAGACGTGTCGCGTGTTAATGAGCGCGTGCGGATCGACGCGACTGGAACGCACTGGTGCTCTCCCGCGCATCTAATTGAATCTTCGCAAGGATATCTGCGAACGACGACTGGCTATCCTGCGATGTCAAAGGTGGAGGCGAGATCTTTCGCTTCTTGGTCGCAGGCTCCACCGTCGCGCTAGCATCGCGTCACGGCAGCAGACGCGACAAGTGAGCGCGTGTTTTTTATTGGCGTTGCGGCATTACTCCTCACCGAGAGGTTGAGCCATTCGATTTGGCAGATTTCTTCTCCGAGGACATTTTTAGTTCGCCTCGAGCGTGGAACTGAACGTGTAGCCAACGAGGTAGAGAAAGTGACGTGACGGATCACGAGAAGTCGCGGTATTTAGCTTTTAGCCACACGCGTCGTGGCGCACACACGACGCGTTTGCAATGACACATCTCATCTACTAGTACAGTAGCGCGAACTGCATACTCTGCAGCAAACACTAATCAACGTCCAGCCAGCATTTTGAGTCGTGCTTCCGCAGCTCGTGCCCTCCTCTCCCTCTCCACCTTTGCCCTCATCTCTGGTGTCAATCCGGCAACAGCATCCGCAGAGCCAGAAGAACCACCCAGTTTCCTCGGTCCGTTACTAGGTTCAGCGAACTTGGGAGGCTCCAAAACTGGTTCCTCGGCCACCTCCCCGAGCTGGCTGGCGCGTTCCTTTTCCCTACTTTCGCGTTCTTTGATCTTGTCCTTAAGGCCCTTCCGGCGCACCTTTTTCTTCTCCTCGCGTTCTTCTTCCATATCCTGGCTCAGTATACTCGGAACACGACCCGCGCCCAGCCAGTCCCACCATTCCGGGTGTGCACCTGCGCTGCGTCTGAAAATGTCGCGAACGGCGCGGGACGACGCCAGGTCGTAGGCTGTGCGCTGAGGCCCTCTTGATACTCCAGCTGTTCCTGGATTACCGTCTGGTGCATCCTGTTCAGTCACGGTTTCCTCAGAAGGGACTGCAATCGTGGGGTCCGCGTGTTCCACGTTTAGCAGCCACTCTGTGATATCTTCTTGCCCAACTTGTGACGCGTATTGAAGGAGTGTAGCGACCTTCACACCAGTCCATGACGGAATTCTTTCATCAATGCCACCGAGACCTTTCCCTTCACGGCCCCAAAAGTCCTTGAGAGCGTCGAGACGGTTATGAGCGATCATGTCAAGTAATCTGGTCCACTTGTCCCTCAGGAGTTCTTCTTCTTTCGATAATTTTGGCTCCTTTGCCTTTGTCGCCACAGGCGTAGGGGCAGGAACTTGAGGCTTTGGCTTCGGCTTCGGAAGAGACGCAAGATATGCCTCATCTTGCTCTCTCAGTGCTTCTTCAGTGAGGTGGGAGGTCTTCACTCTAGTCAATTCGAGGAGACAACGTTCAAGTTCTGACAACGTCTGATGATGGGATGAGAAGCTGTTGTAAAAGACGTCGAAGCAACTTACCGGCCTACGAGTGGGGAAGGGGAACGTCCGTAGCCGTTCGTCGCCTATCACCGCCCGTGAATACTGAGCCTATTTCTTTGTGAGGGAGACCCACCCTTGGCAATGACAGCATCATCATAATCAAGGAATATTCTTCGTTCGAGGCACTTGCACGAATCCATATCCGCTCGCATTGGTGAATCTCGTCAGCCCAGTCGGAGAGCAGACTGCGGATATCCTAAAAGGGTGTCAAAAGCGTAAAGCTAAAACCAATGGTACACGCACATCCCGAAGAGCCTGTTCACCATATCGTCGGAGTTGGGCACCTGCGCTCTTCGCCGGGCCCTTTGAATTGTCATTAACAGATTGGGATCCTCCCTGTTTCCGACGGGCTGCATTTTGTCACAGCTAATGAGACAACCAGAACAGATCACCACACGTACTGGTGTAGCGATGAAAGGTTTTATGTAGTAAGACTTCTGTGTCAGGTGTTGGTCTTTTCAGTCTCTTCTGTTTCGACGTTTTCGAGCTTTCCTCCTCGGCCTCTGGCTTACTAACCCGAACGACGAGTCCTGCGAAGTGTCCTCCGGCTGTCATGAACATAGCCCACTTGCGTCCTACTGCTCCGCCACCCGTTTGCATTGATTTAAGCTCATCTACGAATGATCCAGGATCTAACTTTAGAGGGAAAAGCGCTTTGTAGACACCTATTTGTGTGGCCGGTGGGGAATGGAACCATGCTAAAGGAGTTTGAGGGGTGGCAGGAGTCAAGTCGGATGGAGAAGCGGGGCGGGACGAGATCTTGGCCCTTTGCAGCAGATTTCCAACAGCATCAGATTCATCCGAGTTGGCGTCGTCCGAGTCGGAGGCGGAGCCAGATATTGAGTCCTCGAGACCTGAGAATGCGCGTTAGACAGGCCGCGCAAGACGAAGTGCCGATTTTTGTACCTACCGTCCACGAGCTTTGCAAAATCGGCATCTGAGACCGGCTTGCCTCCACGAAGGCGGATCTTTACATTATAGCGATGCCAGTCCGAGCGGAAGTGAGCGCGTTGTTCCTCAACATCTAGGAACGTGGCACCGAGGCAGACATTGCACGCCCTTGGGCCGTGTATGGGCGCAGTCTGCGAGGGAAAGTCCTGCTGTTCAGCTTTGCTGGGATCAGCTGCTGTCTGGTGGGATAGGTGGCCCCGCAATGCAATATTCTGAAGGATTTCTGTAGGAAGGGAAAAGACATGGAAGATCGAAGACATATTCTCGTCTGAGAGGTCAAGGGAGTTGGTCGTAGCCTGAGTCAGAGTGACGAGACCGAGACGAATGAAATCTAATCAATAGCAATGGAGACGGAGATCGCCGGTGTACCCTTCATTTAACTACTGTCATGCGTCTCGTTTTTCTGCATTCTCAACATCCACTCACGACGACATAGCGTATGGCATCTCAAGACTTTGCAGATCGTCCCATAAAGAAACTGGTTCTGTTCGACGTCGATGGGACACTCACTCCTGCCCGCCAGGTCCGCCCTTTCTGTCTGTTATCGCATCTATACCATTCAAACCGAGACTGCAGTCAGTGTCACTCGAGATGCTCGAGGTGTTAAAAGAGCTCAGGAAGAAAGTTGCCGTTGGTTTCGTCGGAGGTTCAGATCTCGTGAAGATCACTGAACAACTCAGTGTCACGGGAAATAATAGTGCGTGGGAAGCAACTCATGGCAATGACATACGAGCTCAACCGCGAAAACTCGGTTCCAGTTCTCGACGATTTCGACTACGCGTTTGCAGAGAACGGTCTAACGGCATACAGGCTCGGCACGCAGCTCCCGTCGCAGTCATTCATCAAGTACGTTGGCGAAGAGCGCTACAAGAAGCTCGTCAACTTCATTCTGCATTATCTGGCAGACTTGGAGATTCCCATAAAGCGGCATGCACACGCTCACTCCTTCCAGTGATGTCAACACTGATCAGAGAGCAATTAGCGGCACATTCGTCGAGTTTCGGAATGGCATGATCAACGTCAGCCCCATCGGGCGCAATGCCACGTGCGCTTTCTGTCTCCCTCGTCACAATATACTAGTCCCTGATGCGCAACCCGATCTAGCGTCCAAGAACGTCACGAATTTGAGGCCTATGATAAGGTTTGTCTCCTCCGCTGTCTCCCTTATCATTCGAGTTCAAGTCCCTTTAGGTCCATGGTGTGCGAGCCGCCTTTGTCAAGGTCTTGCAGGAAAAATTTGTAGACTATGGCTTGACGTTTTCTATTGGTGGCCAAATCTCGTTCGATGTTTTCCCACATGGTTGGGACAAGACCTACTCGCTCCGACACGTCGAGAACGAAGGCTTTGAAGAGATCCACTTCTTTGGTGATAAGACGTTCAAGGTATAGGCATATCTCTTCATGGGTGTGCTTGTCTGACTCTAACTGCATTATACAGGGTGGGAACGACTACGAGATCTTCGCCGATTCGCGTACGATTGGGCACACTGTCACGAGTCCAGCCGATACTATTAGGTTCCTGAAGGACCTCTTCCTCTGAGGGTTGTCAAGTGCTCACACCTAGAGCAATGGGAAATGGGCTCAATTCAATTCGTCAGTAATGTTGAGCTACCTGGATGTACAGTACAATTACAACGGCAGCTATCAATGTACTGTATGACAATACAAAGGTAGCGCAGCCTGACATCGGGGCGCCCAACGACCAGATCTTGTAGCTCAATCACGTACATGGCGTTCCGCGGTGTCCCGCTGTCGTATAGCATCAGAGATCCAGGGACTGATGGCACCACGAGCGAGCAGTTCTGTCTCGGAAAGGACCGCTGCACCTTGAATGCGCCGCAAACACGACTTTGGGCCTCGTGGTAAGCTGTGTGTGATCCCTGATGAATGATGTCTCACAGGGGTACCGCATGTGCAATCAAAGGGCTGATCCATCAACCACTCAGTGCTCGGATAGAAGTATGTCACTGGCGGCCAGAATGTGTCGGACCAGTCGTCAAAGAGCGGCGAATTACTTTTAATGCAAGGCGCTGTGCGCTGGTCATGGCTGCTTACCAGACTCTCCGGTCGCAATTCGCTTGAGGGTGCGCATGTGCCATTTCGCTTGATCCGGACCAGATACATCGAAAGCGGCGTTCGGCTCGCATGAATGGTTGACTGTAATGCGGGCAACGCCCCCCAAAAAAAAAAAAGAAACCGACGGGGAATGAGCACAGGAAAACCGACGACGGCATTATTATTTATGGCGTTCGGCGCCCCGCCCTGGACACATACCATACGATAAATCCGAGTTGAGCAAAACGTGGTCGTCGGGCCCCGGACCGCATTGCACGGTGGCGTAAGATTTGGGTCCTTTCGTCAGGTCCGTCAAGTGGACCATGACCTGACCAGCGTCGAAGTCCTGCGATAGCGAGAGAAATAAGTTTGGGGGCCCCGGGAGGAACTGGGGGGTTGTGGGGGGACCTGACTTTGCAGCTATCAATGCCGAACAATACTCTCCATCCCTGAAATCGACTTCGAAAAGCCGGGGTGCGATGGAACGTAAACGTCCTTTGCCGACATCGAAAAAAAAATCATTTTTCTTTTACGCAAACGCAAACAAGATCACGCAAGAGTACGGAGTATGAAATAGGGGGACAAACTGCAAGGCAAATGCCGAAACCGAAACCTAAAGTTTACGGCCATCCATCGACCGACTTGGGTCGGCAAGCTATTGAAGACCAACCACCATCACACCGACCCACCGTAAAGGATACGCAATGGCCCCCACAAAAAAGTCCAAGGCCGCAAAGTCGACAGAATCGATTGCGGCACGCCTTGCGCTCGTCGTCAAGTCGGGAAAGTACACCCTTGGCTACAAATCTGCCCTCAAGCAAATGCGCAATGGCAAAGGTTCGTTTGATTTCGTCGCGCTCTCCCTGGGACTGGAGCCAGTGGGCTGAGAAGGTCCCCATGCTGACTCTGCTCCTTTGTTGTTGTTTTTCTTTTCCTTTTCGTAGCCAAGCTGGTCCTCATCGCAGGCAACTGCCCCCCGTTGCGCAAGTCTGAGATTGAGTACTACGCCATGTTGTCAAAGACGACCGTACACCACTTTGCGGGAACGAACGTTGCTCTTGGCACCGCTGCAGGAAAGCTTTTCCGCGTCGGGTACGTGCCCCTTGTACGGTTGTCACTACGTTTGATTACTGACTGGATGACTTCGTTCCAGCGTCATGACCATCTCCGATGCTGGAGATAGTGACCTGCTCAGCGTCGCCGAATCCGCGGCAGCATAAAAACTCTCATGTGTCAGGCTCCTCATTTTTGTATGTTCTCTGGCATTTGCTATGATTAGGCGTCATGACACCCCGCCGGACTTAAGACCTTGCATAAGTACATCACTGTCATTATTGCCACGGTGAAAATTGAGTGGCCATTATCGCATTATCACGTCACCATACATGATGTGAGTGTCTGACGGTCCAGAGTTAGAAAAGAGATGCGGACATCTCGAGGACAGACTTGGGTCCCTTTTCTGCGTAGTCCGTTTTTGAGATGAAGTTCTTTCCATCATGAAATGTGACCTTCGGAGATATGTTCAATTCCTGCCTCAGTGCAAAATGAAAAGAGTACCTTAGCCACAATACTTGAGCCGAGAAATGCCGCAAGTCCATCACCCTTCTCCCGATACTCTGCAAAGTATTCTGGGACTTTGACGATGCGAATATGCTTCGGTTGTATTTCATTGTACTGGTCGGCATTGCTTAGAATGAACGAGGAGAGACGCGTGTGCAGTGCGGGCGCAATGCCTCCAAGGCCACGTTGAGCGAGAACGTAACAAAAGGGTAGCGGGTGAAAACTTACCCTTGACGTGTGTCGCGACATCTCCCGTCACCATTAACCCATGCCAGATATATTGTCGTTGATCCACGTCTGCGAGCCTGACGGCATGACTAACCGCATCTTGTAATGACATCAACATGCCGTCAACTTCAGGACTGGCGTGCTGGTCGAGCGTGACGTCGTCTCCAAGACTGAGGAGGTTCAGGTCGAACAGAGGCTCGCAGAACCGATGGCGCTCCTTGCCCAGCGTGACCTCCTTCCCGCGGAACTCGACCGTGACGAGGTCGAGCGCCTCGATCTCCTTCGCGCGTGCCTGCTCGGCGGCGCTGGCCTTGGCCGTCGCGCGGCGCTTCATGCCGCTCTCGATGACGGCCTTTTCCTTCCCGGCGACGAGGACGGCGGCGATGTCCGTGATGCCCTCGTCCTCGGCCTCGCGCGCGGCGGCGACGCCGTCGACGGGCACGCGGACGAGGCCCGCCTGCCACACCTGGCGCGCGAGGGCGCGCAGCGCGGCGGGGTGCTCGGCGGGGGGGAGCGCGAGCTCGTCGGTGAGGACGGCGGCGACGGCGGTGTTGGCGCGGAGGAGGTGGGCGAGGAAGCGCTCGCAGTGGCGCGTGCCGACGCGGGCGGTGGTGCGCGCGCCGGGGAGCGGGAAGGCGTCGTATATCGGGGTGATGTCCGTCTGGGACTCGCCGACGTCGACGACGAGGCCGGAGAGCGCGCCCGCGGCGTAGAGCTGCGCCATGGGCCGGTCGAGGATGCTGAATGCCGCGACGTTGAAGCGCTCGAAGAAGATCTGGCCCGTGCGTTCGTAGGAGTCGCGCGGGAGGCCTGGGGGGAGCGAGAGCAGGACGGGGGACTCGTTTTGGACGCGGCGGAGTTGGAGGCCCGTGAAGAGGATGTACTTCCTGTTGGTCGTTTCGAAGAAAAAAATATATTGTTTTTTTTTTCAATAGGGTGAACGACGCAACATTGGAGAAGGGGAAAAAAAGGATGAAACGAGAGGTGCGTGCGTGGCGCGGCGGCGCAGAACGCGAAAGACCGGGGCTGGGGGGGGAGAGACAACGTACCAGAGGGCCTCGGCTTGCATAAAGTCTGTGATTTGGCCATCGGCAAAGGGCCACGAGACGACGAGGTCCTGTCCCGACGCAAGCGCGTCATCCAGCTGGGGCCCGACGAGGTAGTCGGTGACTTTGAGTGTATGCAGTTGCGGTGCGGCAGACGCGGCGCGGCTCGTCGATGCGGACGGGCCAGGGCCTGCCTCTCCCAAGCCCAAGCCCAGATTCGATGCCAACGCGGCGGCGGACTGCTGGGGACGCAAGCCTACGCGGGCTTGGATTTCCTATAACGATACGAGAGGGGTGATGCATCAGCATGCAGGGGATCAGAATCGGCCCACGGTGGAAGAGCAGGGGTAGAGGTGGCTGACGATGGAGGACGTGCGGAGGAGCTCATGTAGGCCTAGACCGCCGCGGATGACGGTCCTGCTTGTCTCGATGACGACGACGCTCGAGTCGCGAAAGCCGATGTTGCTCATCGCTCAACGTGACCGACGGTGCGCGTCGCGTTGGTCTCAAGCGCACGGGTTTGGGCACACTCGGTCGGGTTAGGGTTTACCTGCCCAGACAAACACTACACAAGCACCAACACGCCTTGGCGTGGCGCCGAGACTCATCGTGTGGGTCCCGGCGGTAGTTCGCACTAATGCACTTTTGCGATCGGAAATGGCCCGAGTTTGGTTTCACCGGCTCGCTTCTGCATGGGAAGTCGAGCAACCCATTCGCTCGCAAAAAATGGAAGTCGTGAGTTTTTCATGGCGACTCGAGCTGCGCATACATTGCCAAGAAATTTTTTTTCTTTTTGGTACAACAATATTCGTTTGTGTACCATGCGGGACGGCGTATAGCCGGATTAAAGCCTGATTATCAGCACTCCGTTCACTCTGCATGTTCTTTTGATGGCATGGCGCATCCAGCCATTGGTCGATCTTATGATTCTTATCAACGAAGCCCGCACATGTGAGTTGTAAAAGATTTATGAAGCCGTAAATGAAGTCGCGGTACGCTTTCGAAAGGGTCTAGAGGCGTACGTTAGCGACTTGAAACTAAAGCAGGAAGAACGGTCGTGATGGTGCGATAGAAGGGGTGTCGATGATGCAAGATTCGCGGGTCGGGGATTTAGATAAATCCGATTACGTTAGAGAAATAGTGAGAGTTTGTGCTGCTCAGACGGTTGATTCACCTTATCACAACCCCACCTTATCACGGGAGTCCAGGTCTTGCCACTGGTATGTAGGGCGTTACATCAAGCTTAAGGTTGGACACATGGGCGCAGAGGCGGAACACAAATGTCAGCCGTACCTGGTGGTGTGCCAGCCACAGCCCACAGGATCGCAGGCATCCGACCAATGACAAACAATTCGTTGATACAGCCGACTTGCCTAGGGCGAATAGGACTCACATCCGAGAGATTACGAAGCCAAACCGGGCACATGTCAAGCTTATCGTTGTAAAACAGCGATGACGCCGAAAGTTCTGCCACAAATTGCAGAGCCTAAAAAGATGTGCCTGTGACGCAGCTGCAAATAATGTCATTGGTGCAGGCGGGAGCTCGAATGAGGAAACCTAGATAAGCAGAGGAACGTTGCAGACTCAAGATAGGTAGAGCAGCTCGGACAAAATCGGTAAAAGTCCGCGGGTGTAGAGTGGCACGAAGTTCCGTACGTGAGATGACGACTAAACGAGCGCGAATACGTAGTGGCTAAATTAATCACCGTATGAGGGATTCCGTGGGCACCTGAGAAGCCCACGAGGGAGGAAATAGGGCATGAGCGTGGGTACAGGCTGGAATGGGCTGATTGGCAGAGAATGAATTGAAGAGAACTAGGGGCGAACGAGAGGGGCGAGTACGTTTGCGTGCACGTGGAGTCCTCGCGAGGCTGAGCACGAGGGGGTGCGAGGGACAACGGTGAGTGGGTTCTCCATAAGGGAAGGAAGGCAGGGCTGATGGCGGGGAAGGCCAGACAGACAAACGTGGGTGTCTTGGCAGCGGCGCCGGACACCAGGGCTGTGTGGGGGTACTCGGGGGCAGCCAGCGCCACAACAGCCAAACAGCTGTTCGATTTCTTTTATACGATCGTCGTTCTCTCCTCTTCTCCCTTAACTTTCTGTCCCATGTCCTCTGCCTTCTGCTAACGTCTGCCCCTCGCTCCCCCGCCCCACGAATGTCTCCACCCTGTCTGGGATTGCCCCGCCCTATCCTCAAACATTCCCCCCCTCCTCATCCCCCCTTGTCTGACGATAACTCTCTCACCCTCCCCATACCCCGCCAATGCCGTAACACAGTCCACTTTCCACCCACCCCAACTCTCACTCGCACCTTCTCGGCGTACTCTTCTTCCGCCTATGACAGGTCTCCTATCGTCGTTCTTCCCAACCTCTGCGCTCTCCCCGCTCGAGGCTGCCCAGGCAGGACGTACCTCCCTGGATGCACGACATCGTCCTCACTCAATACCCCTCCTGGCCTACATGCCAGTAAGACGGTTGTAGAGGCAGCAGGAAGACACATGCATCCTCGTTGTGCCCTTAGTTTTGTGCTCGCTCCAGAAGTAGCCCCTGATGGTCCCACGGCCAGCTCGGACATTCCTCCCCCGCTCGTCCCCGACCTATCCTCAGAGTCGGATGAGTCAGACGGGCCCACAAGCCTTCCTTCACAACGCGATGCAAACACAGCCCTCTCCAATCCGCTCACATCCTTGCCGTTTGCATCTCTCCCTAGCCTCAATATTGGCGAGGGTCTTTTCCACTCCCCAGAGTCCCCAGATGAGGAAGACTACCAGTATCATAAGTATGAAGAGGAGAAACGTCGACGCCGCAAGCGCGATCGTGATCGTGACCGTGGTAAAGGTGGCCGGGAACAATGCCCTCGCCAGCGCATGCATGGACGTGACCTGAGCGCCCGCGACCTCGAGCGAAAATCCACCAATGTCATTCCTGGAGAGGAGTTAGAAGAGGACGATGAAGCTGAAGAGGACGATATAGGCGGGTGTCGATACAAGTCTTTCTATTCAGGCTCTACTAGCCTTCGTGGTTGCGGTTTGGATGCGGACGATGATACTTGTCTCGGAGGCTTCTGAACATAAATGCCCTCAGAATCCCCGCCCGCACTCCTGTATGAGTATTTCTCCCCCACTTTTTTTTTATCACTTTATTTCGCATTATCATTGGGAATTTCCCGATCATCATCGCCTTACTGTCCATATCATCGCATAGATGGCGTTTACGAGCACGAGCAAATTCCCCACCAATACCAATACAGCTTAACTTTATGAAATGGACGATTGAGAGCACTCCTTAACATAGATCGACGATTGCTTCGTCGTTCGCCAAGTTGCTTGGCGAGTCGGAAGGAAAGAAGTCGAATTCAAACCATCGTAGAACTGTAAATTCTATACCCTTCTCGGATCTTGGCTTGCTTCTCCACTCCACTTTCTATAAACGTAAAACCCGGATCCCATTCCCATTGCGAGCGATTCAGACCTCGTGAAGGTCGTCAGCGGCGTACTTGGACTTGGACTCCCGGCACCTCACAGGACCCCTGCATTACGTACAACAACACAGTACAACTTGCACTGCAGGCGATCCCAACTCAGTTCCTGGCACAACTACCGCAGCGGCAGTAGCAGCACCGGCCTCGGTGTATGTGAGCTACAGTAGGCCGAGCCGAGCGAGACCCCCGCCTCCTCGTCGCCGCGGTCTATGCGCGCAACCCGACAATGAATTGGCTCGGAGGCGCACGCCTTCTCGTGCCGGCGGATTACTACCTACTACGGACGCCATTACCATCACCAACAGTGCCCACGCCATGACAAGGAACAAGGACGAGGGCTGTATGTTTATCTCCCTTCCCCCTCGTTCAGTACAGAGGACATCGTTCGCAATGTAGGGCCACCTTGTGGGCTGGCCCCGAATCGGGCACAACGGACCCTTCTCGATGTCCCAATGTCAGACTGATCAGCCCCCTTCCATTCCTGTAGTGCTTGTACTTCTACCTTACATTTCTCCCTGTTACTGGCATACTCGTCTACAGATTCGAAGAGAGATTAATTAAGTAGAATACATGTATAAAAGGGATGGCAAGTCCCCATGGTACTGTACCGGGTTTTGGAATCAAAGTTGTACTCCCCTCTTATCTCTTTCTCTGCCTACTCTCCCCTGGGACGATAACCCACTCGCACTTACAGCAAGGTCAACGAGATCTTTGACGAGGCGTTCGCCAAGCGCGGGCTGAAGCCTACGAAGGTAAAAGGTGCGTCTGTCCGCGCGTCGCTGTCGTCGTAGAAACGAGCGAGACGGACGAGGATATATATTTGTGCTGATTTTCTATTTCCGGAGAACGCCAGACAAGGCTACTGTTCGATCGCTCGCACTCGCATATGCGACGGGTTGCGGCGCGCCGCGGGAAACCCTGTGGTTCTGGAAGCCAGGACACCCGGGCCTATGCCCAACTTTAGGTTCGAGGTAAGGTTTCTTCCACGACTGATATATGACCCCGTCGGTGGGAGAGAACCCATTCTATGCAGGCGAAGTGCCTTCATTATTCTCATTCCTGCCAGCAATGATAACTCCATTCTGACGCGCGAAAATAAAGTAAAAAACATCGGCTCACTACCCGTTTGCAGTGACGGACGGACAGCGTCACAGCGTCGTCATTTATCCACCCGGCGAGGGTGTAGCCGACGACCTGACACCCGACTATCAGCGGACGCGGGAACTCCACAGGAGAGCCAGACGTCGTGCGGTCAGTACAATCCTTCCACTGCAGGCATTCATTACGGCAATCGATGCAGTGGACGGATCGGTGTTTTCGACAGAATTTAGATGGTACTGGTGCGTCTCACCGTTAGATCAGTTGTTGCTGATTGTTATTGTTTGCATACTGGCGTCTAAGGTGACCAGGTCTGCCCCAACTGAAGGCAGGGTTCTATACGAGTACCATGTCGACCAGTCTATGAATGTCACTACCAGGCTGAGCTTACGTTCGTAGGTCTTGACAAGGATTTTAAAGCTGCGCATGCCTTGTAGATTCCCACACCCCCCTTTGATGGTACCATCTGTTTCTGTGGCCACCCAACGGTTCGCCAAAATTGTGCGAGGACCGAGATGTAAAGTGGGTTCCTATTGCATGCAACGCTCCGTTTGGCAAAGGCCGTTCGGGTATGATATTATCTGCCATCTGAGATGAGATGAGATCGCTATCATTGCTCACTATAAGTAGATACATGTTCTCAACCGAAAACCGCAGTCTTTCTCTTCATCCCTTCATCGACTGAGGTCCGTGCTGAGCACGGGCGTCTGTTACCCCTATCAGCCTGCGTTACACACAACCGCGGAGCAATCAGACCCACGACACCGCACAGGTTTGGTATCAGTAGAACTGGCCAATCTCGCTCGGCTCCGGCCTGTCTCACATATGCCGAGGTTGATGCTGCTGCTGCTGCGGTACTAGTTGCGCCCAGGACTGGGTCTAGATCGCCATTGGGAGCTGTTGTACCAGTGTGGGGCAACCTGCCCTCGCGGCGGTCTATGCGCGCGACCCGGTGATGAATTGGTTTGGCGGTGTGCGTTGGGGTCAACCATGCAACGCTTAGTTCGGCCGGGCATGGGGCATCATGAGAAGTGTGTTCCCAACCGAAAACTTCAGTCTTTCTCTTCATCTCTTCATCGACTAAGTTATGCTCTTTTTCATATCGTGAATGGAGACTCTTGGAGAGATGCATCCAGATTCCCAGCGCCTAGGCGGCCCAAAAAAACCGGGGCGCTGAGCACGGGCGTCTGTACACACTGGGCATTTTGCAATGTTCTCCAATTCAGTTACAAAAAAACTGACCAATCAGGTCTCGGTACAAGTACAACTGGCCATGTCCCACACTGGTACGACAGCTCCCAACGGCGGCCCAGATCCAGCCCCCGGCGCAACTACCGCAGCAGCAGTGTCAACCTCGACATATGTGAGACAGGCCAAACCGAGCGAGATACCCGCCCTCGCGGCGGTCTTCGCGCGCGCATTTGCGCGCGACCCAATGATGAATTGGTTCGGCGGCGTGCGCACTCTCGTGCCTGCTGACTACCACCAACGCCAACACGATCACCCACATCGCCCCCGCCGCTCCTTCTTCCGTCGAGGCGGGCGTGACGAGGCCGCCGCGGACAACCAGTCCGAAACCGAGGGTGATGCGCGTGCGCGGCGCACGGTGGAAGCGCTGGGCCATTTCCAGCTCTTGCTGGTAAAGATGGCGAAGATCTTGGGAATAATCGTCGTCGTCGTCGAAAAGGAGGGCGAGGGGGGAGAGGGAGAGAAGATCGTGGGCGGTGCATTGTGGTTGCAGCCTGGCTCGAGCATGGACCCGTCGCCGCTCACGTTTATACGCATCTCGCCGTGGAGGTCGCTGTGGAGCTGGGGGCTCGGGACGCTCAAGGTACGTGTTTCTTGCGTGTGTTCGCAGTATCTGTGCGCTGTCTGTTTGGGCTTTTATTCCACCACGAAGTGCTGACTGACGTGGGCGGGCGGCGTGCTGCACAACATTTCTCTCCCGTGCAGAAGTCGTTATTCGACTATGCACCTACCGTTGACAAGATCTTTGACGAAACGTTCGCCGAGCGCGGACTGAAGCCTCTCGACTCGTGGCATCTGTTCGAGATCGCCGTCGACCCCACGCGCGAAGGCAAAGGTGCCACTTGAGTTTCCCCCCCCCTTGTTTCGGGTTGTGGGCTGATTTAGGGGGCGGTTACGGCACTTTTGGTGGACAGGGTACTGTTCGCTGCTCCTGCGCGACGGGTTGCAGCGCGCCGCGGGGAAGCCTGTGATTCTGGAAGCCACCACTCCGCGGTCGAGGGACATCTATGCCCACTTTGGGTTCGAGGTAAGGCTCTCGTTCTCTCATCCTCAGCTCTTCCCCCTGTCCTAGAGAGGACCGAAGTTTCTTAGTTTTGGATTTTTCGTCTACTCTAGTTGAACAAGGAGCACCGATTTGGCGTGGGATCGGTCGACGAGATGGGCGTGGTGGCCAAAGGCGAAACGGCGGTAGGATTGCCAATTTTCATCATGACGAAAGTGCGCGCGTTTCAGCCATGTTGGAATCGCTAGTAGCTAACACATGGCCCTACCAGTGGGAGAACTCTGGATCTATGAAGAGTTGAACCGCCACTATGGTTCTCATTCTCACCAGCAATGATAACTTCATCCTACCTTGCGAAACTGAAGGAAAGAGCTGTACTATCGCTGTTTGAGGAACAGCGTTGCAGCCACGTCATTTATCAACGCAAGGGCATAGCTTACGACCTACTAGACTATCATGGGAGAGTCGCAAGCTTCCAGGTATCAACATAGCATCCTGCAACAGTTTGTTGCAGAAAGGGCGACCGTCTCTCTATGGGCTGGTCGTCAAATGTGTTCACTCTCCTTAGCGCCGCCTTGCGACCTTTGGCGTGTCACGAAAAAATGACGTCTTGTATCCTGGAGATCTCCAGTCGATGGATTTTATTTGCCGAAAATACCAGTCCCGCGAGCTGCTAAATCCTGCGCCTCACGCTTGCATGATTTCATCTCGTTAAATTAATGATTACTAGATAACAGTCCGATGATACGCGATTGCAGGTGCAGCACGTCAAACGTCGCACGGGCGGGTAACCAGCTCGGTGGCGCCATCGCC
This sequence comes from Russula brevipes, assembly GCA_022496215.1. NCBI lineage: Eukaryota > Fungi > Basidiomycota > Agaricomycetes > Russulales > Russulaceae > Russula > Russula brevipes. The sequence continues at coordinate 127,303 of WTXF01000023.1, forward strand.
GAGTTGTGGGTCCGAGGTTGGTTATCCGGACATACAGTAGTAGTCATGGAACGTTCCAATCGCGCGCTAAATAAGCTAGGACACCTGTCCTCAGGCGATCTCTTGTCTGCTCCTTAGTCCTTTCTTTCTCTCCCCACTCTGTCCAAATTATCCACCCGGACGTCCTTCCAACCCGTTTCGGTGTCATGGCTCACTTTGATATTTTCCGAGAAGAGCTCGCACTCAAATTTTATGACCTCGGACATGCCCTGTGGGGACCCAGTCCAGAGCAGTTATACAAGCGCACCCCTCGGGAATCAAGTCCAGGGCAGTTGCGTGATCCCGTAACAATCGGCGATGTCGGTTTCATACGTGAAGGCCAATTCCATCGCATATTCAATGCGCTACTCCCTCGAGATCATCCGGTCAACATAACCTTTGGCACGCCAGCAGACCATGAACCCCTCCAACCCACGACGGAAAGCCACATCTCTGCAACTCGGCTTGGTCCTAACAACCTCTATTCGTCGGAAGTCACAATGTTGTCTGGTGGGTTGGACGTATCTTTATTACGGTAATTGAGATTTTCGATTGTTTCTCATCGCTGATGTCCGATCAGGGAAGGAGGTTCCGCTCGAGTTTCATTCAAGTGTTCCAAAGAGCAAGGTGCAATATTATCCCTTCCAGTCCGCGCTCAGGGCCAGGACACTCTCTTGAGAGGATTATTCCGCAGGTGGATAATCAATCACATCGATAGTTGGTTCACTTTCAGTCAGTCACTTGAGCTAGGAATTGAACGGATGGAGGATATCATTCTGGTTACGGGGTGTCACCTTACACGGTCATTCGTCAATGTTGCGTTCTCAAAGAGCCAGAATGATACACAGGTGGCATTCGGTGTTCATGCCGGAGAATCCAGAGCAGAAATCGCATGGCGATTCTCACGCGAACCAATACATGGGCCGATGGTTAAATATGGCCCCGATGGAGATGTACGTCCGCGCAATCTACTTGGCGTGTGCAACTTGAGACAGCTCTGACATGCACCGGCGGTTTTAGAACGTTATCGAAGACCAGTGTGTTTTTGTGCGGGGATTTCGTGCTTCTCGTCGTCGGTGGTTCCTCCCAGTAAAAGTCGAAGGTGCCGCCGAACCCACCGCAGACTCGGATTCGGACCCGCCGCCCGACAATCACCTCATATCGGTCCCCTCGTCTAGTAGCGTAAAGTACCCTTCCCCTTGATGTCTCTCACAGTCTATTCAAAGTTGCAAAGTTCCGGGATCCCCTTCACGTTCTGTTGCGATATCTCGCTGAAGTGAGCGTTTCCATTGCACTTGTGCATGTTGTTCTTGGCTCCATAAAAGGCCCTGCAGAAGGAACCTAGTTGTGACATGGTCCTTGTCCATGATGACGACCTAGGGTGCATTCACGAAGCAGTGTGTCTGTTTGTTTCTCAGTTCCATCTTCTCCTCATGTCTGCAGTCGCTTCGATCCCTCCAATCTGACGCATTAATGGGTCACCTCCGGGCCCGTCAGCCACGAACCCTTGGCTGTGAGTACATTGCATGTCTTCCCAAGCTCTCGTGCTTAACATATGAGTAAAAGATCAGCCACTTGATCATGCAGGTAGTTCTAACGCTGGTGCACGTGTCAGAGTAGCAATGTTCGAAAAAGAATACAAATCATTGTATGTAAATGTATTTCAGTTCTGCAGATCACATTTACTAACAGACATGGTCAAGTCCGCCACTGCTAGGAGACACCACGTTTAGTTATCATCCTCCATTCCGCATGAAGATTGCAAAAATACTTAGGTCATCTCCTTTACAATTGCTTAAGAAGGCCATCGAGGCAGCCAGGAACAGGATCGAGGTAGCCAGGAACAGGATGAATCCCGGGACTTCCCCTATTCTTCAGTAAAACTACACTTGCTTTGCCTTTTGTTATTGGGCTTTTTTGTGACTTTTGCTTTGGATGAGTGCTTGTACTTTTACTTTCTGTACTTATGGGCTTTCGAGCTTTGATGGATGTATTTTGGATTCTTCAAGTACCATGTGTCAGGACCCTAGCTGGTCCGGACTAGAGACTGAGGTTAGCATCCCTGTCTCCCTCACCCATGCGTAACACACTAACACCCCCTGAACCCACCCAAATTGGCAGACAAATGACAAGGAAACCACCATACACACTGTGACACTGGAGGGACAACCCCATGCGATGCCGCCCCTCCTGCAATCGCCTGCAACTCAACACCCCCACATGCAACACGCCCTTCTCACCGCAACCGCCCCTCCAGCGCCTCTCCCACCGTGACACTGTGTCCCCCACCGCGACACCACGCCCCCCACCGCAACACCGCGCCCCCACTGCGACACCGTGCACATACCAACAACCTGTGTAGACTAACAACCGACAAAATCATGACCTCGAAATCAAGCGCAACGAAGCGACAATACGGTTGGTAAAGAGCACATAGGAGCCAACTGAATGTTACGTGGCGAAGGATACCCCCCAGGAAACTGGATTTACAACCGTGAGGTTTTGGTGGGTAGGAGGCTATGGGCTATCTCCCGATGACTTGAGTACATTGCCACCCCGGGGCGTGCATAAACGCATTTCTCCTCACAAACCGGCCCCTAGTCGGCTGGCTATAACGCGTGGCGTAGAACTGATATTTCACCTGCTACTCCACACTCTTTTCCTCCCGCACATAGCGTACTATCTGTATTATTTGTGTGCGGGAATAAAGAAGCGTTTTCAAAACAAAAACCAAAAAAAAAAAGTACAACTGGCCATGTCCCACCTGGTACGACGGCTCCCAATGGCGATCCAGTTCCAGTTCCCGGCGCAACTACCGCAGCGGCAGCAATGTCGACCTCGACATACGTGAGACAGGCGGGCCACAGGCCAAACCGAGCGAGATACCCGCCCTCGCAGCGGTCTACGCGAATGCGCGCGACCCGATGATGAATTGGTTCGGTGGCGTGCGCACTCTCGTGCCTGCTGACTACCACCAACGCCAACACAATCGCCCACATCGCCCCCGCCGCTTCTTCCGTCGAGGCCGGCATGACAAGGCCGCCGGGGACAACCAATCCGAAACCGAGGGTGATGCGCGTGCGCGGCGCACGGTGGAAGCGCTGGGCCATTTCCAGCTCATGTTGGTAAAGATGGCGAAGATCTTGGGAATAATCGTCGTCGTCGTCGAAAAGGAGGGCGAGGGAGGAGAAGGAGAGAAGATCGTGGGCGGTGCATTGTGGTTGGAGCCGGGCTCGAGCATGGACCCGTCGCCGCTCACGTTTATACGCATCTCGCCGTGGAGGTCGCTGTGGAGCTGGGGGCTCGGGACGCTCAAGGTACGTGTTCCTTGCGTGTGTTCGCGGTATCTGTGCGCTGTCTGTTTGGGCTTTTATTCCACCACGAAGTGCTGACTGATGTGGGCGGGCGGCGTGCTGCACAACATTTCTCTCCCGTGCAGAAGTCGTTATTCGACTATGCACCTACCGTTGACAAGGTCTTCGACGAAACGTTCACCGAGCGCGGACTGAAGCCTCTCGACTCGTGGCATCTGTTCGAGATCGCCGTCGAACCCACGTGCCAAGGCAAAGGTGCGACTTGAGTTTTCCCGGTGTTTCGGGTTGTGAGCTGATTTAGGGGGCGGTTACGGCTCTTTTGGTGGACAGGGTACTGTTCGCTGCTCCTTCGCGACGGGTTGCAGCGCGCCGCGGGGAAGCCTGTGATTCTGGAAGCCACCACCCCGCGGTCGAGGGACATCTATGCCCACTTTGGGTTCGAGGTAAGGCTCTCGTTCTCTCATCCTCAGCTCCTCTCCCTGTCCTAGAGAGGACCGAAGTTTCTTAGTTTTGGATTTTCGTCTACTCTAGTTAAACAAGGAGCACCGATTTGGCGTGGGATCGGTCGACGAGATGGGCGTGGTGGCCAAAGGCGAAACGGCGGTAGGATTGCCAATTTTCATCATGACGAAAGTGCGCGCGTTTCAGCCATGTTGGAATCGCTAGTAGCTAACACATGCCCTACCAGTGGGAGAACCCTGGATCTATGAAGAGTTGAACCGCCACTATCACACTCACTCTCACCAGCAATGATAACTTCACTCCACCGTGCGAAACTGAAGGAAAGAGCTGTACTATCGCTGTTTGAGGAACAACGTCGCAGCAACGTCATTTATCAACGCAAGGGCATAGCTTACGACCTACGAGACTATCATGGGAGAGTCACAAGCTTCTAGGTATTACCAGATAATACCCCACTGTGTGGAAATGGACCTAGCCCAACGGGACAAGGACAGAGGGAATCAGCATAGCATCCTGCGACAGTTTGTTGCAGAAAGGGTGACTGTCCCACAGCTATGGCTGGTCGTCAAATGTGTTCACTCTCCAGCCCGCCTTGCGACCTTTGGCGTGTCACGAAAAAAATGGTATCCTGGAGATGTCCGGTCGATGGATTTTATTTGCCGAAAAAACCAGTCCCGCGAGCTGCTGGATCCTGCGACTCACGCTTGCATGATTCCATCTCGTTAAATTAATGATTACTAGATAACAGTCCGATGGTACGCGATTGCAGGTGCAGCACGTCAAACGTCGCACGGGCGGGTAACCAGCTCGTGGTGCCATCGCCGAGTTGTGGGTCCAAGGTTGGTTATCCGGACATACCTGAAGTGGTAGAGAAGCGGGCTGTTCCCATCCGGTCGTGTGTCGCGTGATGACCCCAGCTGGAGGATGGGCATCCAACTTCCCGCAGAGACATGGACGATGCCAATGAGTACGACTTCGTTGACGCTGATACGACCACGTCCCAAAATCCACTTCGAGTTCGGATCGAGTTGACTGATAGGGACACGCTCACAATCCTAGAAACCATTTGAATCATCGAATTCACTATCACCATCGGCATAATCTACCACTAAAAATTGTCGCACGCGACTTCCCAGATGTCTGACAAACCTTTCGAAGGAGATGGGGTTACGAGCGGGAGTCTGATCTTTAAGTTGGATCTGCTGTTCAGAGGGTCGGTAGCCTGGCCACTGTGACGTGAATGATGAGTGATGGGAAGGCACACGAGAGAATGGGTACAAACACATATGCGGATCTTGACCGTAGTTCTATTTCCAAGTGGCAGTGGCTCATCGCAGCACGCAGAGACATCTCTCCTGCGACGGCGTTCGTGACAGGAACGCCCAGTCTCCCATCCCTGTTAAGAAAGAACACCGGAAGATGCAACGATGCTTGTCCGACGTAGCGACGAAAATCACCCTGGCTGTGAGGAATCCAAAGCTGCTGGGGTACAACAGGACCACCAGATCGAATGGCATAGTCGAGAACCCAAGCGGGTCGTCCATTTACCATAAGCGGAGGCCGACTATCATCCACAGGAGAGTTCGAGACGAAGAAAACGCCGGGCCAGCCTTCATGTCTGAATGTCTGGAGGCATGTGGGTTCTACTTTGAAGACATAGGCTATATAGATTTCCGCACTCGTGGAGAGAAGGTATAGGAAATGTAACCATCTGTGAGAAAGCCACTGGCATGGGTTGCCCGGAATGCGGGAGATACCTAAAGATGATGGGGGTTGGGATCCAACCCACTGGTATGTCTTAGGGCGTTCGGGTTCCATCTAAGTAGCAGGTGTTAGATTAACAATGGGCACCGCATGCAAATCCTTACGACAGTGGAGGACAGTGCTTCCTCTGACGGCTGGGCAAACGAGCTTGAAGCAACCGGTGTTACTGCAGCAGGTGGAAGTAGAGATCTGTCTGGAAGTAGAGATCCAACGCCGTGCATATCGGTCAGGCTTGAGCGGGGACCTAGGGATGGGGCGCATGAAGCGATTGAGGCCCCAGAACTAGAAAGCGTGGTCTCTTCTGGCGGACTTGGGCCGTGTCAGTTAGTGGATGCGATCCGCAGAACTGAAATACATACGATGATTTGTACTCTCGTTCGAACATTGCTATTCTGACACGTGCACCGGCCTTTGAACTACCTTCATGATCAAATGACTGATCTTTGACTCATATTTTGAGCACGAGAACCTGGGAAGACGTGCGATGTACTCACGACAATAGGTCTGTGGCTGAGAGTCCCGGAGGTGACCCATGAATGCGTCAGGTTGGAGGGATCGAAGCGACTGCAGACATGAGGAGAATATAGAGCTGAGAAACAAACAGACATACTGCTTCGCTAATACATCCTAGGTCATCATCGTGGACAAGGGCCATATCACAGCTAGGTTCCTTCTGCAGGGCCGTTTATAGAACCAAGAACGACATGCACAGACGCGACGGAAATGCTCACTTCAGCGAGATACTGCAACAGAACGTGAAGGGGATCCTGGGATTGTGCAACTTTAAACGGACTGTGAGAGCCATCAAGGGGAAGGGTACTTTACGCCACTGGACGAGGGGACCGATATGAGGTGTTCATCGGGCGGCGGGTCCGAATCCGCGGTGGGTTCGGCGGTACCTTCGATTTTTACTGGGAGAATCCGCAGAGGACGAGAAGCACGGAATCCCCGCACAAAAATACACTGGTTCTCGGGAAGGTTCTAAACCAACCCATGCACGTCAGAGCTGTCTCAGGTTATACATCGCCCAGTAGATTGCGTGGACGTACATCTCCATCGGGGCCATATTTAACCATCGCCCCATGTATTGGTTCACGTGAGAATCGCCATGCAATCTCTGCTTTGGAATCCCCGGCACAAACACCGAATGTCACCTGTACATCATTCTGGCTCTTTGAGAACGCGACATTGACGAATGACCGTGTGAGGTGACACCCCGTAACCAGAATGATATCCTCCATCCGTTCAATTCCTAGCTCAAGTGACTGACTGAAGGCGAACCAACTATCGATGTGATCGATTATCCACTTGCGGAATCTTCCTCTCAAGAGAGTGTCCTGGCCCCGAGCCCGGACTGGAAGGGATAATATTGCACCTTGCTCTTTGGAACACTTGAATGAAACGTCCGCGGAACCTCCTTCCCTGATCGGATATCAGCAATGAGAAAAGAATCGAAAATCTCAATTACCGTAATAAAGATACATTCAACCCACCAGACACCGTTGTTACTTCCCTCGAATAGAAGTTGTTGGGATCAAGCTGAGTTGCAGAGATGTGGCCTTCCGTCGTGAGTCGGAGGGGTTCATGGTCTGTTGGAGTGCCAAAGGTCATGTTGACGGGATGATCTCGAGGGAGTAGCGCATTGAATATGCGATGGAATTGGCCTTCACGTATGAAACCGACATCGCCGATTGATACGGAATCGCGCAACTCCCCTGGGCTTGATTCCCGAGGGGTGTGCCCGTGCAACTGCCCTGGACTGGGTTCCCACAGGGCGTGTCCGAGTGCATGATATTTCAGTGCGAGCTCTTCTCGGAAAATATCATAGTGGGCCATGACACCGAAATGGGTTGGAAGGACGTCCGGGTGGATGACTTGGATACAGTGGGAGAGAAAAAGGAAAGGACTAAGGAGTAGTAGACAAGAGATCGCCTGAGGACAGGTATCCTGGCCTATTTAGCGCGCGATTGGAACGTTCCATATGGTAAACGCCAAACGCCAAACGCCAGTTGATTTTAGCGGGCGATGCGAGTTTATCGTGACATCATACTAGAAAAGTGATGGGCACGGTGCCCCAAAGTTGCAAGCAGTAGCACCTTGAGAAGTGAGAACGAATCTCAAATATCCCCTGCAAATACGGAGGATACACGTCACAGAGCGGCGCGGTGCAGCACACTTACTCATAATGCGCGGGGCGCTTGGTTCTTGTTTTGTATCTGCCTGTGGTTCAAGTTCTTCTCTTGTTGCCAGACGTACATCATGATGTTGGAGTCGAGCTCGCCAAGGAGCTCGCACAACTAACGCATGCCACGGCAAAGGCCGTTCGGCATGATTTAGGTGAGACTACGGACAATTGCTCATATAACATGTTCTATCGTGGGCAAGACTAGAGGCAAGAGCGGAGCTCAGTCGATGAAGAGAAAAATGAAGTTTTGGGTTAAGAATAGAATGGCCAGGGCCCGTCTAGAGCGCACTGGGAGGAGGTAACCCTCGGCCTGAGTCGGCGTGGCGGCGGCCCGTCGCATATTTCCGCATGGTACCGGTCCGCACCGTTCCCCGCTTGCATCTGAATCCAACTTGTTGCCGTGCATGTTTGAGGAAGGGGGCACGCTCACCCCCGAGCCGCGCTACCTCGCGCTTCGCTCTCGCCCCCGCCTGCTTCAGAGCTGGGCAGATTAGAAACTCAAGGACGGTTCTTATTGCGCGCGATTTGATACCGTGAATGGAGACATGCCCATCTCGTATTCGGATTCCCAGCGCCCAGCGCGGCGCCGAGCAAAGGCGTCTGTTTGCCCTCATCAGCCTGCGTTACGCACACACACGCACACACATACAACTGCGCAGCAGTCAGACCCCGCACAATATTGGAACAAGTGCAGCTGGCCATGTCCCACACTGGTACGACAGCTCCCGACGGCGATCCAGATTCAGTCCGAGTCCCCGGCACAACTACCGCAGCGGTAGCAGTGTCAACCTCGGCGTATGTGAGGCAGGCCAAGCCGAGCGAGATACCCGCCCTCGTGGCGGTCTACGCGCGCGCATTTGCGCGCGACCCGTTGATGAACTGGTTCGGCAGCGTGCGCACACTCGTGCCGGCTAATTACCACCAACGCCAACACAATCGCCCACATCGTCCCCGGCGCTTCTTCCGCCGAGGGCGGCATGACAAGGGCGGGGACAATCAGACAGAGAACGAGGGTGATGCGCGTGCGCGGCGCACGGTGGAAGCGCTGGGCCAATTCCAGCTCGTGATGGTAAAGATGGCGCAGATCTTGGGAATAATCGTCGTCGTCGTCGAAAAGGAGGGCGAGGGAGGGGAGGAGAAAGAGAAGATCGTGGGCGGTGCGTTGTGGCTGCGGCCGGGCTCGAGCATAGACCCGTCGCCGCTCACGTATATGCGCATCTCGGCGTGGAGGATGCTGTGGAACTGGGGGCTCACGGTGCTCAAGGTGCGTGTCCTTGCGTGTTCGCAGTATCTGCGCGTTGTTGGGCTTCCTGCCAAGTGCTGAAAACTGACGTGGGCTGGTGGTGTGCTACATTTCTCCCGTGTGCAGAAGGGGACATTCAACTACGCGCCTACCGTCAACAAGATCTTCGACGAGGCGTTCGCCGAGCGCGGACTAAAGTCTCTCGACTCGTGGCATCTGTCCGAGATCGCCGTCGACCCCACGTGCGAAGGCAAAGGTGCGACTTGAGTCTGCTCCCCTTCACGTTTTTGTGGGCTGATTCAGGGGGCGGTTGCGGCTCTTTTGGACAGGGTACTGTTCGCTGCTCATGCGCGACGGGCTGCAGCGCGCTGCAGGGAAGCCTGTGAGTTTGGAAGCCAGCACTCCACGGTCGAGGGACATCTATGCCCACTTTGGGTTCGAGGTAAGGTTCTAGTTCTCATTCTCGGTCTGGTCTGCTCCCCCTTCCCCCTGCCCTAGAGATCTAGAGGATCGAGTTTCTCAGTTTCGGATTTCGTCTACTCTAGTTAAACAAGGAGCATCGATTTGGCGTGGGGTCGGTCGACGAGATGGGCGTGGTGGCCAAAGGCGAAACGGCGGTAGGATTGCCAATGTTCATCATGACGAAAGTGCGCGCGTTTCAGCATGTTGTTGGAACCGCTGGTGACTAACACATGACCCTACCAGTGGGAGAACCCATGATCTTTGAGAGTTGAATTGCCACTATGATTCTCATTCCCGCCAGTAATAATAACTTCATTCCACCGTGACCGTGCGAAAGGAAGGAGCTGTAGTACAATCGCCATCTGAGAAACGGCGTCGCAGCAACGCCATTTATCAACGCAAAGGTATAGCCGACGGCCGGCACTCGACTATCATGGGAGAGCCAGACGTCCTGTGGTCAATCCAACTTCCAGGTATTACCAGATAATACCTCACTGTGTGGAAATGGACCTAGCCCAACGAGACAAGGACAGAGGGAGGCATCAACATAGCATCCTGCAAATTTGTTGCTAAAAGGGAGACCATCCCACAGCTGCTCTCTATGGGAAGGGGGCTATCGCTTGTCGTCAAATGTGGCCACTCTCCTCAGCGCCGCTTTTCAACCTTTGGCATGTACGAAAGAAGATGTTTTGTATCCTGGAGACGTCCGAACGATGGATCTTATTTTCCTAAAATACCAGTCCCGCGAGCTACTAGGTCCTACGACTCACGCTTGTATAATTCCAACTCGTTAAATTAATGATCACTAGATTACTGCGATGATACGCTATTGCACGTGCAGCACGTCGACGTCGCACGTGCGGGTAACCAGCTCTGTGGCGTCATCTCCAAGTCATGGTTCCGAGGTTGGCTATACATACAGTAAAGGACCATAGAGGAAGCGCGACTACGACTATCACCGGCATTTAATGAGAGCTGATCCAGTCATATGTCACGTGATGACCCGGCTCATGAGCTGAAGGATGGGCATCCAACTTTCTGCAGAGACATGGACGATGCCAATGAGTACAACTTCGCTTGCGCTGATGCGACCACGTCCCACAATCCACTTCGAGTTCGGATCGAGTTGACTGATAGGGACACTCTCACAATCCTAGAAACCATTGAATCATCGAATTCACTATCACCATCAACATAATCTTACCACTAAAAATTGTCGCACGCGACTTCCCAGATGCCTGACAAACCTTTCGAAGGATGGGGTTATGAGCGGGAGTCTGATCTCTAAGTTGGATCTGCTGTTCAGAGGGTCGGTAGCCTGGCCACTGTGACGTGAATGATGAGTGATGGGAAGCTGAGGCACATGAGAGGAATGGGTACAAACACATATGCGGATCTTGGTCGTATATCCACCTCCAAGTGGCGCCGGCTCATGTGCAGCATCCAGAGACATCTGCCCTGCGGCGGCGTTCATGACAGGAACGCCTAGGTTCCCATCCATGTTAAGGAAGAACACCGGAAGATGCAACGATGCTTGTCCGACGGAGCGAAGAAAATCATCCAGCTTGTGAGGCCAAAGCTGATGAGGTATAACAGAACCGCCGAATCGAATTACATAGTCGAGAACCCAAGCAGGTCGTCCATTTAGCGTAATCGGAGGCCGACTATGATCCGTAGGAGGGTTCGAGGCGAAGAAAACGCCGGGCCGGCATTCATGTGTGAATGTCCGGAGGCGTGTTGGTTCTACTTTGAAGACACAAGCTACATAGATTACCGCAACTCGTGGAGAGAAGGTTTCGGAAATGTAACCGTCTATGAGAAGGTCACTGGCACCAAGACTGACATGGGGTTTGCGCGGAATGTGGGAGATAGCTGAAGACGACGAGGATGAAGCCCGGGGTTCAACCGATTGGGATGTCCTAGAACGTTCGGGTTCCATCTAAGCAGTAGGGAGTTAGATTGAAAAAGGGCACCGCATGTAAATCCTTACGACAGTGGAAGACGGTGCTTCTTCTGACGGCTGGGTAGAAGAGCTTGCAACAACCGGCGTTACTGCTCCAGATAACAGGAGAGCCATTCTTCCAATTAGAGACCCAATGCCGTACGTAGAGTGGGTCGGACTTGACCGTGAAGTGCGTGAGGCCCCAGAAGTAGAGAGTGTGATGTCTTCTGGCGGACTTGACCGTGTCAGTCAGTAACTGCGATCCACAGAACTGAACTACATACGATGATTTGTATCCTCGCTTGGACATTGCGACTCTGACACGTGCATCAGCCTTTGAACTACCGTCATAATCAAATGACTGATCTTTCACTCATGTGTTAAGCACGAGAACCTGGGAAGACATGCGATGTGCTCACAACAATAGGTTTCTGGCTGAGAGTCCCGGAGGTAACCCATGAATTCGTCGGGTTGGAGGGATCGAAGAGACTGCAGACCTGGAGAGAAGATGGGACTGAAAAACAAGCAGACATACCGCACCGCGAATGCATTCTAGGTCATCATCATGGACAAGGACCATATCACAGCTAGGTTCCTTCTGCAGGGCCATTTATAGAACCAAGAACGACATGCACAAGTGCAACGGAAATGCTCACATCAGCGAGATACTGCAACAGAACGTGAAGAGGATCCTGGGACTGCAAATTTAAATGGACTGTGAGAGCCATCAAGGGGAAGGGTACTTTACGCCACTGGACGAGGGGACCGATATGAGGTGCTGATCGGGCGGCGGGTCCGAATCTGTGGTGGGTTCGGCGGCACCTTGAATTTGTACTGGAAAGAACCGCTGACGACGAAAAGCACGAAATCCCCGCACAAAAACACACTGATTTTCGAGAACGTTCTAAAACCACCCGTGCATGTCAGAGCTGTCTCAGGTTGCACATCGCCCAGTAGATTGCACGGACGTACATCTCCATCGGGGCCATATTTAACCATCGCCCCATGTATTGGTTCGCGTGAGAATTGCCACGCGACCTCTGCTCTGGAACCTCCGGCATGAACACCGAATGTGGCCTGGACATCATTCCGGCTCTTTGAGAACGCGACATTGACGAATGACCGTGTGAGGTGACACCCCGTAACCAGAATGATATCCTCCATCCGTTCAATTCCTATCTCGAGTGACTGAATGAAGGCGAACCAACTATCGATGTGATTGATTATCCCCTTCCTGAATGTATTTATCAAGAGAGTGTCCTGGCCCCGAGCCCCGACTGGAAGGGATAATATTGCACCTCGCTCTTTGGAACACTTGAATGAAACTTGAGCGGAACCTCCTTCCCTGATCAGACATCAGCGATGAGAAAAGAATCGAAAATCTCAATTACTGTAATAAAGATACGTTCAACCCCCCAGACACCATTGTGACTTCCCTCGAATAAAAGTTGTTAGGATTAAGCTGAGTTCCAGAGATGTGGTTTTCCATCCCGAGTGGGAGGGGTTCATGGTATGGAGGGGTTCTAAAGGTCATGTTGATTGGATGGTCTTCAGATTGTAGTGCGTTGAATATGCGATGGAATTGGCCTCTACGTATGAAACCGACATCGCCGATTGATACAGGATGGCGCAACTCCCCTGGGCTTGATTCCTGAGGGGCGTGCCCGTGTAACTGGCCTGGACTGGGTTCCCACAGGGCGTGTCCATATGAATAAAATTCGAGTCCGAGCTTGTCTCGGAAAATATCATAGTGGGCCATGACACCCAAAATGGGTTGGAGGGACGTCCGGATGGATGACTTTGGATAGAGTGGGAGAGAAAGAAAGGAATTAAGGAGCAGACAAGAGATCGCCTGAGGACAGGTGTCCTGGCCTATTTAGCGCGCGATTGGAACGTTCTATATGGTAAACATCATCAAACGCCGGTTGATTTGGCGGGCGATGCGAGTCTATCGTAATATCGATTCTTAAATATCCCCTTCAAATGCGGAGGATACGCGTTACTCGAGCGGTGCGGTACCTTACTCGTGATGCACAGGGCGCTTTGATCTCGTCTTGTATATCTGCCTGTGATTCTTCTCTCGTTGCCCAACATAAAAGAACGGTCAAACATAATGCATTATGCATTATGAACAAGAATACTGCACTGACGAGATCTAGGCTGGCCGAACACAGTGGGATGAGCAGCTAAGTTAATACCTTTCTTTACTGTATCTGGCTTGTGGGAAGTCCTCCTTGCACTGGCAAAAGAGTTGTGAAGGTATTTATCGGCTCGGACATTGGCATGTCTCGAAAGCGTTTACTTGTTTATTAAGAACCCAAGTGGCCGTGTAGCAGACCTACAGTGATTCATTAATATTGTAGATTGTCTCGGCGAGCGGGACATGCAGTACTCATCGAGGTGCCCAAGGAGGTGCCAGTGTCGAGGTCGAGGTCCCTAGAAACAGATGCATAAGTGTCATCCAACGAATTCTACTTCGAGTCGACCGCAAAGGCTTTGTGGATCTGGATCGAACGAACAATCCTCCGATATTCAGAAAAATGTCACAAAATAGACCGTGAGCGGGTCTAAACTCCAAACTTGAACGGATGTGAAAATTCAAACACAGGTGCACGTGATCGATCGGGATCAACCAGGCGACGCACAGAACTCGGCCACGGATGCGCACGACAGACCTCGAATCTTCTCTTCATTATCAGAAAAGTAGAATCGAGAGGTGGAGAGAAAAGTGAAGGAAGCCGCGAGCTGAGTTCCATCCATCATGATCTGCTTCACAGGGTGCTACAACAACACCCCGCTGGGGGTGTCCAACCACGATGCGTTGTGACTCAATAGTCCAGAAGTGTCGCGTGTGGGCAGTTCTGGATGATGGAAAGTCACCCATGCGCATACCCCTTCCTTGTCGTGAGGCGAGTGGGCTCAGCCCGAAACAGCTGTCTCATAGACGAGCTCAAGACGTGACTTATGCCACGTGTTATAAAGAAGAATCGGTGGCACACTGGGCTGCTGTTGATATCCGCACTGAGCCTGCCCCGTGATGAATGCAGCCCAGATTAACAGCTCAAAACGGGCCAAGGAAGGGAACTCAGATTTCAATTTCACGGCTCAACCCCGGGTGCGCACCATCAAGCGCAGAGGTTGCATCTTATTCAGAAGCATCTCATTCGGATACTCCTTCGACGAGCCCGGGCTAGCCAACTACAACGGACGAGCGCCACTCTGCTCCAAGTATTTATGGGCCTTTCCGAGCATCCATATCGTAAAAGAGAACTTGAAGTTCGGATATGAAATCGCGCAAGTCCTGTTGAAGATTCCTTCTATGGCTTCTTGCGCCCATGAACCATCCTAGAGAGCCGTTACAAGGATGACATGAAGCGGGGCGGAGATCACAAACCGGTAGCTGCCGCGACATGACCAACGCCACAGCTCTTGCGATGGGCTCCGTATGTGGGTATTTTGCGTACATGAGCGCCATTGCCGCCCAGGACGTTTGTACGACCTGCGTGTCATCATGCTCGATCCATACACAAGCCTCGCACGTCTGTCCCCCCAAAACTGAGCCACGCTCGGATGCATTCGGAGTAAATGACGCACCTTGTAGCTCTCACCCCAGCCACCATCTGCCCTCTGCTTGCTCACGAGGAAGTCACATGCTCGGCGAACCGACTGGCTTGTCTCGTATGTTTCGCCGACAAGGGAAAGACTCTCCAGGGCAAACATCGTTGCGTAAGTAAAGCAAATGCCCCAAGAGCCCACCCAACCGCCGTCAGGCTGCTGGGTGGCATGCAAAAACGTTATGGCGCGCCGTATTGTATTACTGGCGAGAAAGCGTGTTCCGTTCCCTCAAGGTGAACATCATATTTGATAGTCAGCGGCGATGACTCACGCGATCTCTTCCGCTCTATAATGAGGGTAGTGCCTTCGGAAGATGGAAAGTGAGGTGATCACCGAAGTTGTGCACTCGGGATACTCATATTCGATCATGATTCTCCCTACTCGGATTAGCAACGGAGTTCTAGTAATTATCGGAAACGACAAACTCACCAAAGACTTCCGCCGGGTTCAACCATTCGAGCCAACCAGGACCCCGCACAAGCTCGTAACTGGCAAATCCTCCATCACGATTTTGCATTGTCAATAAGGTGTCAACCGCATCAAACAAGCGGTCATCAGAAACGAGAGTCGGTGTGAACCTATCCTGGTCTCAGCACATTGGGATGGGTGGTCCAAGCAGAAGACGTACTCGAGTTCGTTCTGTAAGTATAAAACTGACTTTAACCCTTCTCCAGTACAATCGCTGACGGTATATCCTTGCTCCTTAGTGCTGAATGGCCACGCCCCCTTCGTTCGGTGCCGATTTGACACCTCAAAGTATTTCGGGTTCTCGCGGATCTGACACCGATCGAGCCATTGTAGTGCCTTGATTAGACTCGGCTTATTACCTTCGTCATTGGCAAGTCCTGTTTCCACCAATGCCTGAGTGATGAAGGCTATGTCCCACAACTGGCTGCCATTGGTGCCGCACATCATCATGCCTTCCGTGGCCAGCCACATGAAATCCCGTCGCTTCTCCTCGTGTCGCTTGTAGGCATCACTCTCGGAGCCTTCGACATGGAAGCGTGCAACCAAATTCATCATCTTGGACACGGGACCAAGCGTCTGATAACCAGTGTTCTCGTCCTCATAGACGATAAGGTTATACGCGTACTCAACGCCAGCATGGCGGAGCGGTGGGATCGTACAGTGCTCGTACGCGCCAAGGATCACGGCCATGAAATCGAATAGCTTGCTGTGAGGTGAGTGGAGGTCCGCTTCGGAGACGTTGTTTCGCTGCGCTGGCCAATCAATCGTATCGTAGGCTTGGGTATAGAGTTCCTATTGTGCATGAGATCTTACTTGGCCAAATGCTGGACAACATAAATTTTGGGTACCAACCTCACGGAGCGCAAGAATCAGGGGATCTTCCGCGGCTTTGAACCTCACACCATAGAGGTAGCTCATAGGAACGTATACCGTACGAGTGTGTATCCACCAACGTGATGGGTGGAAAGGGAGCCATTTAGGTAGTAACCTACAAACAATGTGTCCACTTGAACGACTTGCTTTGAATATTGATTTTCTACGTACCATAGCTCAGGAGGAATCGGATTGTTGCCTTCCCAGTCGTAGAGATTCATGACAGAAAGCCAGAATTTACCCCAGGATGCCGAGGCGGCAGCTCCACCTGGAAACTGTAAGCGGACAACATAGTACGGTTTCTGAGAGATCATACCCACCTAACTTATGCAAGGTAGCACGGGCTTGCACAATCACTGGGTGCTCTGCTGGAACTCCCAATAGGCGAAGTGCGACATAATTAAGGGCAGTACCCATCACTGTCGAGTGTCCCTCGATGTGCCTAAATGTGTCAGGCCATGACATTAGTCGAATTGAAGGAGAAACGCACAGGCCCCAGCCACCGTCATCGGGATGTACGTGGTTGAAAAGGTAGCGGATCATCTCGAGCCTCTCTTCCTCAAAAAACGACATGCCAGTAACATATGAACCAATTACAAGGCCAGGTAAGAGGAACATAGGTCCACCATACTCGCCAGCCCAATGGCCTCCATCCGATTGAAGTTTTTGGTAGAACGCGTATCCATTCCGGGCAGCATCTAGTGGGCTTTTCGGACGGGGCAGTGACGGGAAATTCTATGTGGACGCTTCAGGAGAAAAGGAGTCCAGGGATACAAGTTCAAACTGACCAGGGGAAGGCCTAGCCAGTATTTATCCGCGTTGGAGGGAGGGCGAGCATCGAGTTCATCGTCGGTCTTGAGAAAGTCCCAAACGTGTCTCCCGTCGTCGGTATTGCGCAACGTCCAACACGAGTAATCTGTGAAGGGTTGTTTGGGTGAGGCCGGGATGTTGAGAGGGGTCCACATCGCTCACAGGCGACAAATAAAGAGATGCTCGAATCTTGAACTATTGAACTAAAAGAACGCGTACGATTTTAAGGACTTTGGCACTTGGGTATGGCCTGATGCGCTTGCCCCTAACCCTACTGGTTCTCTTTGGCGACCAGCGGCAAGACCAAGACAAGCGTTCCCAAGAGCGTTCCACACTCAGGACAAGCTGTCGAAACAGCTATCCTATACTGGAAAGTACTGAATCTTGTGTTAAACTCAGTCGCGTGCCCTGCTGATTGGGTAGCACCGATATGCACCGTGGATACGGTGTTATCTACGATGGACGACTAATTAAAGATCGTGAGCCGAGCAAGTGTGTTGTGTGTTATCAAGCTTGGCACATTACGCTGGCACTCCGGCACCAGTTTCTTATTTCGCCGCTATGCACCCCCCGATGTTTTGTTATTGTAGACTTCAGGTGCCAGTGGCACATTCCATGTGCGACAGGGCCGTCGGCGCACGTTCGGCTTGCCTCGTGGCCTTAGCAACTTGTGCCAAGTGCCCAAGCAAGTGCCAATATCTCCGGGGCACCTAACAAATGGCGCCTCCCGATGGATTTAGAGGGCCATAAATTCGAGCTCGAGGGGCCTAGTTGAATAAAACGGCACCCATCTTCATCTCTCTGGCAAACGATGGATGCCAATACCCTTCGTCGTTTTGCTTTCGGGGACTGCCCCGGCACCAGCTTGCACGGCACTCAGGTACGACCGTCCCTGTTTAGACTGCAGGCCTCATATCTGAATCTTGGCCAGACTTCTCCCAACTCCACCTCGAAACGCCCACCCGTGTATTGTCCAAAGTGCAAGCAGAAACTGGGGCGGAAGCAGGAGTTGGGAAGGCACATTCTATCGATCCATCTCCCCTGCTGGATTCGCTGCCCTTATTCGCATTGTCCCTGCCAGTGGCTGGGCTCTCGAAAAGAGGAGTTCGACAAGCACTTGACTAAAGAGAAATGCGGACCAACACCCCAGCGGGAACAATACGAGATATACGACACACAGTTGATCCTAGATTTGATTCTCAAGGATGAGATTCCCCTCGACGTCGCAGCAAGGTACGCACGCGGCCTCATGGAGGAAAGGGAAATTGAATTAGGCATGACGGGGGAATGAGATGCCTGGGATCACCAATCAAAGGGGAGATAGGTTGGCGTCATCGCAACTTAGGTTGAGTGGAAACAACGATAATGACATGTACCAGTACAAGGATTTCGTAAAATGGATTGGCACTCGCTCAGGAAAAGGGTCTATCTGGCGCTTACCGTGCTTACCATTTACGCTCAGTCTGGGACGGTTGATCAGATAGATGGGACATTTTAATCCCAGCCCGTATTCTCTCCAATGGACATTGAGCAGTCAGTTGTCGCTCCGAACTCCCAGTCGCACCAATCGTTGATAAACGCACCAGATTCAGGAAAGCGGGCTACGACGCGGTTGATCGCATATGTGCTTATTATTATTCACTCCGCGAAAAACCAGTGGTCGCTCAGGTCAAACCGGGATACCTGCGCGACTCGATACCAGGTGAGTTATCCGATGAGCGCAGCGCACGATCCCAAGTCATTCTTTGCTTCACTCTAGGGTCGGCGCCTCAAAAAGGAGATGAATGGGTGTCCATCGTAGATGATTATCAGAAGTTCATTGTTCCGGGTATGGCTTCAACCTTTTATATGCGCTGCTCCTTCTGCAAGTCCAACTGGAGACACCAGGATTGACACACTGGCAGCACCCATCTTTCTTTGCATACTATCCGACAGCGAGCACCTTTGAGGGTATGCTCGGTGACTTACTGTCTTCGAGCACTGCAAACCCTGGCTTCAATGTATGTTTGGACGTTCAACATGAGCCAGCCTGGAGCAATCTATTCACTGCCTCATTTCACAGTGGTTTGCGAGCCCCGCTTGCACTGAGCTAGAGGCCGTCGTCATGGATTGGGCAGCAAAGATGTTTGGGCTACGCAACGTCTTTTGGAATGCGAGCGAAGTGGGTGGCGGGGTCATTCAGGTCGGATCGGTTTCTCTCCGCACGCCAACAAGCTCATCTGTATTTCCCTGATCTACTAAGACTACCGCGTCCGATTCAGCTCTCACTGCTGTCGTTGTCGCTCGAAGCAGATATACCAGGGAACACCCGGGCACACCTCTCGAGTCGCTCGTCATCTATGTGACCACTCAGACCCACTCCTTCGGGAACAAAGCAGGGATGATACTCGGCTTGCGCGTACGCGCTTTGGACGTGGACGCGTCAGTGGTGGCTGACAATACGGGACTGACCGGAGAGGGCCTCAGGGCTGCGGTGGAAGAGGACCGTGCCCAGGGATTGCATCCGTTCGTTTTGAGTGAGTACACCGTAGTGCATGTTTCCCGAAGGTTGGACAAGTTTGCGCAGTTGCTACCGTTGGAACGACATCGTCCGGCGCCATTGACCGGGTGGCTGATGTAGGGGTTACAAGTATGTCTTTGCCCCCTTCGGACTTGTGCGTGACCTTCTCATTCCAAATTCCAAATAGTCAAGGAAAGCTTCCCCTTCATTTGGCTGCACGTCGACGCCGCTTGGGCAGGCGTCACTCTTGCCTGTCCTGAGTATCGCGAGACTGCTCAATTGCCCGGAATTAATGAATATGCAGACAGCGTTTGCATCAACTTTCACAAGGTAACCATTCCGAACAAACCGTACTTTGACCCGCAATCCAACTAATTACTCGGGAAGTGGGGTCTGACAAATTTCGACACGTCCGCCTTTTGGGTGCGTGATCGCAGCCAGCTCATCAACGCACTGGACATCACTCCGGAATTTTTAAGGACCAAAGAAGGAGACGCCGGTACGAGTTAGCCAGGATGAGCGCGCGGTGCTGATCCTAAAGTTGACCATGGCTCAGGGACCGTGATCGATTATCGCAACTGGCACTTGTCACTTGGGAGGCGTTTCCGATCGCTCAAACTTTGGTTCGTGCTGCGAAGTTTCGGCGTTGAAGGGTTTCAAGCAAACATACGCAAGGTAGATCGTCATCCGGCTGAACCGGTGCTTGATTCGCTCATCCGAATATTGATCGTGTCGCAGTCCATTGCTCTGAATAATTCGTTTGCGGAACGCATTCGCGCCTCTCCAAACTTCGAACTCGTTACCCGTCCCTCTTTCGCGCTCTCTGTGTTCAGGGTCCTTCCAGAATCAGCCGGCGGCAGCACAGAAGATCTTCAAAGCATAAACGCCCTCAATCGGTCATTCGTCAGCGAACTCCAGTCCCGTCCCAACCTCGCGTTGACGCAAACGCTGCTCGGCGGGGTGTTCTGTGTCCGTCTTGCCATCGGCGCCTCCAGGACAGAGCAGAGTGACATAGATAATGCCTGGGAGACTATCAAAGAGTGTGGGGATAGCGCCTTGGTGAAGATGGGCTATAGTGAATGAATTGTGGACACCCTGAAATACAGAAGGATGACCGATGGTCGGTGATCATCGATCATCAAGCACACACCGATATCACGTTGGGAGTAACATCACCCAAAGTAGAAGTTAGACTGTGTGTTGGAAAAAGTGGAAACTCCGAGTCCGCATAGGCGGCATCCGGACTCGGACAGTCCTGCCGCGGGTATGGCGGTCGACTTGCTTGAACACGTTCTTGAACCGAGGCCGTGCATGACCGAGCATTTCAATAATTGCGTCAGGACAGGTGAACGTCCGGGAACGCTGCGGGCTGCAGAATATACTGCTTTACAGTGAACCACAACCGTCTTTTCGGCAAACTGCGCACACACACGGTCATTTCGTACACACACGGGCGCCGTCACATCTCGGTCTCGGTGGGACCCAAAGACTTATTATATGGCTCTCCTATGGTCGCTAATGGTTAGCCTTTTTACATTCGCACATTTCTCAGATAGTCAACTTATTAGTGGCGGACAGGCCCTCGCCCGGCCCGTGGATCGCTGCACATATTCACCCACTTGGGGATTGTTCGGCCTCTTCCTGCCTAACTTTCTCCATCCAACCTGGCGTGCTCGCGTCAATACAGCACCGTAGTATATGTGTCAGGCCATGCAGCGCCTTCGGACATCTGTGAGCACTAAGGGTGATTTATCCTGGACGTCATGGTACTTGATACGGCACTTTAGCACGCTAACTGAGCTTTATATGCATTACCTGAAATTTGGAATCACGCACAGTTCAATCAAGGTAACTTAACTTTGACCGTAAACGAGTCAAGCCGCCGCCGAGGCCTGGAGGTATGTGGGAAGTATGTGGGAGCGGCGGTGGGCTTGCCGGGAAAAAATCACGGGAGGGCCAAACAAGGCCAAGCGATGGCCGTAATTGAATTCCGAATTGCGTGAACGGTGCGATTATATGAGCGATGCCAGCTCTGAAAATGTCTCCCCGACTCCTTCTGCCCCCATCTCACGGCTTACACGCCACCCAAAAGGAAAGGCATCGCTACCTTCCCCATCATTTGTCGTGCAGCACCTCTGATCACTTCGCCACTTGCTAGATCATGGTGTTACTGACACCCTCAGTCTCTGCCGTTGCGCGCGTGGCGTATCTATCCTCTGACGCTGTGGTCGATTCACCATCTGCATTTTCCGAATATTGGAAATCCCTACCTCCGCATGCCCTCCGGTCAACGACCATCACCATCCTTCCTCACGGCTCAGATCCTACTCCTGCACTGCTACGTCATGGTGCTACCCCTTTGCTATCATACACTGCCCCCAGCTCTTCAGCTCTCATTCGCCTTCTACCTCACCTCTCCGAACTGTCCGCGCGACCTGTTGTCATCCACGTCGTAGCGCAGGGGGATCTCGGCGATGCTCTAGCTCTCCGAGCAGCTGTACCCTACTTCATTCATTCTTCTAGCCCTCAGCAAGCCCACGACAATGCACTGTTGGCGTCACGGCTTGCGCGCACCGAACGAAAGGCCGTCATTCACGTCTTTCATTTGGGAAACGAGGACGACAAGGTGGAAGAGGTCGCAGAGGATAAAGTGAAGCCATTCCTTTTCGCCGAGAAGCGCACGCGCACACTTTCGAGAGCCACCACACGCGCTCACAGTCCAGTTGCCGGTCGTCCGCAGAGTCCAATCGCTCGCCCATATAGCCCTTCTCCCACACGACCATACAGCCCCGCACCGAAGCATGCTAATGGTCATGCAAATGGGCACCCTAATGGACATCCTAGAAAAGGTAGTGACCCAGACGGGCGCCACTCTCCCCGGCCGGCGACACCTGGCACTCCCACAGTCGCCATTCCTGTGGATCCTATTACCGCAGAGCTTTCGGAGGGATACGAAGCAGCGGCATTGACCACGCTTGCCCTCGTTCGTCGGTCTCAGCGGGCCCTCACACAGCGAGGTCCCAATGATCCCCATACCGTCATCTTTGGCCTTGGTCAGACTAGCCTGGACTTCAACGTAGACAGAGTCGCCTACATAGACTTATCTCTCCTTTCACCCCCGCCGTCCTCCCGTATTCTCGCCGCCATCCGCCCGTCTGTCAGACATGTCATCGTATTGGAACAAGTACAAAAGTGGACAACAAAGTGGACGCCGGTCTTCCTCGACATTGTCAATGTCTTGCAGCACCGCGATCCAGAAGATCGTCCTATTGTTCGCAGCGCTTACCTAGGTGACACAAATGGAATGCAGTCGGAGGACGTCGCAACGTTCCTCGAAGCCGCAACATCCTCAAAGCCTTCGGTTCGCATGCGACTCGGGGCCTCGATTACGGCTTCGTCCACTGTCTCCGACGTTCCCCAAGTTCCGAAACATGAGAGCTCCTATACCAGGATCCTCAGTCATCTATTTGGCCAACGCTTAGAAATATCAAACTCACCGTCACTCGTACCATCTCAAGGCGAGTTTGCAACTAGTCCAGAATTCGCTCTGGGCCGTATTCGCGGGACATTGGAGGAGCGTGCGGAACTCACGAAAGCTGTTCAAGAGTTGTTACAGGACGCGAAACTACCGTCGGAAACTCATTCATTACTTAGTCGTTGGACCCTTGTCAAGGATGACACCGCAAAGAGCCAGCAGATCGGAGATGAGATCGTCGCCGCTTTGCAGTCCAGGGTCCACCATCCGGCTGCATCCCGTGTTTTATCGCTTCGTGAACACTTCAAGGTCAAGTCTCGGTGGATAATAGGGTCAGACGCCTGGTCCCATGATCTTGGGGCGTCAGGTCTTCACCATGCCATTGCGTCTGGTCTGAATCTGAACGTCCTCATTCTTGATACCTTGCCGTACTCAGCTCGCAACACCTCGGATCCCGATCGTCGCAAGCACGATATCGGATTATATGCTATGAACCACGGAGACGTCTACGTCGCCAGTATCGCCGTATACTCGTCCTATGCTCAAGTGTTGCAGGCCCTCGTAGAAGCAGACAAGTTCGATGGCCCCAGTGTCGTCCTTGCATACCTACCCTACACGACAGAAGAGTCGACAGCCCTCGATTTACTCAAAGAGACCAAGCTAGCCGTCGACTCGGGGTATTGGCCGCTGTACCGGTGGGACCCTAGCAAGGAAACCTCCGGCAAAGAGCCATTTTCTCTTGACTCGGATGCCGTGAAGAACGACCTACAAATATTCTTGGATCGCCAAAATCACTTATCCCAGCTGGTCCGTGCCAAGCCATTACTCCCGGCAGAGCTTGTGACAAGCCTGGGTGAGACCGTGAAGGCAGAGCGGAAGAGGCGTGCCCAACAGGCATATGCAGAGTTGTTATCTAGCATTGACGCGCCGCCTTTGTTGATATTGTATGCATCAGATGGTGGCGCGGCTGAGAAGAAGGCGAAGCGGTTGGCTGGTAGAGCTCAGGCGCGAAGACTGTCGACCACCATCGCAACCCTGGACACGATCGACATTGATGCGCTGTCACACGAAGAACACATCGTTTTCGTCACCTCGACAGCGGGCCAGGGAGAACCTCCGCAGAATGGCCGAACGTTCTTCAAGCTTCTCAATGCCGCTGTTGCGACCGGCGCAAAGCCTCTGACAAATATGAAGTATTCTGTATTTGGCATGGGAGATAGCCATTATTGGCCGAGACCCGAAGACGCCCATTATTACAACAGGCCGGGCAAGGACCTGGACGCGAAGCTTGCAACGCTTGGGGGCGAGCGCTTCGCAGACTTGGGTCTTGGCGACGACCAAGACGCGGATGGCGCCGACACAGGCTACAAGCTCTGGGAACCACAGGTCTGGAAAGCGTTGGGCGTTGACTCGATCGAAATAAGTGAGGCCGAGCCCGAGCCCATCACGAACGAACACATCAAAGCGGCCTCGTCATATCTCCGAGGAACGATTGCAGAAGGCCTCGAGGATACCAGCACGGGGGCACTGGCGGCGAGCGACACGCAGCTCACCAAGTTCCATGGCATATATCAACAGGACGACCGTGACATCCGCGACGAAAGAGAGGCACAAGGTGTCGAGCCTGCTTATTCATTCATGATCCGTGTGCGGCTCCCTGGTGGCGTGTGTACCCCGCACAGTGGCTGGCAATAGATCAGATTGCGGACGAGCACGGTAGCGGGCACTTCAAACTCACAACGAGGCAGACATTCCAGTTTCATGGCATCATCAAAAAGCACTTGAAACCTTCGATGCAGGCTATAAACCGTACTCTGCTCGATACGTTGGCCGCATGCGGTGACGTAAATAGGTATGTTTCCCACTTCATACTGGTACTTCTTAAGAAAAAATGACGTCTCCCGCCCTAAGGAATGTCCTCTGTTCGGCAATTCCATCGCTATCCGATTTGCATGCGCAGGTGTACGCGTTTGCGAAAGGTGTCAGCGAACATCTTTTGCCAAGGACCACTGCTTACCATGAAATCTGGTTGGACAAGAAGCTGGTTGCCGGTGAGGCGCTCAAAGACTTCGAGCCCTTGTATGGCCCGTTCTATCTGCCTCGAAAGGTCTGCCTAAAGATTTTCTTCTTTACTTGACGGGGATCTGATCCTCGTTTTTCAGTTCAAAATCGCTGTTGCAGTCCCACCAATTAACGATGTCGACGTTTTCACGAACGATGTCGGCTTCATCGCTATTGTCAACAAGAATGGCAAGTTGGCCGGCTTTAACGTGACGGCAGGCGGTGGCATGGGTGTCACGCACGGCAACAAGAAGACCTACCCCCGCACAGGTAGCATTTTAGGCTTTGTGACACCAGATCAAGGTACGGTGGTCGCTGAAAAAATCATGCTTGTGCAGCGAGACAACGGAAACCGGGTGGAGTGAGCCTTCTCAATTACTTGGTTCTACGTGCCACTGAAATCCCATGCAGCCGGAAGAATGCTCGCTTAAAGTATACGATCGACCGTATGGGCCTTGACACCTTCAGAGCAGAGGTGGAGAAACTTCTCGGCTTCCGCTTCCAACCTGCTCGCCCGTACACCTTTGATCGTAACATCGATGACTTCGGGTGGCAAACCGGCCAGGATGGCAAGCATCATTTCACTAGCTTCATCGAAAATGGCCGCGTACAGGATGAACCTGGCCGCGACTTCAAGACCGCGTTGCGGGATATTGCAAAGATACACAAGGGAGAGTTCCGCTTGACTGCGAATCAACATCTCATCATTTCGAATGTTGCCTCTGCGGATCTACCTGAAATTAAGAGGTTACTTGCCCATTACAAGCTTGACAACGTCGATTTTTCTGGGCTGCGTTTGTCCTCGTCGGCGTGTGTTGCATTCCCATCATGCGGTTAGTGTGCCTACTATGGTTGGTTTGCATGTGAGGTCGTTGACGTCCATTATCCAGGTCTCGCAATGGCGGAATCTGAAAGAGTCGGTCGATTTCTTGATCTCTTTGTGCTCGCTAACGTCTGTTTCAAGTATCTTCCTTTGCTTGTTGATAAGGTGGAGAGGATATGCGAGGAGAATGGCTTACGGAATGACTCGATTGTCATGCGTATGACCGGTTGTCCGAATGGCTGTGCTCGGCCATATGTTGCTGGTGGGTCCCGCACATCCCCTCAACTCTCATAGGTAATGACTAACGAACGTTCAGAGGTCGCATTTGTCGGTAAAGCGCCCGGCACCTACTTGATGCTGTTGGGAGGTGGTTATTATGGCCAGCGGCTAAACAAAATCTATCGAGGTCAGGCCGAAGTTCCCGTATACCTCAGTC
Organism: Russula brevipes; assembly: GCA_022496215.1. Taxonomy (NCBI): domain Eukaryota; kingdom Fungi; phylum Basidiomycota; class Agaricomycetes; order Russulales; family Russulaceae; genus Russula; species Russula brevipes. Next base: position 153,754 of record WTXF01000023.1, read on the forward strand.
TCCTCTGACCCCAGTCCCTATCGTTCATCTTCGTGTAGAGAGCGTGACGGAGCCAGAAATTCTGGCCATTCTCAAGCCTATGATCAAGCGGTATGCTCTGGAGAGACTCGATGGAGAACACTTTGGCGATTTTGTGATCCGCGCTGGTTATATCTCGCCCACGACGGAGGGAAAGGCATGGTACGAAGGTGTGGGTGGGGAGGGCCCATATCGTGAGATTGCGGCGTGATCTATTGCTTTGCTTTATACATGTATGCAGTCTTCCATCCGTAGAATTATTGCAGCTGTAGCTGTCCTCTGATGCATGTAAACGTTCGGACTCGAGAGGGCCGTACAGCCCAACCTCGGTTCGAGAAATCGCACGTGGCATACCCACTTGCGATGGTACGTGAGGTCGAGAGTCAATGCGAGAGGCAAACAACCGCCAGGCGAATTTCCTCCCGAAGAGCTCACCACATTGAGGAACATTCACAGTGCATTAAGTATTCGACGCGCCCTGTACATTTATGGCGATTCTACGTGAACCCAACGCTTTAAGAGGCGTCCGCTATTACTTCCGCCCGCCCGAATCACGCAGGGGCCTCCGAGAAACTCGCATATCGCGACACAGCACATTCGCGGAACAAGGTGCTGCTGCTCATTTAGACGTGGCCGCGGAGATGACCTCCCTCAACACGTCGATGATCCGGTTGACATCTCCGCGCTCTCGGCTGATGGCCGTAATTCCCATATGACTGCAAAATTAAATTAAAATCAGGGTGATTTCCGATGAGTAAAAAGGCCCGCCGCTCTGGGGACCCATGACGAGCAAGCAAAGATGAATCGGCTCACCCTATGCGGAAGTACATATCTACCGAGGGGGGAGGTGGGAGGGCGGAGAAAGAAAAAAAAAAAATAAACACGGCTGGTTATGGATAGACGGAGAGGAACGGGGAGGGTGGGAGGGAATGGGGGACGCGTACCCTTCCTTGTGCCTAGACCACCTGCCACAACGACGCCCCTTTGCAAGAAGGCGGGCAGAAGCTCGGAGGACTTGACGCCGTCTGGGCACCAGAGCTATAGAATAGAGAGAAAGAGAGAGAGAGATGGAGGAACGCGAGGAGGGCAATTCACGCAATCAGTGAAAGTTCCGAGACAAATTTAATTTGGATTGGTTAGCGCCAGGTAGCGGCAATTTGCTTACCGCGGTCATCCCATTTGCGGCTATTTCTGGGCGAGTGGGGAGCTGAGACAGCCCGAGCTCGGCAGCGGCGGCCTTGATGCGACGGCTGGTCTCGCGATGCAGTTCGAAGCGCTCGTCCAGAGACGGGCTGGCTTTGGTTATCTGGGACAAGGACTCGTGGTACGCACGGATCAGGTTGACCGGCGGAGTCGCAAAGTACAAGGCGCTTCCGCTCTCGTACGCCTTCATGATGGGGAGCCATCTGTGGTGCAGTTGGTGAGTACGGCAGCTCAGTGAGGAGGCATCAGATATATATATAGCCCTTACCTCTTCCAGCTGGCATAGAACGCCGTGACCGGTGTCGAGCGCGTCTCAAAAACCTGCTAAAGCTGTCAACGCCGCCGCGCTCTATCCGACACTGACGGGGGTATGACCTTCATGGCCTTTTGGGAGACGACGACGACACTGAGGCCGGGGGGTGCCCCAGGCCCTTCTGGCTTGCGGTGAGGACAACGTCGATACCCCAGCTGTCCATGTGTATATCCTCGCTTGCGACAGCGCAGACGGCATCGAGACGACGAGTGTGTCGGGGAGATCCTTTTCACGGCATAGCCACCGGCTGAGGGTCCAAAAGTACACCTGTGAAGTGCACGAAGTTAAAGTCGAGATCTTGAAATAGATCGGCCTGAAAGGCTCGCACCTGTCGAAGTGTCCACATGTGTGATCGTCACGATCTTGTACTTCTTGGACCGGAGGGCCTGCTCGACTTGCGCTACGTCCACGACCCCGCCAAAGTCGGCGCGCAGCTGGTCGACCTGGGCGCCATACGTCTGAAGGCTATAAAGTCCAAATGTAGGTAACTTAGGAAACAGAGAGCGAGCGAAAACGCGAAAAATGCAGAGAAAAAAATGCGTACGTACCAATCGGCAAAGCTGTCGCTAAAATATCCGGTATTGAGTACCAGAGCACTTTCTCCGGGTTCTACAGGTTGGCCGAAACCTATGTATGCATGCATGCGTGAGCGTTACGGGGGGGGTAGGGTAGGTGGGGATGTGCGCGCTTTCCTGGTCCCATCCGAGCGTCCCAGATCCGGAGATGAGAAAAGGCTGAGCAGTTGTCGTCCGGACAACCTCTCTGATCGACGTTCATACGAGGAGCTTTTTTGTCAGCTAAAAGGGTGGTGAATAAAATCTGGATGCTACGTACCTTGTCATGCGAATGCTCTCGCCGAAGACTGTGGCAAATCCGCCGACATGTGCGAGACGGATGGGTGCGCATTGGCGTAAAGGACCTGTGAAGGAATGACGACAAGTCGGTGAATATGATACCATCCCAGAGAGTAGTCGGACAGACGTACTTCGTCCGTAAGCTCGATTGGCCCCGGTATGCTTCGGATAATAGATTCCCTGTCAGTCACCCCGACAGGGATGTGCCAGTGATATGAAAAAGCTTACATCAAAAGTCTTGCGACGATAAGCAACAGAGTGCTCAACGGCAATGCTGCTGAGCAGAGACACAGGGAACTTACTTGTGGGGTTGCTAGAATCAGGTGAGTAAAGAGGGCGTGAGTGAATGCGGGATTGACTGCACCTGTGTAAAGCCTGTCTTTGACGACATGACTCTATTGCGTGCTATGAGGGCAGGGGCAGATATAAAAGGCGGATGGAAAGAAGAGGAGGGGAGACCAATTCTTGCATTTGCATGGAGGATAGCGGCGCCCCGGACGCGGGATAACATGGCGTTATCGGCGTTCCGTACGAGCCCTCGACGGACATACTTTTAGGTGCAGCTCTTACTCCCGGGGGAGGCTCACATAGGGACTAGGACGGGTATGAGATAGTAGACTACAACTTAAGCTAGGTTCCTTGACACCCACGTCCGACGTCAGACGCCCACCGAAAACAAAAATCATCGGACACCAGCGCTAGTGGCCAACACCCGCGAAGAGTCGACCTCCACTCCGCTCGCTTGCCCTCCGACGAAGCCCGCCACGGTCTTCTGCATGTCGTTCCACTCGGTCTCCCGTGGAATGGCCATATCTCCGATGTCATATATGTACAGCCGACCGTCGCTGCCTCCCAAGATGGCACGCCGGCCGTCTTTACGATCCCATTGCAACTTGTTGAGCGCTTGTTCTGCACTCACAGTGGTGGACACAGCCGGTACCTACACGGCATTAAGCAACGCACGAGAAGCAGTGCCGCGAGACGAACCTCTGTGTCCGCATTTAGGTTCCAAAGGTCAAACTTCCCCGAGCCATCAACAGAAGCGAAGACTGCGGGATGTGCGGGATGCCATTTGACATCGTAAACGTAGTCATCTGCCTCATCGAATGAATAGATCGGTGTTACAGTCTGTGACGACGTGGATGGCTTGGCGAGCGACTTCGAGCGCCATAGTTTCACGGTCCAATCAACGGAGCAAGTCAAAAACAGATCAGAAAAGTCTACCGGCCCCATGAGGGGGTGGAAGTTGAGCCCCATGATTGGGCCAGAGTGACCTTTGTAGACATCGTATTGGTTGAGGCCGGCTTTCGCTCCCGCGCGGTCGTGACGATTTGCTTGATAAATGTTTCCCTCTTCGGTGCCGACCCAGAATGCGGCGGTTTCGTTGTCGGGGAAATCGAGGGTCGTGATTGCCACTTCGCCAGTCTTGTTATGACCCGCATGTATAAGCTCCAGTGTTTCCTAAACAGCCATATGAGTTGCCTCTGTTCCACCCATGGACATGAGTACACATACCTGTGGCTGAGCAAGCATGTCTACGAGCCAACTGCACACCATACCATCCGTGCTACTGGTGATAAGATTGTGTGCGTTTTGAGTACCAACCATCTGCATGGCATAGACCGGGTGTGTGTGCCCTGCGGCTGATAACGGCGTCTTGAGAACTGGAAGATGTTTTGATCGCGTATCCCAGAGCAGTATCTGTCCTGAGTACGTTCCCCCAAAAACTAGATTTGCGTGGAAGGGGGAGAATGTAACTGAAAGTACGTCAGACTACGTCATCCCCGTCAACGCCGCTCAAGTACGAGGTCGAGAAAAAGTTACACACCTGCGAATGGAATACAAATTCTGGTCGCTCAAGTAAGTGCAGATTCCACACAGCCACAATCCCATCGGGCTCGTTAACCGCTGCGGCATTCTTGTTGTATGACGCAACACTGAGTTCCGGAAACTGCACTCAACCCGGTAAGTAAAGTAGAGCACTCCTCCGGATAGCACAGACCTTGGGTGACCAATCTACGTCTGTGATAGACCGATTCTTACAATACCGTTCGTCCCAGAACGCGCATACACGTTTGACGCGCTTGCCTTCGGAGTCGTCGCTACGAGGAATATGAAGCTGTAAGCTAGGAGGCCGCGCGAGAAGGAACTCACCCGCCGGTTTCCGCCCCGGAAGTGTAATCTCGAATGTAGTCGTAGTTATCGTTGAGTGCCCGCTGAACGATTTTTGACGAATGCTCCACAAAGTCCAGAAACTCAGGGGCGGCGAGAATGCTAACTCTTTCCTCCTCGGTCAAATCTGCACATCCATTCAACGGAGAGTAAGGTGCAAATGAGAATGTAGACACACCCCGAAATTCCTCTTCTAACTCGCGATCCAACGTCGCACTTTCTTCTTCAAGTCTATCCAGGGCTCGTTCTGGGTCTGCTGTGGCCTCGCGCTCGCGAAAGGTAGGTTCTTTGACCTCTTCATCCGAAGAAGAGCCAGAGTCAGATTCGATCTCGACGGTCTGGATCTCCTTGTTGTATGTGACACGCTCCTGTGTATATCCAACAGTCAGCAGGAGACACCGCCAATAATGGGAAGCGACGCACCCGTTGCGGAAGCTCGAATAACTCTTGCTGAATATCTATCAAGTCCGGGATGAATCTTGGCGTCATAGGGCTACATTGTACGGCTATAGATAAATCACACGCGCTTCCTAGTACACGCACGCACCGATCGACTATAGTCTCGGTCGCGGATTGCATGAGCGCCGCGCCGAGACTTGCCCTATCTGAGCCCGCACTGCTTATTCGGCTCACTCTTCCAGAAACACGGAGCGAAGATAGCCCTGGGAGGTCTGAGTGACCGTGCGACGGTGTTCCCGGTACCGAGGATGCAGGTGTCAAATCTGGGCTACGAGGGGTGATAGCATCTCCCGGACCCAGTATCGATTCCAGCAGCGCGTTTACATCTGACTGTGGTGTAGGCTTGGGTGTCTAGAAGAATCTGAGCGAGACGTGCGATCGGTCCATGGGGTTGACTTACTGATCCCGGGGTCCTGCGTTCAATGTCATTCCTCTGTCTATTTAGGCGAGCCTGACGCAGCTCTTGAAGCTTTGCACGCTTGGCCTCAATTTCATCCCTTAGCTTGGCCGACATTGGAGAACTAGAGAGGCGGTAACGGAACGGTGCTCAAAGCGGGAGATCACGTGAAGGCGCGATATTTACGCGGTGTTTGGCTCAAATTGCCGCGCTTCATGGCCTCAGCGAATCAGTCACAGTCAAGAGGGCCAACGAAAGGCGGTCGCAAGCGGAATGAAAACAACGTTATCTACGCGAATCCTCTCCCTATCACCTTCTCTCCGATCGAGAATAGGCTTGCCGTCGCAGCTTTGGGCCTCTTCGGTGTATCACCCATTCGGGTGCTGAATCCACGATGCGAGGGAACATTTGACCCCATCACGCGGTCTGTCTGGATAACAAGGCAAAGAGATAGCATGATCCTATGGAGGCGCGGTTTTTTCGGGAAGGGCAACCTTTCACGCAGCGAGCCGAGTTGGCTTGCGAGACAGTCCCATCTCAGGCGTAAGCTCCGAGTGTGTCTGCGGGCATTTATTTATGTATACTCACAGATTCTTCGTTTTAAGAGACGACATCAGAGGAGGTAACAGCAAAGCGCAGAGCCGAGCGAAAACAGTTTAAATTGGACAGAGCACGAGCCATTGCTGCCGCTGCCGCGGAAGCAGAAGCTGCGTTCTCGGAAGGCCGAATAATCTCTGCGGAGGAAACGAAGACATCGATCCCATCGGCCGCGACATGGAAACCGTCCGATCTGACCCGGAATGTCGCATCACCATCGGGACGTTTGGAACAACAAATAACGGATCTTAGCGCCGAACCGCTCGAGGATATGGAACACATGCAACTTACGTTGCCAGAGGCGTTCTTTCTGGTATGGGCCCTCGATTGTCTGACCATTTATCACCCAAAAACGGTACGACCGCATCGTATGTCGGTGTGCAACGAGCCCTGAAGTCTTTTACGTAGCTTGAGGCAATGACATTGCATGAAATCTGGGTGGCATTCCAGACCGGCCATCTAACGCGGGATCTACAATTGCCCCCGTCGCAGGGATACGTTCTGCGCCCAGACAACCCTTTCTTGGTGAACTATGTGTTTCTTCACCATTACCGATCCCTTGGCTGGATCGTCAAAAATGGCGTGAAATTCTGTGTGGACTATCTCCTTTATAAACGAGGGCCGGTTTTCCATCATGCCGAGTGAGCTTGCTTTGTTCTCCTTGCATGAATATCGTGTACCATGCGAGACTGAGGATCTGACGACGCACTGTCAGATTCGCCATGGTGCTTATCCCCGTGTATGAGGACCCCGCTGATGCAGAATCTTCGCCATTTGCACTGCCGAATACAGACCCTTTCACTTGGCAGTGGCTTAGCACAATTAATCGGGTAAATTCCCAGGTTCAGAAGGTATGCACAGGTTGTTTCCCTCTGATTTTTGGATACGCGGCGCTGATAGTATGTGCTAGACCCTCGTCCTTTCGTACGTGACCATACCCGCGCTCTCTGGGCTTTCACTTGCCGAGCTGTCTTCACCGGCATGCCTGAGACGGTACGTTATCCGGGAGGTGATCGTCCGAAGATTTGTACCTGCCAGAATGCGTGATTGACCTGTGGGGCACGCGTACTTACGTTGGGCGCATGATGGACAGACAGCCTTACTGGGCCATGCCGTTATGTGTTGCATGTGAGCGTGTGTACCTGTGTGTGATTTTTTCCCTGCGGCACTCCTGCGGCAAGGCGGTGGTCGATGCCGGGATTCAATCTGTGAAATGGGTTACGTTAGCTTTATAGTGGCTGTCCCTCTCAACGCACTCTATCAGTTTTTTTTTCTCAAAATTTCCTATTCCCCACGTCGATTCAGCGCTTGTCAGCCTCTTGATGATGCGTGACCGGGTGACCGCTGATGCATAGGATGTTTATTTCAATTGATTCGTCAGGGACCCATTCGCTCTGCACTGTATATGTTGTCGGGGACTGTTCCTGCCGACAGACGTCCTGGATCCTGTACCTTCCTGCTTTCCGCAGCACGTTGTCTTTATTTCACTTTTCTGACAGTCTCGTCCCGGATTCTCCTTCAATGGCCAGCCATTACGCTCAGACGTATCCCTCCTACCAAGAGGACATTTCTCGCTCGTCTTCCGCTCTTCTGCATCCCCATGAGTTTGGGGGAGCACTGGTGCTATCCCAATTCGGTACAGACGGCAATCACGACCCAATGCAAACCAGCCCCAACATCTCGCCTTACCCCGACTCTCCTTCTACCACCACCAGTCCCTCCAGTTTGGTTGCGTCGAACGACGGCCAAGATACACCCTCTTCTCCTCCGCGTCTTCCAGACTCTCCGGACCTTCATCATTCGTCATATAATCGAACCCGGAAGCAACGCAAGGAGAAACAGCGAATCGACCTCGCTCCGGATCAACCTCCAACTACGCAAGGCCGCCCACGAGCGCGGGTGTTCGTGGCGTGTGTCCAATGGTGCGCGTCATCTCCATATCGCTGTCTAGCCTCGCCATTCAGTTTTATTCCAGCCGGGGACGCAAGATCCGCTGTGACGGTGCGAAGCCCGTCTGCTTCCACTGCTCTCAGCGCGAAGGGAATGAAGAGTGCACCTACGATAATCTACCAAAGCGTCGTGGGCCCGACAGAATCCAGGGAGCGCGTACCCGCAGCACAAGGCCGAAGGATGATGGACAACCTCCGAGGCGGCGGCGCCGTCGTTCCACGACGGTCGAGCAAGCCGCCGGTGGCGGGTCCTATGGCATTAGGCCTCCGTGCGTGACCGCCAAACCCTCGGCACTGGATACCTTGGATCAGATTCTGTTTGGGCAAACACAGCAAGATGTCAGTTATACACTAGACCCTAGTGGGCTTGAACTCCTGGAAAGCAGTGTGCCGTTCGGCTCGATGCCACATGACCAGACACTTGCCTTTGAATCTACAGATGATGAGAGTATTGTGAGCGGCCTTAACCTCGCCGTGATAGCGCAACGCTAACTGTCTTTCAGCTTGCCGTCGCAAGACTTGCCGAATTCGATCATGCCGACCGAACGGCATCCCATAGCTCCGTAGCTTCCTTTGGTGAGATACCTGCTGCCTATGGGTACCAGATCATCGGCATTACCCCCGATCCTTCGGTACAATTCGGCAGAAAGACATGGTGGGACCACGTTCTCTATTTGTACGCTGTATCCATGCCAGTTGCATTTGACTCGCCGCCGTCGGAGCATGTACCACGCGATCTCAGCGTTAGCCAGATTGTCAAGGACGTGCGCTACTTCTTTCAGTATTCATCCCATTGGTTCTCGTTCTTGAACGTACCTCGCTTCTACAATAACTTCATGGATCCTGAGCGCCGAAGTCGTATGCAGCCTAGTTTGCTGCTTTCCCTACTGGCCATATCTACGTTTCTTCAAAGTCCAGGACGACAACGTCCAGAAGAAAGTCGTCGCATAGCGTTGCTGCTGAAAGACGAAGCCCAAGGATATCTGGAAGCAAGCCTGCTTGCCCGTGCCATCGACGAGGAACTGGCTCAAGCCGCCTGGGTATGTTAGAGCTTATCGAGGGTACTTTACAGCTGACGGCCGCTCTTAATCTCGAAGATCCTTACGTTCTTTGAGGTCTGCGGGCATCCTCGACATCAATTGACACGGGTACTCTCGTCACTGAACGTACTCGACTCCATCATCCGCTCGCTTGCCATATCATGCCTAGATTGTGGCAACCCAACCACTTCGAAATTCCCCCGCAATACTGTACCCGTTGTGGAAGTCAGCTCTGAAAATCACTTTACCGGGACCACGGGCTGTACCAGCCGACGTCTGTCGTATCAGCCGCACGACAATACGTGCAGCAGCGACAAACGCTGTCGACCCTACGTCCGTGGATCGGTCTGCCCCTGTAAAGGCTCACGCTCGGCGTCCACTGGCCAGAGGCGCAATACAGGTACCGTTCTGGGTAGCCACACCAATGTGGAACCCTGAGTGGACCGAGGCAGAGATCAAAAAGGAAGAGTGCCGCCGGCTTTGCTGGAGCACGCTGATGCTCGTATCTGGCCACACCTCGTTTGCCGAGGCCCTGAATTGGAGGCACTTGAATCTTTTCGTGCTTGAGCAGTCCAATGTAGGTGCTGTCCCCAACCAATCAAACAGTCCTAGAGAAGGCAGCTCACCTCGCCTGTAGTATTCCATCTTGTTTCCTGGGGAGTCGTTGCTTTCATCGTATCCCCAGATACGTTTCGATACAATCGGTGGCAAAGATACGGTCTGGGCGCTCTATCTTCGTGCCATGCTGCTTTGGAATGCATGCGTACGCATGCGACACGATGCGGGCATCAGCGAATTGGACAGAAGGGAGTTCGCGATGCGCGCGTGGTTCGAGACGGAGGAGATAGAGAAAACGTTGCAGTGGCATACGTGCGATGTCGAAAAGGCATTCATGTATCACGGACGAGAGTATCTATTCAAGTAAGTGAAGAATGCCTCCCCTTTTCCCTTCCTCCCCCCTTCCCCTCCCATATAGGCATTCGTTCGTTCGGTCCCGCTGATCGGTCCCGATAACAGCACCCGGATGTGCATTTCATACGAATTTCAGAGATTCATCCCTCATGTGTGAGTTCTCGACCCCTTGGAGCGGCCCTAATCAGTCTAATCCTGACGCCGATGGGTCGCTAAATTCAAAGGTTGATTGGACTGAACCGCCAGAAGTCCGAAGAATGGCGTGAGTGACCCCACCCCGTGGTCCTTTTTTTTTGCCGCCCGGGTATTGCACCCGGGCGCCCCCTTTCTGACTGACACCGCTGATACTGCGGTCCTAGTGCGGGCGCAAGGCAGCCGTGCCAAGGCACTCGTGGTCGCCATGCAAGGGGGCCAAAACAAGCACTACCTCGTGCAGCGACCGTGGTACTTGTGGTGGTTCATGGGCCAAGTCTTCCGGTGAGCACACCCGCAACACCCAAGTCACGCGCTGCGGAGAATTGGGCGCTTAAATACGCCACCTTTTTAGCGCCCTCACACTTTGGCAGCACGACAACTCGCTGACCATCGCGCTTGACGTGTGCCAGGCGTTCCTTGAGCCTATCGAGTTCTTGACCGCCTTTTATCCGGGAACTGGTGCGCGCCTTGTTGTTTCAACCTTTTGCAGCTGGGGCTTATCGATTATTGTGCACTAGTCCAACAAAGACGGTCTGATGAAATTCGAGAGCGCCTTCAGCTCGCTCAATTTACTGCGGAGGCCACCGTCGAGTATGTCCCGACTCCCATCCAAAATGTTGTGTTGTAGTACTATGCATCTGTGTTATCGTGCTTATTTGTTGTTTACGTTTACGTGCTTGTACGAGTATCTTGGGTATTGCCTGTATGATTTTTCCTTGTTCCTCGCTAAATTTAGCCTACTTCAAACCGCTTGGTAATACTTTATGTACGAGCGTGACTTGCGCTCCCCAAGGTTCGTGATTATTCGATGAGTCTATAAATACAATCTACCAATAGTGAAAGCGACGTGTGAAAAAATGGAGGGTAGAGAGTGAGGAGCTGGAAAGATCATATTGCACCCCTGATCTGCACTTTGCGGTATTTCTCCTCCAGCACTGCTGGTAATTCCACGCTTACTGCCTTACAGTCCAAAATTTCTCAGTATCAGCATCGTTTGGATTGACGAAATGCGCTGCTCGGTGTGACATCAGAAATTCGCGGACATGACTGAGGTTGTCGAACGCAAGTTCTTGGTGAATAAATGCTAGAGGAAGACGCTGGTATCTACGCCCAAGGAACATCACATCAGATAGGGACGTCATCAAAGGTAATCAGACGTACGCCTTTGTCATGATAAGCAACGCGCGGAGACGTTCACGGTCGACAAAATGATCCATGATATATGCCCCCATATTTGGGGCATTGAGATAGTGCTCAAAGAGGGCGTGATAATTTCCGAGAGCGAGGGCGCGCTGCACAGCCAACGCATGCTTCACCGCCGGAGATGCTTTCTGTTTGGACGTCAGCTGACTCACGTATAGATTTAGTTCTACAAGTATGCCAACAAGTCAGTAATCTCGGGGCGTGCAGGGAAGCATGGGAAAAATACAAACCGCTTCTGTTGCGGCCGTGTAAGAGTAACAGGATGCGATAGGCGGTGAACTCTTCGACATTTCCAGGAATACCGAGTTCATATAAGCCCTTCAACGACGATTGGCATTGGTTATACTCTACCATATCGGCCTATGCGATGGAGACATCAGCCGGGTGATGTATTATAAGAACGTTCACTTGCCACTTCTAAGGCCATTCGTGCGTGAATCTCATAAACGGCAACCGCAAAATCATTCTTTATTCGTTGGACCTGGGAATGGTTCAAATATCGGATCATTTAGTCTGTAGGCATAGAATATGAAGTGACGTACGGTCAGGTCTTGTCTTAGGCTCTTAAATTGGCTGCAAATCCAGTTATAAGGGACCTTCTCTCGCCATCGCTTCTTGAGTTCTGTTAGCGTTTGCTGAAGAACGTGGTACGGACGTATTTGTTCTGGCTTTGGGTCCTAAAATCCAAAAGGGAAAAGTTCAGACAATCCCGAAGGATAAATGGCAATGCGCACTGATGTCAAACGCAAGTAGTCCTTGAAAATCTCTTGAGATACTCCGACAATGGTATGCTGATCCCAATTAGGCACGTTCTGCAAATGGCGGCGGCACCATGAGTCATCACATCACAGCAGAGTCGAGGAATCCAAAAGCGGAGCGGCTCTCACCGGGTCCGCCTCCGGATCATCCGCATTCGCAAATGGTGTCGCCGAACGGGAGAGATTGACAAGCGGGTGAGCAGTGCGTGGATTAGCCCGGAGAGACGACGCCTGACCACCACCATTCTGTTTCTGTTTTTCCAATTCGTGCTCGCGCCGGAAACGCTCTGCACGCCTGTTGAGCGTGGCGCGATCACCCACGTCCAGCGCGAGGACAGTAGAAGATTTGTTTGCCTGGTTCTTTTTGGCCTTTTTGGATAGACCTGACGGGGAGTCACTGTACCGTGGGGAGACGGCCGTTAATTCGCGCGGGCGGAGGGGAAGGGGGGGGAAGGTAAGGAGATGAGGCGAAAAAAAAAGAACATACAGTTTGCGTTTCAAGTTGTGGTGACTCATTATGGGCATTGGCTTGGGTAACAGACTAACAAGGAAGGGACGTGCAGAAGGATGAGTGCCGGAAGTGATGATGCAGGCAAGAGTACCTTTTCAGTTGTACACCGGCCCAGTCTGTAGTCCATAATGTCTTTGAGCTGTAAGCATCAGAAATTACCTGGCGGAGTTCTGCCTGGGCTTCCTCGCGGTTTCCATCAGTCATTTGGCCTAAGCAAGATGCAACCCATTCTCTGGGAACTGTGAGACGAAGCAGGAGGAAAACAGTGCCATTTAACGGACTTAAGTTGTGGGGGCCATGATTCAGCGGACATGACGGCGATAGGTGAAATCAACAAGTGAGGGGAAGGAGAATCAAAGTTAGAGAAGAGATGGGCGCGTGGCTGGCAAAAGTGTGTTAAAGTAGCCGTGGGTGTTCCGATATTAAGTAAGCAAGCATTGGGTTTCAAGGTTGCAAGAAAAGACAGTCAGGCCGTCGATTCTAACAATGAGGAAAGATTATGACACAGGAAATCATTATCTATGCGCTGTGTCCCACTAACAACCAGACGCTCCCTCCCTTCAATGAGTCTTATCCACAGGGGGGTTGTAGACTATAGCAAATCAGCCAAATTGCGGTCGGACATCAACGCGACATTGCATCACTTACCAATCTTCCTGTTCTTGATAACGTTCCACTTGAAGCGCTTCACATATAGGCTCAAGGCCGTCAACGTGGAGAAGAGGATAACTGCCTTGATGCCAATCTTCTTGCGTTCGTCGTGTTCTGGCTCAGCCGCCCAACTCAGGAAAGTAGTAACGTCCTTGGCCATTTGGGAGGATGTCGCGGGGGTGCCTATACAGCAACATCAGACGACAGCGAGATGGAAAATCAAGTAGGAGGGACATGCCATCGTCGTATTCAACAAGGCCATCGAAGAGCACGCGAGGCATAGAAATGGCGCCGCCGGGGAAATATGGATTGTAGTTCATGCCTTCACGAATTTCGACACCAGCTGGAGGGTCAACGTAGCCGGTAAGGAGAGAAAACAAGTAGTCCTGTGGTGTATTGCTCAGAGAAAGCGCGTCAGAGAGAATAAATGCACACGTACAGCGGCACCATGGCGGGCCTTGATGATCAAACTAAGGTCGGGAGGAAGCGCGCCCTGGTTAGAGGCACGGGCAGCCTCTTCGTTGGGGTAAGGAGGAGGCATGTAATCCGAGAGCTTGCCCGGGCGTTGGAACATCTCGCCCTGATCATTGGGCCCGTCGGTGTACTCGACCTCTTCGGCCATCGTCTTGACCTCATCCGCGGTGTGGGACACACCGACCAGATTGCGCCAGGCGATGCGGTCGAGAGAATGGCACGCAGCGCAGACCTCCTTGTAGACGACGTAACCTCTTCGAATACTGTTGTGACACGGCATTCCGTAAGAGCCCGGAGCATTTCGGAATTTTTAACTGAGCGGGTTTACCTGGCATGATCGAACGAGTCGAACCAGCCGTTGTGTGGCCATGGGTACGCGGCTGGGTGAAGACCAACCTCTGCCGGGGAGGACGCGTGTACTTCGCCGACAAATGGAAAGGTTCCGTACAAGTGGGTGTACCACGCTATCGAACCAGTAGCAAGGAGGGTCGCAGAAACGAGGGTGGTCCGCGAGTAGACCAGCGACTTGGAACATCGACAGTCAGCCTAGTGCCATATACGCCCGTGGACATTACAGACCTGGAATGCGTTGGGAGATGCCGCGCTGGAGGACGCGAACCTGCCCTGCTGGCCGTGAGCACGAACAACACAACTCCGAAATATGGCAACAACGCCCAGAAAGACATCCTTACCAAGCCAAAACGCTGCGCAGCACGAAGAGGTGCAGCGCGGGAGGCTGAAAACGCGCCGGTCTTGTTGAGAGCGGCCGCAGGCAGCCTCTGGAGCATTTTAGTATGCGAGGATATTTTTGAGAGAGAAAGGAAGGTGAATCGAGCCGTCACGTCATGTCACACTTGTTGCCCAATCAAGGAACGCCCATTTCTACCGGCCACCAGCTCAACCCGACGGCGACCGGTCAACCGGTCAACATGCTGGCATCGTGGCCCGAGAAAACTCGGTATCTTGACGGTGACGGATATAAACTCCCCACTGAGATCAAAGAGAAAAAAAAGATCCATAAATAGATTTCAGTCCAACAATCCGCAAAAGTAGACAGGGAACGCAAAGTCGTCTTATACTACAGGACGAGGCAAACACAGGGTTCAAGAGATGCTGCACCACCGGCATCCGTGGAAAAAAAAGGTCGACGTTATCATGAAATGGTTACATGAGTGTTAGTATCGAGAGCAACTACTCGGCAAGGTGACACCGTTCACACTCATCACTCAGAACAGACATGCGCAGATTTCTGCCATGAGGTCATCTCGTAAGCCGATGGCAAGCGATGGACGTAACCGTAAAGCCACGCACCTTCCGCGCAACAACACAAACAAACGCCTGCTAAGCACGCCGCGCAGAAGTCATTGTTCTTCTGGGGCGGGGGCTGCTGACTGAATGATAACGTAGCACGAGTTGGTACTCCAGTCATCTAAAAAAAGACAATCGAACGTACACGTAGACTGGCTGAGGAGGGGGTGTGGCTGATAGCCAGGCTGACCACCGTAGCCCTGGTACGCCTGTTGGGGTTGCTGAGGATAATACCCGCCACCAGGGGGACCTCCAGGCGGCCCTGGTGCAGTTCCTTGTCAGCGATATGATAACGATTACAACGTGGGTAGAGATCATACCTTGAGGAGGATAGTACTGCTGCGGCGGTTGCTGCTGCTGCTGCGGTTGACCGTAGTAATCTTTGTTGGACATGAGGATAACGGGAGGGAGGCACGAAGAGAGGGGACTCGACGGACACAACGCACAGCTACACGCGGGCGGACTTATAAAGTAAGTTCCCACCGTCCCATGCTCTCTCGGTAGTCCGACGATGCCGAGGACTGCGCTGAGGCTGTGCTGCTGCTCCTCAGCCCGCTGCCCATGCGCTTATACCTTTCGGTGACATTCTGGGCTATCGCGTCGCTCATGCGTACTTCTTATACCAAAAATTTAGCACTATCGGTGCATCGTTCGCTGACGTACGAAACTAACTTTCGTCGTTCTAGAAAGGTGCCGTGTTCGGCATGGGAAGTCTGTGCCACCTGGGGGCGATGCGAGCGCTGTTGCGCATTAAAATCTAAATCAGTCCGTATCATATCATCAGAGGAGAGCGAAATCCGACTGATCATGTGCTCCCCATTGGCATATACCTGTCTCCGCAGCAGCAAAATGTTTGCGCCCTGCGATGCGCCGCAGTCAATAACGTAGCCGAGGGGTGCGTAACCCGCTCAGCCAGGACAATAACGTGGGCATCCTCTTCGTCCATTCGCAGTCGAGCGCACTGCAGCTCTCCTCTTCGAACTTTACCCCCAACGGACACCGATACCCCAATGAAGGAATGTTTTGGTCCGTGGATCAGCGAAAACTGAAATTGCTCACCTTTGGTTGCGGGGGCTTACCTCCATTCGAAATACTGCATGTTGCCTGTGGCAGATTCTCGAAAGCCTTGCCAGCCTTGTTAGTGACTTATATCATTTGATCCTTCGGTGATCACTCGAGGGGGCGTTATCGTGAACGTGGATGCACGGTGCACACCACCTGACACTCAACACTTGAATTGCCCATCTCCACTCTTACCCCGCCGAGCGCACGATCGTCTCAACGGAACGGCTTATTGCTCTGAAAAGACTGTCAGAAAGCGCCTCGGGGAGCCCCTTTTGTTCCTGGGTTTCCGGATCGAGAGTCATAACGCTGCTCCAGAGTACCTGCTGATCATCCCCTAACTGACATATTAGCTCTCCTACAATGGCCCCCCTTCACGTGTTCGTGGCGCCAACCATGCCCAGCGCCTAGCTGGTCAGACTTAGTCGCGATATCTTGAATTTCACAATCATGGTAGTCACTGTGATATATGTGGAGTGGGCGTACTTGAGACTCAGCCGGAGCAGACACAAACCACACAAAAATGAGGCTTAGGGCCCGGCGCTCCGAGCATCTCTTACAACGCCCAACTGAACACACCTCACCTCCGTCGACGAATGTACGATCGGACACCACGGTGACTCCCGATGCTCCTTCAGAAGACGTGTGTGTGTAATTCCGTCGTCCCCTATGGCGTGATACGCCTTGCCAGTTGCCGTGCACACTCCAGGGTTGAACACGCGGTGTGCTACATCGGTATGAAATTAGGGAGTGTTTGATTTGGTTTTGGGCTGCTTTGTTTTTTTTCTTCATCTTCTTCGACGCCACTCGGGGCCATGCCCGAAGCTTGGTGATGGTATGGAAGCCTGGAAAACAACCGGCAGGCAATAAGCAAGATGTCAATGGCCAGTTGCAGGTTGGGATATTTTCCTTATCCTGCACCCGCCGATCCCATTTTCCAAGAATGTAAAGTCAAATGATCTTCGCTCGCGCCTCGCGGCGCGCGGGTGCGGAACCCTTTTCGCTATCTCCCCCCTTCCGTCGGGCTCTGCGACGTCTTTTCGAGAGATACACGCGACGAACCAAAAAAAAGGCGCCTTATTCATCGGGATAGATCCGAGAGGTTTCGTCCTTGACCGGGATAGGACGACAGTTGACGTTGACGCGTGTACAGTACTGTACTGTATGGATCGTCGCCGTGTGGGACGCAGAGTGCAGAACACTGCCCCGGGCCTGATCGCCCTGTGTGACAGTGACACCATTGACGGGGAGGGGGGCTTCTGAGCCCGCGTGCGGTGCAATTCTGACAGTGGCGGATAAAAAAAGGGCCCCTTTAGCCTCGTCGTGGCCGACGGGCGCTGTCGAAAGGAAAGTGGGCCGTGACGTAGCCCAATGTGACTTGTTTTGACGGATCGTCCGCCAAGCTGTGCCATCATCGTCTGCTCTCTCGGTGTTTGCCCATGTTTCAGGCTCACGCTAGAAGGCCCAAAGAGCGCATCACGCCTGATTAACGTACGAAAGTTTTTTTTTGTCTTCCTTCCTCTTTCCATTGCGCTTGGATGAATCACATCATACGATTCCAGCCATCACGGATTTCCCGTCGTGCTAGGACCTGAGAAACGGATCCCAGCAAATACGGCCCAGAACTGGAAAAAAAATTAAATTGATAAATGCGGCGTCCTGTGTCTTCCGTTGTGAAACAGGTGACGGTGAATTAAATTCGATTAACGTTACTGATGGCGAACAGATTCACGAAGCTCCCCGCCGGTATAAACACGCGGTCGGCAAGCGTTCATTTTTCCAATATTCGTTGCTTCGGTGGGCAAATGGGTGGGCCGAACCTTCTAAATTAAGCATGTGTCTCCACTTTCAAGGCCAGTTACTTTGCATCCCTACGATATGGTATGAAGTACCGCTGGCGAAACTCCCCGTCTATCATAGTTATGGGCATCATCAGCGTAGCGAAAGAAACGCTCGAAAGCGAAAAAAAGGCAAGAAGAGAGGCTATATGATACATTCCGCGGATGAGAATAGGCGAAAGGGAAAAAGGAGGGGGTTTATTTCAGCGCGGTTTGGTGGTTTACTGCACTTGTGTGTCGGAAGAGACCGTCGCGAGTCACGAGCCGTGATGCAAGGGTGAGCGTGCGATCATCGCTGGAAGTCGTGTATCGATCACATTCTGCCAAAAAAGGCGAAGAAAAACCAGAGGTGAGCCGTGCAGTTCGGGGGAGGCGGATTAGAAAAATGAAACTTAGAAAGCGCCGTCGCTGCGAAGGCGCGACGACCGAGAGGCAAACGCATACATTCGGGCACCTTGCTGCAAAAAAAACTCCGTCAATGGCGTTTGCGCTGTGGGGGGGGCGGCTCCCGCCATCAGCAAGGCGAGCACGGATGCAGGAACGTCAGCGTGGCTTACGCGGGGCGACATACGTGTGGCGCGGCCGCACTTCAAACGGCCGCGTGCGTGTCTCTGCCAAGACGGTCCCGCTCTCTCCGACACGCACCATGCCCGATGCGTCGACTCTTTCGGTGCATGGTCAATTTCAGATGATCGGCACGTCTGCCAAATGTCTTTAGAGGCGTACCTGGACAGACGCATCAGTGTCAACTGCAGAACATACCGCCCCTGCAGCCGCACGCTGACGTCCGGGAAGAGGAAATACACTCCAGGACGACCTTGAAGGTTGCGCAGATAATGGGGGGAGGAAACCAGATTGCCATAAAGAAGGCGGTCCGGTGGGAAATGCCTATTTGATGGGGAAATGGGGTCCAAGACCGTCAACCCGTCTGCCGACCGCAAGGAGAGATGGCAAATCAAGTATGGGTGCTCCGAGTCACTGCGTGATGACGTGGGTGAGCGACTATGGTTAAATGAGGCTGCGGCAGCTTACGACTCGATAACGTTACCATTGCTATCGCGAATGATAAGTTGAGCAACTAGAGGCGGCGCCAGTGGCAAACGCGACAGAGCCGCGGAGCCGAACTCTGCGGACACTTCGGGCTGTTGTATAACCTCCAAATAGTATATTCTACAGGGGTGGGTGAGAAGAAAAAGACAATAAGAAACGGCAGATGGTGCCACCTTGTCCCGCGATGAGGGGAGACCGTTCCGGGGTTCTCAGGAAGGTAGCCCGTCGACGAAACTAAGGACGCGCACTGGGCCTCTGGGAGGCGCGTGGGCGGGCGGGGGGCACCCCAGTTTCCTGAGCCCGGGCGTGGATAATACGAAGATCCACTCGATCGCGAAGAGGAGGGCCGGTCGCTGGCGGTTCGCGCAGGGCCGCGCGGTGGTGGCCGGTACCGCATCGTAATATCTCGGGCATTCCGCGGAAGTGTCGGTACCTCGCCCACGTCTCGCGAGACGTAACCCGGCGGATCATATCTTAAATGAGCTCTGGAAACGAGTAGCATTGCCGAGCAGAGGTCGACGCCCAGAGCCATCTGGAACATGAGAGTGTATATTTGGTGAGGATGGAAGCGTGCCTATATGCCAGGTCAGCCAAAACTGTAGGCCCCTCCCCTATGGCACATTGCGGGAATGAGGAGAGACTCAACGAGCGAAGAAAGTGCATGGGGGCTCTCGTCTGCGAGCAAGCGTGGTTTACTCTGTGGAAATGACCCGCTCCAATCGTTGTCACATCGCTTCGTGTCGAGGGAGAGACATGCACTAGCTACGTTCGGAAGTGCCGGCGATGGTGGGAGAGGCCCAGGTGCATGGATGTGGACAGCCATAAGAAAGTCGACCGCCGGGGCGGACACGAGGCGGCAGGTGCCAGCGGACAGACTTGGGATGCCAGGTAGGACCTGGGTAATTCATTGCAGGACGAGAAACCGATGTGTTCATATACTCTCCGAAGCATTGGGTACCTAGGGCCACCACTAGATTTCAAGTACGATGACACCAAGTTGGTGGGAAGAGTGGAGAAATCCGTGTTCAGCCCGGCAATGACCCCTCATGTTTCTTTATTTTGCCCGACGTAACCGGATCCCCTGTTGAATCCCTCTCATTAGCTAACCCCGGTTCCACAAACTTCGCCCGGCAAAATCCAACACATAGGCTAGATGTAGATGAACAAAAATGAGATGCGATCACAGATGGATGAATGCATCTATGTATTAAGGTATAATGTACTCAAACGCGTGTCTTCACCCAACTCCACACTCCCGCGGAGGCTGAGACAATAGTAGCTGCTGCCAAGGCAGGCCTCACACCAGCTGGGAAGCAAGTGGAAACGCTGAGAGTGTATAGAAATAGATGGGAAAAACGCTCACCCGTAGATTTGAAGAGGGCGCCGGTGAGGGCACCTGCTACCATACTTCCGAACGCGTCATGCTTGCCCCGAACCGCATCAATGGTGGAATTAATTCCATTGTATCCCAAAGCTGTAGAGCGGGCGCTGAGTGGAGAACAAAAAGAAATTGTTATGGGGGTGGTGGATCATACCTAAGACCCCGGCTGAATTACCCAAGAATGTCCCCCTTCGCGTGACGGAGTTAAGGATGCTGTTGATTCGTAGCCGCGTATTCGACACTGCCAGCGGTCTGCTCGAACCCTCCCGGAAGCCCCACGCACCGCCGAGGGCCAGGCCTATAGGAGGTCAGGGCATGTGGTCAGTACAAAGACAATAAGATGGCGCGATAAGGTGAAATTTGGACAAGTCCGGTTGGCCGGTTGGAACACGGAAAGAATTGCGGAAGACAGTATTGATCGCGAGAAGCATGGATGACATACCACCTAGATACATAGTACCTGTGCCGTAGCAGAGGTCATCGCTCCAACCCCTTGAGGGTATGGCAGTCCCTGAGCCGGGAAGGTCATTTGTCTTATCATCATCCAACACCAAGTAGTCAAGCTGCCCTCCCAGACTTGCCATGGGATGGAGCTTGGCGGGGTCATAGGAAGCGGAAAGTAAGTCCGAGGCGGTGAGCGTTTCGGGGAGGGGGTCTGAGCTCTGCGACGAGAAGTGGACGTTTTTGAGGAGGTCGGAAGGGTCTTGGTTCTCCGAGGGGGACGATGGTGCAGACATTATAAGAAAAAGGAGATTTTAAGAGAGGGAATAACGTTCGCGACCAGCTTAGGTTTGCCCTCGTCGTCGCCGTCGTCGTCGATGACAGCAAAATGGAGAGACGGAGAGTAAAGAATGCCCCGGAAATTTCAAGCGGCGTGACGATCGTCGCCCGTTACCTGGTCACAGGCTCGCTTCGGGCGCGACGACCGACCAGACCACTCGCCCAAGACAATAAGCTACTTGCCGCATGTCCCTTGCTCTCCACAGGTGTAGATTCCCGCGAGGCCTCGCACTGCGTCGGCCGGGAGTTCCCTTGTCGCACACCCGCACTCTGCTCTCGGCCCGTTATCACCCTCCGCCCGCGCTGGGACCTGTCAATACGAAACGTAGGCGTCATCTCATTGTCCCTGCCTTGGATGCCCAATCCAACCCTTCAATTTCATATCAACTTTGTTCTAATTGTTTTACCTCATATAGGCTGGGCAACCTCCACAACATCTCACTCGACAGCGTCGGATCCTGCCGAAGAAGAGGCTCTCCTTTGCCTCGAACAAGGCACTCAGAAACTCGAAGAAGGCGACGTGGAAGGCGCAAAAAATTTGTACCAGCGCAGCGTAAACATCAAACGTAACGCCAGCTCCCTCTTTAATCTGGGTGTTACACACTACCATCTCAGTTCGTACTCTTTTACCCAAAACCGGTCGTCCCCATTAGAAACTCAAACCACTACAAGAGGAGTTCGACGCAGCTATCCATTCTTGGACTTCTGCTATTGAGCTCCAACCGGCCAGTGCAGATGCGCATACCAGTTCGTCCGTTGTTTCCTATTTCGATTGCCTCTGCCCAACAGCACTCTTCCGTGTGCAGACTTGGCGAGCGCATACTTGAACCACCCCCAATCACGACCAGATCTCGCCTTCCAACATCTCCAGCGAGTGTTTCATATTCATTCTTTGCGGTCATAATTGGTCTCATCGCCGTGTTATGTTTCAGGATTGCGGCCAAACTTGCGCCCGAGGATCCTGAAATTGCGTTCAACCTTGCTTCAGTCCTGGAGGCCTGTCAGTATTTGTGTTCCCTGTAGTGGCATATTCTGATGCATCGAATAGTTGGGCGTCTCCCAGAAGCCTTGCGATATTACAAACGCAGCAAGCAATATGGTGTCGACCGAGCTGCCGTCCACATCAAAGATGTGAGTTCACGTGCCAACGCTCCGCAAGCTTCCTTACTTTTGTGTGACACACCCGCATCCCTATGATTGCACCTTCTAGGTTTTAAAAAGGATGGAAGAACAGTCCGAAAGGACAAATGAAAAAAACTAGGGGACCTTCGCCTGCATGAGAACCTCATTCTGCAGTTCTCAGAGGTCTGTTGCGGGGGACGTTCAGGAACTTCCTTAATGCACGAGGGGAGATCGCTTTATTGTTCTACAGCACTTCCTGGGAGGGAGCGAGCTCCGCAAGTGTTGGCACCTCATTATGCCGACACTTCGTAAATGTATTGGCACTCTAGACAGCAAAGCGCCTAACGTCCTCTCAGTAATGGTCACATGAAATACCAAGAATTACACGGAAGTGAACCGATCACCCCAATCCTGGATGGGCAGATACTGTGCGGTGTCAATTCCGCGCCAGCCACATGATATAGAAACCGCCCATCTTGAATATGTTCACAATTGAGATCTCTATCTACCTCGCCCTCCATCTTGTGGATCAAAAGAACTATGGAGCCTAAGCAGACCGATCCCAATTTCGATACTTATTTGTGTTTTCCTGGGGCAAGGCTCTGCGCTTCCTGCCACGACTTCCACTACGATCACCCCCACGTGAATAGCTACTGGCGTTATCCATCTGGTTCCAGGGAGACCGAATTGTGCTTTGTGTACCGTGGGTGCTGTCACGCACGGACGGAGAATCTCGCAACCGCTTGAGGATAGCAAGGATGTCTGGCCTACTATATCCCGCGGAGGGCTGATCTTCCAGGGTCAGGGCAATGAGTTTGTCGTAACCCTCGCCAGGCAGGGGCGGCTCAAAGGTGGACGCAAAGCGCGAGAGGATTTGCATCCCATGATCTGCATTCGTTATTGTTGGGTGATTTTGCCCTGAAACCCCACAGACATGGTCAACATTTTGAGGGCCCACTCTAGGCCGCGAAAGAAGACCTTACTGCTCCTCAGCCGCGCCGCGCAAACCTGGGGTGCATATTGCGGGTGGAGTTATAATGAAAAACGGTAAGCCATGATGCAGCCAACGGGTCAGGCGGAAACATGTGCGGGGCCCCTTTGGAGGTGGGGTAGGAAGTGTGGGGGGGAGTTACTCACGTCGTATGGCGTGTCGAAGAAGATGACCCAGACCGCCGTGTCTGGAAATTCACGCGCGATGCGTATCCAATGAGACCTTTGCCTTGACACGTTTCGTGAGCGATGGATTTTGAAAAAAAAAAAGGAGAACCAGTCCTCCTTTCGCACACAACTCACGCGGAATCGACGTTGGTCCGATCTATGCAGACGGACAATCCCTGCCGGAGACACGTCCGGCTTACGTCCTCCACCGCGCGCCGGCTGCCGAGTTCGTCCTGGTTGCACCTCCTGATCTGCGGGGCGAATGTCTGGAGCGCTTCTGCGAAAGTAGACTGGGTGTGGGTGTGAGTGTGGGCGGTGGAAAGTGTGGGGGGGGAGTTTGTCACAAGTGCGTAAGCGCGCGAACGGTCGAATGCCACATGGAGAAGGGGTGGAGCAATGGGGCCGTCGCATCGCACTGGGCAAAGAGACGCGCCGACTCGGAAAAGTAGCGGACGCACCTTGCCCGAAGCAATAAGACCGACGAGCACGACGACCGCCCTTTCTGCGCCAGAGACGATGGGATCGAGGTTTCCGTGCATTGTCTTTGGTTACGAGCCCGAACTCGGCTAAGCCGCGCCCTCTCGTCCATCAATTTCAAGGCTCAAGGGCTAATGACAACGCGGCCACGTGGCTCGTGCCGATATAGTATGTTCAAACACTAGCGAATTTGCACGACATCCGTCGGAGTCGAGCCGTTTTGCACCTTGAACCTCCCTCTTCTGTGACACACAAAGGACAGCCTTATCGTGGCCTTGCTGCGAAAAAATTTGAGGCCTGGTGGGAAACGGGTTGATGGCACCGTTTTTTTGATCGAAAACCCAGAAATGTAATTTACGGAAAGGAAATAAAAACGATCAACGATTTACTCTCTCTCGCAAAGGGATCTAATTGCCACCCAACGGATCGATTATGACCATCAGGGCCCATAATGGTGCGCCCGTTCTCACATTACACACAAGCACCAACACGACCGCGATTCAGCTCGACTGCCCACTCCTCTGGTTTCCGTGAAGGAAAAAAAAAGTTCGAAACGGGTAACCGCGTTTCACCGAGTACGTGATATAGATAGTCCGACCCCCCTCTCTGGCGAGAGGACGAAAAAATGCAAGCATGCAACCCGAGAAGAAGCAGCGTTCAAAAATGGTAGACACAAAGGGTTTAGGTCGCGCCGAGTTTCTGACGCTCCGTTCTGATTTCACCCTTGCGTGTCAGGATGGGTAAATTTGACGTGCTGGAGCCGTGCGGCGCTCTCGAAAACAAAAAGCCCTTGCACGTGTCGCGCAGTCTAGCGAGCAAGCAGAGCTTCGTTGGGAGAACATCATGACCAATCCTTGTTTTCCATCAGGTCGGATCAAGGGCAAGCGCCGTCGTCATTAGATGGACTCAAGAGAGGGGAGGAAGATGCCGATACAGTAAGGTGATCATGTCCATTTGACCCACGGAAAACAAAAAGACTCGTCCAAGAACCGCATATTGAGGGCCAAGAAGCGACGACTTCGAGCTCATGGGGTAACCCCGCGGGTATATCCTTGCCTGTCCACAGGGCAACAAAATTCCGGTTCGACGCTCTGATGGTGGATGCAACAACAACAGTAAAGAATTCATACACATGATCTACGGGCTTTCGGCACGATCCACGGTCAGCGTCCAATAGATGATTTCTCAGATATCCTGACTCACCAAAGAAAGCGAAAAAGGCTCAAAGTGCAGGGCAGTCAAGCATGCGGTGAGTCCCCGCGTTCAATCACGACTCCCCCTCCCCCCCTTCCCCCCCCTTCTGTTGTTCCTCGGCGTAGCGATCGGGATCAAGTTCTGCCGCCACCGTCATGAACCTGGCACGCGATGAGCTCAAGAAATGGTGGACCGCTCTGGGAATGGTCGTTGGCTCACTGTGCACTGTGAATGCCAGCAAGCGTCCGCATAGCATCCAAGTCAAGGTGCAACTGTTCGAAGAGGGCCACTGTCTGGCCCGTGGCATGCGAGAGACGCGTTAGACTCTTGGACAAGTGAGCATAATTCCTGTCTTTGGCCTGTGACGCGCTTTTCGCGTGCGGCTGACCGTTCATTGTTTTTGGCGAGGCCGGGCCACACAAACGCACACGTGTGACATATTGAGGCGGTTGCTCACGTGATGATGCCCGCGCTGTCACGGAACCCCAAGCCCGCACCTGCCAACTAAGCTCGCTTGCGCTGCTGAACCTTTTCAGTCATCTGCATCTGTGGATTGGAATGTAGGACCAATGGAGAAAGGCGGAGAGAGGTCTCGACGTGTCAACTCAATCGGGGGCCGGGGAAGGGTCGTCATCACTCAAACGAGCTCAACAACCTCGGACACGGTGGGAGACGCCACGAACTTATTTAGAAACCTACGTACAGGCAACAAGCTGCCCCTTTACACTGCATCAATCATTACAGGATAAGGATCAAGATGAACAGAGACACGAAGCCATGATAGAATAACAAAGGGATGTGGATGGGATACAATAATTTGATTCTCGTCGTAAGGGAAGTGGGGGGAGTTGTTATAACACACGAAGGGGTTCGAAGACACGGACAAAAGCGATAGGAGATGCAGGTCATTCGCGGGATCAGGGGGGAGGGATATAAAGAGGAAGTGTGAAACGAAAATAATGAAAACAGGCGTCGGAAGGGAAGTTGGCGGGAGGAGACGGGTAAAGATGCTGTGCCGACCGCATCGAAGAGACAGTGACACGAAAATAAACAGTACCAGACCGAATGAGTACGCTGAATTGATTAAGCAGCTAGAGATTCAGAGGAGGAACCGAGCCGCCACCGAAAACCCCATTACGCTGCATGCTACCGGATGCCCGCCCTTTAGAATTTGGATGATGGCCATGGGTGTGATGATGTTGCTGATGGCGCCGACCTATGGAGGTGCCCATCAAAGCTTTTCGTTTGTGCATTTTATCTCTGCGAGATTCCTTGTCTTTGCGTGGCTTGGAATGTAGAGGGCCGTGACTAGGTTGGCCTATTGTATGTCCCGTTGGTGTGTGGTCACCATCACGGACGGGCAGAATAACAGGAGATATGTCCATATCCACTCGGTTTCGAGGGGCCCTCTTCTTTCCTTTGCCCTTCTTTGACGGAGAACTGGAGGGCTGGTTGTGGCTCCTATCCGACGGCCACACACCGTTGAATGGGCTGTTGCGGATGATACTACCATATGCAAGTTCGCCTGGGCTATCACTCAAAGGACCGTTTTCCCGCGTACGTCGGAAAGTACCCATAGGGATTCGGTCCCAACGGTTAAGACTCTGAAGATGGCGCTCCCCGTCATCAGTTGCGCTAGCTTCTGGATCTCCGATGGGGTAATAGGGCACTCCACGGGTGGCAGGTCGTCGAGTGGATCAGAGTCGAGGATAGAAATGTCGAGAACGTCATCTAAACGGATGGGCTCTGCAGGAACTAGGCTAGGGGATGTGAGAAGAGTTGGGTCGTCGGAGGGGCTGGGCAGTACAAATGATGTAGGTGATGTGGCAAAGGTTGCGTGAGACAAGGAAAGAGATCTGTCGCGGCTCTATGCAAAAGTAAGCACTTGTGGTGAAACAGAAGCTCAAGATTCGAGACGCACTCTACTAATGCTCCGAGCTGAAACAGATTCGGAGGCGCGGCGCCGTTGGTTCCTTTGGAATGGACTAGGAACAACATGAGGAGATCCATCGATGACTGCGCGACGAAGCAACTCGGTGTTTGATGCCTCAAACATTCCCATGCGCGGGAATCGCGGCGTTCCTCGATCAGATGATGCGCTAAGGATGGTACTACTGATCTCACTCATGGGAGGTTCGGGTGCATCGTCATCCTCGTCCCCGAAGTCGCGACCAGCGAGGATGTCCGAAGGCCGTGGAGACTGGTTGGAGAGAATATGCCTGACACGAGGTCCGGGGCTCATTGTGGAAAGAGGATTGATGGAGAAAAGCGGAGTCACTGGTGGACGGAAAAGACGCATTGCGCGGGGTGTAGGTAAACCACGGTGATCAACAAGTTCCTCCTCCGTTGTGTCTCCATCATTACTCTCAACTTCCTCCAGGCCATCGGTTTCGTCTTCGCTGTCACCCATGTCACCTTCACTTTCGGACATTCGAATGTCCGAATTAGAGTTGGACTCGGACATTGTGCCAGCCTCGAATAGGAGCTGGGCGGCGTTGGCTTCAAAATCCCAGTCAAGAAGTCCTTGGCCATCTTGGAGTCCATTGGTGAAGATTACAGAGCCGTCCCAACCCTCGGTAATTTCAAAGATACCCTGTGCCAGGGAAGACGGTCCAATATCTACGGAGAAGTCGTCTTGCTCAGCGGCAGCAGTAGCCTCATGGTCAAGAACCGTGGTTACTTCCGGGCCGTAGTCCGAGTCGCTTAGGCCAGTGAAAAAGAGGTGAGCGTCAAAGCTGGACTCCTCATCTTCGGACCAACCAGTCGCAATCCCAACGTACGATCCCCGCGCAGGCCCGGTATCATCGTCCTCGTCGTTTTCACCATCGTTACCTTCAGCCTCTTCGACACCCTCTTCTGCTTCATCATCGGTCTCATCGCTGTCTACATCCATATCGTCGTCACTGGGGCCGACACTCTTCTTCCGAGACCGAATTTCCCAATCGTTTCGACGTTCCTTTCTCTTCACAGTACCATCACCAAGCAACTCGCGTTTGATCCGCGCTTTATCATGAGCGCGGGCGCGCTGTTCCTCGGTTGTTCGAATGAAGTTTTCTTCTTCTTCCGCAATCGACGAATCAGAAAAGTCTGTGAGCTCAGATTCTTCAGAACTAGAGCTGGAACCCGCAGAACTCTCATTTTCAGAGGAGAATTCGTCCGCAGAGACGAATGTGGGGAAACCCTCATTTTGGATGATTTGACCATAAGCCTTCAAGGAACTGCCAGCGTCTATGTCGTGACTCCTCCGTGAGGATGCGGAATCGGCTCCGCTCCGGGTGTAGTCATCGCTGCCGCCAACTATCATGTTGGATTTTGACTCTTCGGTCATGTCTTTGGCCGGGGATATGGGTTTGGAGACCCTTTTGTTCTTCACTTTTGAGAGAGCACCAGTTGTGCGGCCTCCGTTCGTTTTTGGGCGCGCAAGACGCTTGGTTTGACGGTGTGCATCTGCGCATTTGTTTTGTTTTTTGGATGGAGGTGTGAGATCCTCTGAGGTGAGGAGACGACTTCGGGAGAGAAGGGTAGCAGGAATGGTGAGTTTTATTTTCAAGGGCGCAACGGTAGCGGAGCGTGCATTGATAGACGACGAAGGAAATGTCTGAGGGGAAATCTGAATGTGAGTCTGACGACTGCTGGATGTGGGGGGAGTAGTGATCGGAAGGGCGGTTTTGTTGTTGCACGTGCAGGCGCCTTCGCATATAGGACAGATGTCGTCGTCGTCTTCGTCTAGTTGGTGCATAGATGAGACTATGCCTGAGGTATGGGCGTGAGGAGGCGACATTGCGGAAGTCTGTTTGGTTTGACGAGCTGAGGGGCAAGGTGAGAAGATGTGCAGCAGATATTGCGAGCATAAAAGAGCGAGGCGAGCGGCTATCGATTGAAGATAAAAATGAGGAGAGGGAGGAAGGGGGGAAAACAATGAGGTAATGGCATAAAAACTAAATTAGCTTCGCCTCGAGGAGGTCACGAATGTTTGTTTGATTGGTCGAGACAACCCTCCCTCCCGAGATCGGAATGAGGAGGAAATTTTGTTACGCACAATATGATGTACTTTTGGCCATGTTCTGCAACGAATGGACATGGGTAAGTCTGAAAAGGGTCCAGATTGAAGGAGTGAAAAAGGAACAGATTAGGGCCCTGTGGGCGTTGGAAGAAAGAGAAGAGGACGTGCGGTCCCGCCAAACCTGATCAATTCGTATTCCGCATCATTTTAACGGCACGTGGTCTTTAATTAATTAACCATAACCCTGTCTCTCTCCCTCATGTCTCCGCAACGTCGGTCATTTTCTCTCCCTGTTATTGCCCCTTTGACGCGTCTTTATCTAGGTCTATCCCTGGCGCAGCAGATTGCAGAGTTAGATGTGCCTGGCGCAATAGGTAAGCCGCCTGACTTGTTGTCTATCAAATTTGGATTCACCATTCCTATGTGCTTTTGGCCAGACTTTGATCCCGAAGATGAACAGCGCGACCCACCCGATCTGCTCGGGGATGTCGTAGACGTGCGGGATCACTACATCGAAGTTGGGTGGGTACATCTTCATTTTGGCATTGCCAGAGCTAAGGGATTTTCTAGGCCGTCAACTCTCCGCCGTCAGCTTGACAGCATCACAGATCCAAAATACGTTGGTACGAGGGTATCAAGGAAGAAACTAGAACAGGACAATGCTCCTGGGACATCTTCCGTAAATGCATTTGAACAAGGCGACTCTGCCTCTCAAATTTCCCCGAGCGAAGGCGGCTCAAGTGAAGAGGATGAGGGGGAAGAGATGGTCCCATCGCCAGGCGAGGAGGAGGGTGTCAGCCAAGAAGAACGCTCAACTCTACGCGATAGTAAAGGCGTTCAAGAGGATGCAAGTCATGAGAAGGACCTTTCCACGACAGTACGACAACGACGCGTCGAAGACAGAAAAAAAGGCAAGGCAGTGACCAAACAGTTGGTGAGCCTAGTCCGTTGGCGTGGATGCCCAGTTTACGAAACCCAACGACTGCCACTAGAGTTTTTGGGACAGTTTACTCGATGCCCGCATACGTTTACAAAAATCTGTCACAGCGTCTAATCGACTCCCCTCCGTGAGTTTTGCAAACCCCGTCTTCACATTTATGCCGTTTGACACTCCGATCGTATTTCTATTTTTTTTTTCTCCCCAAAGTCTACCGAATCATCCGGATTAACATCTCACCCCCGTTGCCTTGAGGCGCGTCACGCGCTACTAGGCGAAGCTCTTGAACTCGTGGAAGAATTGTCGACCTTGCGTGATGTGCGTCCCCTTCCCTGTCATTTGCCATTTGGGGGGCTACGCCGTTGTTTATTACGTTTTGTTGAATGATAGGAGCTCATTGAGAACGACGAGGAAGTCCAACAGCATCCACGGAAACGGCGCCGTCTGCAAGATCTCAGTGAGAAAGGGCGGCGTTATGCTCTGCCACAGATCGATAACGTCGATCGAGATTGGGAGGCCCTGATCAGGGAAGCAAGCGAAGATGCAGTGGAGCTCGAACATGCGTGAGCACTTTCCTTTTAGCTTTTTTGGTATTCCACCTGGTCCCCACGAGTCCGCCGTTCACCCCGGGGGTTGTGGAATCTAGCCCGGCAATACCAGTTTTCGCGCGTTCTCCTTGATTGGTCCGGTCATGTCTATCATCCTGGCATTCACTCACACGGTTGTCTAGATATCATTCAGTCCTCACGTGTACTTTGGAGAAATGGTCTGCAAAAGTAGCAGCAGTCGCGCCGTCCTCTCTGCTTCCTGCGTCCCGTAAAAGATTTTCTCTGGCGCGAAGCACGAAAGGCGTAACAAGTATCGGTACACAGATTGAGGATATGCTCCGGAGTGAAATGCCAGCATTTCTATCCCGCACTCGACTTCAGAGGTGTACGGGGACTCGCGTGACCAGCGAGGAGGGAACAGGGGATAACGGTGATGAATTATTCGATGACACTGATTTCTATCAGCAACTCTTACGCGACGTCATCGACTCGAAAGGAGATCCAGGGCAATTGATGGATTGGACGGCAAGTCAAAGGCAGAAAGGGGCGAAGAAAAGCGTCGACACTAGGGCCAGTAAGGGACGGAAGCTTCGGTTTGTCGAATTCTTTAATTGGTCGGAATCCGTGCATTTGCGTGACCTGGTAATAACAGGTACGAAGTCCACGAGAAGATACAAAATTTCATGGTTCCGGTTCCTTTGCAAGCGGGCGCGTGGCATGAAGCGCAGGTTGACGAATTGTTTGCGTCGTTACTTGGGAAAGGATTTCAAATGGTAGAGGATGAGACGAAAGATACGCTCGCTGGCGCAGACGTGGATGCACTGAGAGTGTTCGGTTGAAGTAGTGGTTATTTAGAATTTGTCAGCCAGCACACGTCCAACCCCGACCGGGAGTGCTGTGCTGTGCCGAATGTTCTCGCTAGCTACTCTACTACACATGTCCATTCACCTCTGAACTGCACACCTCACTCAGTCATAACCAGGCCTGCGCAAGCCATACTGTATATACCATCAACTCGCCCATGGAACCCTTCGAAGATGAGAACCCGTTCTCGACTGCCGATCCACCACTCTCCTCAGCCTCTTCCAACTCTCACGTCGACGTCTCCGCCCCTTCATCACCTGCGAATGACACCGATACCTTACCTTCTCACCCTCCGCGCGTCGGCATTCAAACTTCATCATTGCGGAGTGGCTTCCCTTCACAAGGCTCGGGGCATAACACCCGCCCTCCGACGTCCAAGAGTGACTTTTGTTGCATCCGAGATCAGTGGCTACACTCAGGAGAAGACGTCGAGATTCTGGTAAGTCGCTTCTCGCCTTTCGAGTCACTTCACTTTGCTTTCTGTGACTAAACCGCTGACGTGGGGAACTGTGCACGCGCACACGCAGATCACGGATGCGCAAAAGACCAACGAGAATTCAACCTCGCCGTACATCACCTATGTCATCCGTTCGGGCGTGAGTCCACCGCAGAGGATCCTGATTAAATCCTGACCTTTCGCTTGCAGACCGCGGTTGCCCGCCATCGTTACTCAGAGTTTGAATCCCTACGCTTGAATTTGACGAGACTTTACCCGACACTGATCATCCCCCCCATCCCATCAAAGCAGACGATAAGTGACTATGCCATCAAGCAGGCCAAAGCTCGCGAGGATGTGGCGATGATAGCACGGCGCAAGCGCATGCTGCAGACCTTTCTCAGCAGAGTTGCACGGCACCCAATCCTCTCGAACGAGCACGTGTTTCATCGATTTCTCGAGGGAGAGGTGTCGTGGGTGTGTACCCGTCCTTTTGACAAAGATCGAAGCTTTACCTTAACTCCCCGCTGGCATAGACGGAGGTCCTGCATTCTCCCCCTATCTCTCAGCTCCCGAAAAATATCCTCAAGGCTCCTGCCCACAACCCCACCGATGCCAGTGCTTCGCCTGCTTACGAGGCACTGCCGAACCCGTCCCCCGCTCACCCACTGCGTCGTCCGGATCAACGTTTCTTAGATTCGGAGGTATTTACCAACAAATTCGCTTCGCATCTCAGCGGTCAGATGGAGAAGGTGACCCGGAGATCGATGAAGCGGTGGTCAGGTCAGTTCCAGTGCTCGGCTTGAGTTTGCATTTGGGCCTTGTCGCTCCTACCTTCCCTGCCCTTGTCTCTGCCCCGATGAAGACACTCAACCATCTCTGTTTCTTTATGATAGATTATTCACAAGATCATATGGAACTTGGCGCGATATGGAATGGCTTCAGCTTAAATGAAAGCGGCGAGCTGGCTGCAGCTATCGAAAAGACTGGTCAGGCCATTGATGGTACTTACATGAGTACAACGCGCCTTGTAGGTCCCTGGTCTACGTCATTTAAGCATGCGACATGCATTGACACGACTTCGTACAGCTACAGG
Source organism: Russula brevipes (assembly GCA_022496215.1). Lineage (NCBI taxonomy): Eukaryota > Fungi > Basidiomycota > Agaricomycetes > Russulales > Russulaceae > Russula > Russula brevipes. The sequence goes on from WTXF01000023.1 coordinate 186,714, forward strand.
ATCTAGAGCAAAACTGGCAAGAACCCTTGCACGAGTATTCTCAGTTCGCGCAAATTATCAAGAAGTTACTCGCATATCGCCACCAGAAGCATGTACAACTGGAGATGACCCAGGATGCCCTCGAAGCACGTCGTGAATCGCTTACTGATCTTGAGAAGAGCGAACGAGAAGCAAAGAGACTAGAGGAGGCTCTCGAACGAGGTCGCTCGCGTTCTCTTGCAGCATCTGCATCTGCACCTGCTAGCACCAGCCCCACCACTCCCGATGCGGCTGACGAGATTGGTGCCGATACGGGCACGGGAGAAGAAGGAAATGAGCAAGATGATAGTCCGGCTTCGGTGTATCTTCCACCACACCCGGGGCCCAGCCCCGTCAAGCGGAGGGCTCCGGGCATGGGTTTGTTGAGCGCACTGAGCTATACAATTCACGGTATGATGGATGCAGATCCTGAGTCGGCGCGGCGAAGCGGCATCAGCAAGACGAGGGAGACGATATCACAGGTAGGTGCACATCTAGTACGCATTACGGTTAATGACTGAGAGTCATAACCCCTCTTCAGCTGGAAGACGCACTTCATCTTTCGGCTCAGGATCTCAAGTACGCAAGCTCTACTATCCAAGCCGACCTGGATCGTTTCCAGCGCCAAAAAGTCGCGGATTTACGTGAGATGGCGATAAGCATGGCGCATAGCCACCGTGAGTGGTGCAAGAAGGTGTGTGCAGCCGTCCTTTCTTGGAGTTGGGCTGCTCCCTAATCAAAGCTCGGTAGAACTTGGAGGTTTGGGAGGAAGCAAAGAAGGAGATCGTGAAGATTCCTGAACACCCTAATAGGATACCCTCTGAGCGGGCGAGTTCAGCGGGTGCGCCCACTGCTGGCCCCTCGACCGTGAGGAGAGATTCGACAGCCACCATTAATGGACGTTGACTGCGTTTGATCGGTGCCTTGCGCTGGAGGAGACACGTGGACTTGCCTGGTCTATCCTCCTCTTTGGTGGTAGTTATTAACGATAGTTCCATAGCAGGAGTGTTTTACGTTGCTTTCTTCTTCTATAATACTGCTTGCTTAATTTCGACTGTGGCAAGGTGGAGTCTGTGACGCGGGTGTGTCAATTGTCAATGGTTGCACCGAAATGAGCAAGCGCGGCTTTCGGAGTCGCTACGTTGCCTAACTCTTACATTAACGCCCACGCCCACGCGCCCGCGCCCGCCCGCACCTCCCCTCTCTACCTCCACTCTCTTCACGATTCTGTCCGTCGCCCAGTTCGAAGCCATCTTCTCTCCTTAGCCACGCCAGGTCTGCTATCCTATTTGACTTCATAATGGCCACGTCAAACGACCGCAAAGGAGAATACAAAAACGTTTCGCTGGACCAACGAGACGCCGTCGACCTCAGAAAAGCAATGGCGACGGGCGGCGCGAAGGAGCCCCTCGTTTCCTCTGCAAGTGCGTGATAGTTCTAACCGCGAGGACCCGCGTGGTTTCTCCCTTCCTTCTCGGGTCGTTCGTTAACGCGTTTGCGCATTTGGTGCTAGGCTTATCTATTGCGTGTTACTGCATAGCATCGATCCTAATGACTGTGGTCAACAAAGTGCGTGCCCAAGGTTTTTTTTCTTTTCTTTTCTTGATACCTCGCTGTTGCCGCGGTGGCGCGAGGATGCTGATGGCTCCAGCGCAGTATGTCGTCTCGGGACGCAATTTTTCCATGAACTTCCTACTCTTGTGCATCCAGTCCACCGTCTGCGTCATGTGCGTCTTGGTAGTAAAAAACCTCGGGATCATCTCATTCCGCAATTTCGGTACGTCCGACGCCAAAGCGTGGTTTCCGATCAGTTTTTTGTTGGTCACCGTCATCTATTCGGGTTCGAAGAGTCTGGTAAGTTTCGGTCGAACACGTGCTCTCCCTGGTCGATGGGCCGCGACCAGCTGGTTGATTTTCCAACGTAGCAATTCCTAACCATCCCCGTCTACACTATTTTCAAGAACTTGACCATCATCCTCATCGTGCGTGTGTTCAATTTTCTCGAGCATTCTCTTGGACTTAGTGGATGGCACAGGCTTATGGAGAGGTTTTATGGTTTGGTGGTCGCGTTACTGCATTGACGCTAGTCTCATTTGTCTTTATGGTGCGTAGCAGTGGCTCGGATGAAAATCCCTCTGGTATTCAGAACCTGTGCAGGTCGTTTCGTCTGTCATTGCGGCGTGGAGTGACATCTCGTACACATCACCTTCCGTCCCAACCAGCTTCAGTTCTGTGACAAGCGCCGTTTCTACCCTAAATGTGGGATATCTATGGATGCTTTCTAACTGCATCACCAGTGCCGCTTATGTGCGTAGCTCATGGCTAAAGGAGGACAACGGTTGTTGATTCCAAACCTGGACAGGTCCTGACAATGCGCAAGAGAATCAAAGCGACCGGCTTCTCTGATTGGGACACGATGTTCTACAATAACCTCCTGTCAATCCCAGTTCTACTTATATTCTCCCTCGTTCTCGAAGACTGGAGTTCAGGCAATCTTAATCGAAATTTGTACGTGAACTCTGTGCCACTGCCGCCGGTCGGGCGGTTTTACTCACGCGGTTCGTTGCCGATCCAGCCCGCCCCAGACACGCAACCTGCTCCTTTTTGCCATCGCATTCTCGGGCGCTGCCGCAGTGGGGATTTCATATACTACAGCGTGGTGCATCCGCGTGACGAGCAGTACGACATACAGGTAAGGGCGATACTTGTCCTGGAATGTGCCACAGTTGATGGTGGCCGTATGACAGCATGACCGGGGCGCTTAATAAGTTGCCAGTTGCCGCATCAGGCATGATCTTTTTCGGGGATCCAGTAACATTTGGGTCCATCTCAGCTGTGAGCGTGGGCTTTTTTGCGGGGGTCTTGTACGCGATTGCGAAGAACAATCAGAAGAAAGCGGATGGGGTAGCGAAGGCAGAGACAATTATACCCATGACGCGGAGGGAGTAGTTCTACTACAGGCTTACCGGCTGTAGGCACGGACTTTGTACGGGGCTCCGGTGGGAGCGTCAGCAACGCCAAGGCGCGGCTCGTCAGATCACATCACACGGAGATAATAGTAGATGAATGAGACTGATTTATTGGGCAAATTCCGCTGGTTGCGATGCGAGTTGGGTAGAAATGGACTGCTGCCGCTGCCGGTGAGCGGGACGGAAGGATCGATCGCACGTGGCTACGATACATGGGAAAAAGACGCGATAAGCGCACTAAATCCGGTACCGATAATGATGATAACCAGTTAGCGAACAACTTTCCGCGTTCACATCCCCACACGACCGCACTCCGTCTTTTAAGTACGCTTCCATAGCCCAGGAGATCGGGTGGACTTCATCCCCTGTCGTAATTTCTCATTCTTAAAGGCGTAAATCCACTTCTTCCCATCGGGCTGACTATCTGACGCCCCCCAACCGATTATAAAACCTTGGCAGCAAACCCCTTGACGAACTCCCTCCCCATCGGACCACCATCATGTCTACCCTCCACCCCCCTAGGCTCGCCTCCATCTTTGCCGCCACCCCCAGTGCGCCAGGCACGCCCGTGCACTCTATCCAAACCATGCGCCGCAAGTCAGCTGGTCACGGCGGGCCCCTGACAAAGATCCTTGTCGCAAATCGTGGGGTACGATGACACATGGATTTCGTTAAATGGCCTACATGCGATTTTATGCGTTTCTAGGAAATTGCCGTCCGCGTCTTCCGCACGGCCCATGAACTGGCGATGCATACAGTCGCGATCTACTCGCACGAGGACCGCATGTCCGCCCACCGCCAAAAGGTACGTGACTTGGCTCCCTCTTTTTGGATGGACCGTGCTAACTGCCCATCGCCTAGGCCGATGAGGCGTACCGTGTCGGTGCCGGCCTGACTCCGGTTGCCGCGTACCTCGCGCAAGACGATATTATTCGGATCGCCCTCGAACACGGCGTCGATATGATCCATCCCGGGTGAGAGACCAATCGCGAACAGATATTTCCTCTTTTGTTCTATCGGATTTACCAGCATCGCAGGTATGGTTTCTTATCTGAGAATGCCGTGTTTGCTCGCAAGGTCGAACAGGCGGGCATCGCCTTTGTCGGACCGACGCCCGAAGTCATCGATAGTCTGGGCGACAAGACAAAGGCGCGCACTCTTGGTAACTCCTCTGGTGCTAATCCTTATGCGGACGATCCGCTGACTGACCGTACATAGCCATGAGAGTCGGCGTCCCGGTCGTCCCTGGTACACCTGGAGCAGTTGACCAATGGTCCGACGCGGACTCGTTCATCAAAGAATATGGCTTTCCAGGTGATCACCTTCGTTTTTGGGGCGCATATATTAGTGTTTATCAACTATCTTCAGTCATCATCAAGGCTGCTATGGGCGGCGGAGGCCGTGGCATGCGTGTGGTCCGCGAAGAATCCGAGTTCAAGAACGCATTTGAGCGTGCTGTTTCTGAGGCCAAATCCGCGTTTGGCGATGGGACTGTCTTCATCGAGCGTTTCCTTGAACGACCCCGTCATATTGAAGTCCAGATTGTTGGAGACGCCGAGGGCAACATCGTGCACCTGTTCGAACGCGATTGTTCCGTCCAACGCAGGCACCAAAAGTGGTCGAAGTCGCTCCTGCGACACACCTCCCTGAGGAGGTTCGCCAAGTGATCTTGGCCGATGCGATCAAGCTCGCGAAGAGTGTCAATTACAGGAATGCAGGCACCGCAGAATTCTTAGTTGATCAGCAGGGAAGGCACTACTTTATCGAAATTAATCCTCGCATCCAAGTCGAGCATACCATCACAGGCAAGCGCCTTTCCATAACCTGACTGCAGATGTTTACCGAACCGAACCGATAAACAGAGGAGATTACCGGACTTGACATCGTCGCCGCTCAGATCCAAATCGCGGCTGGTGCGACTCTTCCCCAGCTCGGGTTGACGCAGGATGCGATCACCAAGCGTGGCTATGCGATTCAATGTCGCGTTACTACGGAAGACGCAGCGGCAAGCTTCCAGCCGGACACAGGAAAGATCGAGGTGTATCGCAGTGCTGGTGGTAATGGTGTCCGACTCGACGCCAGTTCCGGTTTCGCAGGCGCTCAGATCACGCCGCACTACGACAGTCTTTTGGTCAAGGTCAGCGTCAGCGGGACCACATATGAGGTCGCGCGCAGAAAGATGCTGCGCGCTCTTGTCGAATTCCGTATTCGCGGTGTCAAGGTCCGTCTCTCGTGCCAGACTTACGTACTTTGTTCAAAATTGCCGGCAGACAAACATTCCATTCTTATTCCGTTTGCTGACGCACGATGTTTTCGTTGCCGGGAAGACCTGGACAACCGTGGGCACATCTAGTAAATGAATCGTTGTCTTGTTGATGAGACTCGTCATAGTTTATCGACGATACGCCTGAGCTGTTCAAACTCGTGCAGACGCAAAATCGTGCTCAGAAGCTCCTTGCATATCTTGGAGACATCGCAGTCAACGGCAGCTCCATCAAAGGCCAGACCGTAAGTTTCGCGAATGGCTGTCACAGGTTATCATCTTATGGCCTTTTGAAGGGCGAACCTGGCCTCAAGGACGAGATTGTCATCCCCACATTCCAGAACCTCGACGATCCTAATGGCCCTCCCCTAGACGTTTCTTTCCCCTGTGAATCAGGTTGGCGGAACATCATCGTTGAGAAGGGGCCGGAGGCTTTCGCCAAGGCCGTCCGCGAGTACCCTGGTACACTCATTATGGACACTACATGGCGTGATGCGCATCAGTCGCTGCTCGCAACGCGTCTACGCACAATCGACATCGCCAATATCGCCACGGAGACAAGTTGGGCGCTCCAAAATGCATACTCGCTTGAATGCTGGGGCGGTGCGACCTTTGACGTAGCCATGAGGTTCTTGTACGAGGATCCGTGGGAGCGCCTGGTACGCCGTATGAGACAGAAGAATGGATGGTGCATTGATGCAGTTTGTTTAGCGTACAATCCGCAGATTAGTTCCGAACATCCCGCTTCAGGCGCTTGTGCGTGGTGCAAACGGTGTCGGGTACACCAGCTATCCGTACGCCAACGTATCAGTCGATCCTGTCAAAGTTACTAACCAACTTCACCGCGTGGGCAGCGACAATGCGATCTACGATTTCTCTAAGAAGGCGGTTGAGAATGGTCTAGATATCTTCCGTGTCTTCGACTCGCTGAATTACATCGGTATGTGGGCTCACTGCTATCTGCATTCGTCTTCTGATCTAAAGCTACGCTACCCAGAGAATGTAGGTTCCTCGCCTGACACTTATCGGATATGGTCCTGAGCATGCCGCAGATGAAACTTGGCATCGACGCTGCCAAGAAGGCTGGCGGTGTGGTTGAAGCTGTTGTGTGCTACAGCGGAGACGTCGCGAGCAAGAACGAGACCAAGTACACCCTTGAGTATTATCTTAACTTTGTGGATCAGATTGTTGCAGAGGGTATCCATGTCCTGGGCATAAAGGACATGGCTGGTTTGCTCAAGCCCGAGGCTGCTAGGCTGTAAGTCACTTCGTCCTCCCAGTTGACCATGAGTGACGTTTTCTTGGATGTAGACTTGTTGGGAGTATCCGGGCCAAGTATCCTGATATCCCGATCCACGTACATTCACACGACACAGCCGGCATTTCAACTGCTAGCATGATCGCGGCAGCAGCAGCTGGTGCAGATGTAGTCGATGTTGCCATCGATAGTAAGCACTTTGGCGGTCTATTCTTGCTTCCGATGTTTATATGTACATCGCCAGGCATGTCTGGCCTGACTTCGCAGCCACCTATGGGTGCTGTTACCTTAGCACTCGAGCAGACCGGGTTTGGCACGGGCATTCGCTATGCTGATATACAGGCTCTCAACCTTTATTGGACACAAGTACGCATGCTCTACAGCTGCTTCGAAGCCAATGTTCGGGCATCGGATTCTAGCGTGTTCGCCCACGAGATGCCTGGAGGCCAATACACGAATCTGATGGTGTGTTCACCCTTAGATAGCTTTCTGCTTTCTTTTTTGACTGTGACCGCAATAGTTTCAAGCATCCCAACTTGGTCTGGGCACTCAATGGACAGGTGAGTGCGGCGAAAACGTTCTGATGAACAGCATGGTGATTGTCTCGATAGAGGTCAAGAAGAAGTATATAGAAGCTAATGAGCTGGTAGCCACATCTTCTCCGAGGTATTCGCTTGAAGCTGACTTGTTCGGCTAGTGCGGCAATATCATCAAAGTAACGCCGTCGTCCAAGGTGGTCGGGGACTTTGCTCAGTGGATGACACAAAATTCGTTGTCCAAGGCCGATGTCCTCGAACGTGCGGGGCAACTGGACTTCCCCTCGTCGGTCGTCGACTTCTTCCAGGGTAATCTTGGGCAGCCTGTTGGTGGCTTCCCTGAACCTCTGAGGAGTAAGATCATACGGAATAAGCCACGGATCGATGGACGTCCTGGATCGGGCCTGGCTCCGCTGGACCTCAAGAAGATTAAAATAGACTTGCGGAGCAGATTCGGCAAACATATCACCGATGTGGATGTTACATCCTATGTGATGTATCCCAAAGTAAGAGAACCCTCACCGAGTGTGTCACGGGGTTCAACCGTACTGCCCTCAGGTCTTCGAAGAGTACCAAGGGTTCCTGCAGAAATATGGCGACTTGAGGTAAAACACAACATGAGAGCCGCTCCGCGGAATTCTTGCGCTAACGTTGCTCCATTTCGAAGTGTAGTTCCTACGCGTTATTTCCTCGGACGACCAGACATCGGCGAGGAGATGCACATTTCTATTGAGAAGGGCAAGACTCTAATCATCCGGTTGATGGCCGTTGGGCCGGTGGTCGAGGGCCGCGCGCAACGTGACGTGTGGTTTGAGGTGAATGGCGAAGTGAGTCATACAACCAGAAAACATTTTGAGGCTGGGCTAAACATCCGGCACGGCAGGTGCGTGCCGTGTCTGTCGAGGACAAGAATTCCGCGGTGGAAACCATATCCCGTGAAAAAGCAACATCTGATCCTGGCTCCGTCGGCGCACCAATGTCTGGTGTGGTTGTGGAGGTTCGCGTGAAGGAGGGTCAGGAGATCATGAGGGGAGATCCTCTCTGCAGTACGTTTCGTTCTATGCGTCGCGTACGAGCGCTTTCTCATTTCGGGCCTTTTCCACAACAGTCCTTAGTGCCATGAAGGTAATTGACGGTTTCGCGGGAACAAATATTGCCACGTTAACTTATGACCCCAATCACAGATGGAATCTGCTGTGACCGCCCCCGTTTCAGGCCACATCAAACGTGTTGCGGTGCAGGAAGGTATGTACTTGCGACCCAATCACGCTTGCACAATCTTAAGTTCACGCGAACTATTTCAGGCGACTCGATAGGGCAAGGAGACCTGTGCGTCGAGATTACGCACTAACCTTTGATGGAAGCTCGAATTCGCGATAAATTGTGGATTTTTCTTTCGGTTTGTAGTGTGGTCTTCTCTTTCGTCGCCTGTGGGAAGAAAGAAACTGTTCGTTGTTGTAGTCGTAGGCAGTGTAGAACTTCTTGTAGATGCAGATGCATAAACGTGCCAACCGATCTCATGTTCCCACCGTCCTTATCTATTCGCCCAGAGCCTTGGGCTGTTCGGTTCAAGTAGTGCCAACGAGCGGGAGCACCGTATCCTAAAGCGTGCCCCGGACGTCGTTCGCGAAGACAGGGTCCGAGTCCCAGCATCACCGCGACGGTGCAATGCTGCGATCGCCGGGGTTGCGCCGTCCTTGCCTATCCAAGTCAATTGAACGTGCGCCGTGCTACAAACGTTGGACCCTGGGACAAATATTTGGGCTCGTGCTTATCTCTTGCTCACTCGGCTTCGCAGGGTCAGGGTCATGACGAACGGGGGTTTGGTTGCAACTCCGAAGTTTGGTCTGGATTCTCGCCGCTGGCGTCATCGTTAATATTAAAAGAAGCGTTTTCGGTAGGAGGACGACGTGTGCTGCGAAAAAAAGAAAAGCAATATCAAAGTGCATTTCGATTGCGTGACAGAAGGACTTCTATCGCAAGACTTATGACGACGATAGCGTGCTGGGTCTTCGTAGACCAACGCAACAGCCAATTTGTAAAGCTGCGCAGCCGACGCAATCGGAAGTTTGCGAGATTGGGAAAAGGTCCCCTGGGTGCAAGCTAGAACAACATGCAATTGAACCTTGATATTGCGACACACGACAAAAACACCGAGGGGGTCGAAGGGTTACAGAATCACCAAGCACCAGGGAACAGCTATCTGAGGATGGGTGCAGCCATAAGCGCACGCAATGGCCCCCTTGAGGGTTACCCTGTTTTCTCCTTTCCCAGGACGCCGTTATCAGGTGTCATCACCCACTAGAGTGGATGACGCTTTGAGGTGTGCCACAGCGGCTTCATGTAACCCCCGCACAATATCCTATCGCAACGCTGCCTTAGCCTTTTACGGAACGGAGATAGTGCGCTTATACCTTTGCGGGCTGAAGCCCACTCAGTTGTCCCACCCCCGTGCCCGCGAAGGCAATGACCGAGCTGGGGTCCCCTCGTTTCACACCCTCTTCGAACGCTTCCTTGATCTGAGCAACATCTGCGCCGCTTTCGACTGCCGCTACCGCAGGGATGGCCAGTGCGCGGCCATCTACCCCGCGCGGCCACCCCGTCGAATCGCGAAGTGCGTCAAACACGTAGGATCGCACGGCGGTCCCGGACTTGGCGGCGATGATGGCCCGCTTCTGCGCATCCGAGTACTGGCTCTCCTCCGCGACGAGGAAACGCGTGCCCACCACGGCACCCGCCGATCCGAGAGTGAGGAACGCGGCGAGGTGCGCGCCACTGGCGAGTCCCCCGGCCGCGAGTACGGGCGGAGCTCCCGAGGGCGGAAGGGCGGACAGTATCTGCGGAACGAGATTCAGAACTGGTGGAGCGGAAGCTGAACCGTGTCCGCCAGATTCGATGCCTGGAACGTCAGATATTGGGGGGGAGAGGGGAGAGGGGAGGAGGAGAGGGCATATGATGAGTGATGGAGCAGGGCCAAGGGATCGAATGCGGTTTACCCTGGGCCACGAGAACGTCGACGTTCCACGATTGCACGGCAAGGCGCGCCTCGTCTACGGAATTGACCTGAACGAAGACGAGGGTCTTCGGAGATTTGCCAGTCTTTCGGTCGTGGTTTCGCACCAACTCGATCCAGCGGCCCAAGTCCTGCCCAAAGGAGAACCAGATCGCCCGCACGCCATTCTCGAGTGCCAGTTCGAGAAGGGCGATGTGCGGAGACTGAGCTTCCTCGAGCTTCCACCCGAGAAAACCGGCCCCGATGGGGAGCAGGCCTGAGGGCCTATTGAGCGTCGACCGCGCGATGGCGAACTCGTTCCTGAATTTCTCGATCCCTGCGTAGACTTTGGAAAGATATGGCGCCACACCGTTACCTACTCAGTCCATGCCTTTGGCATTTGGGAAAGGCTTTGCCCGCACCTGGTGGTGGTGCCAAGAAACCGAAGCCACCGGCGAGAGAAACTTCGCTCGCGAGTGCACCTCCGCTCGCCCCGGCCATTGGTGCGAGCACAATAGGAGTTCGGATACCTGAAACCGGCGCTTGAGCACGCAGAGATTCGTCGTAGGAGCATACTTTGTGATACCCAGTAGACGAGTAAACGCGGTTTGAATCGTGCTCATGTTGACTACAAACGTGGGTCTAAGAGAGAGGGGGGTATCTGGTCGCTGCACAAGGTGGCCATTCCAGTGAGAAAATGAGAACCAAGAGCATCCGGACAAACGGGCCGTATTCTCCGGTTGTGACAAAGTGTTTGCCTTTATTTGGCGGTCACGCAGGTCGGGGTGGCGAAAAAACGTCGACGCGCCCTCGTGCTCGTCGTTCGGGACTGCCTCTCTGCTATTCACCATGGTGAGTTCATATTATCTCACTCATCTATGTATCCGTGATCACACTGATGGTCACTCTATAGCCTCCTCCAAAGTCGAAAGGTGGGAAGATGCTCGGCCTCATTAATTGGAGGCTGAAGGTTACGATCAACGATGGACGCGCCTTCATCGGCCAAATGCTTGCCTTCGACAGGCATATGAACCTCGTCCTTGCCGATTGTGAAGAGTTTCGACGCGTCAGACCGAAAAAGAAGCCTGGCGAGACGGAGGCTGGCCCAGAGCAGGAAATGAAGCGGTCCCTAGGGCTTGTTATTCTTCGTGGAGAAACCGTCGTATCCCTGTCCGTGGAAGGCCCTCCGCCCGTTCAGGACGATGACAAAAAAAATGTGGTATGTGCAACCCTCTTTCCAGCTCCAAGCCCCCAATTTCCGGAACTCCATCTCACGCTTTCCCTTTTCTCGTGTAATCCAGCTCCCTGCTGGCCCAGGTCGCGGGATGCCGGCAGGACGTGGAATGGGAATGATGCCTCCTTGTGCGTGTTTCGTTCTACCCTTGGAGTTTTTTTCGATCGGGAATGATTGTCACTCACTGTGTAACTTCATACCCAACAGCGGGACCCCCGGCGTTTGCAAGACCCCCGATGCCATTCGCACCACCTGGCATGCCAGGCGCACCTCCTGGGTTCCGTCCTCCCGGATTCCCACCAGGTGTGCCTTTCCCCCCTCCTGCCGGGTTCGGTGGCCCTCCTCCTACCGGGTAAGACAGTCTTCCGGGGAGTGTCTTTAGATCTGACAGGTTGATTGGCATTACAGATTCCAACCACCGCCCCAGTAGTGAGCAGAGCCTGTCCCTCGATGTATGTCGAGCCCAAGACATAGTAATCCTTATTTCGGTCCAAGGACACCGCGAGAAGGGATGCATGCAGGTGTTTAACGTGTGTAGATGTATCATTGTGACAGATGAACGAGGGGTCCTTTGCGGTTCACTCGCTACTTCCCGGATATGCCCTGGGCGGGGTGGCGATCGAACGAATTCTGTTCTGCTTGAACTCGTGGTCGCGCGGTCCCAGCTAAGAGCAAGTCCACGTACCCGACCACGTCCCAAACTTTTCCCGATGTATCGATGCCGTCGATGGTGGTGCCCCTGTCAGCTGGACTTGCGTTTTAAGGTCTACATGGCTAATCAGCGGGCAGCCTTAGTGAGCCAGCAAAGGCAATCGCTCAACTCGGCCGCTGGTCAGGTGGATGTGGAATAAGCACGACCCCGGGGTCCTCTGCGCGCTAACGAGCGGCTACGGGGGTCCAATTTCATGACCCCACAGATTGGAGATTGTCATCGAAGCTGCGGGTCTTTCTGTTATTCCGAAAGCTTCGACCCAGAGCTCCATGGAGCGGTAGCAATTTCCCTGTCGATCTCATTTATCCCCGTGAAGGATCGAAACTAACGCTGAGCATGGTGGAGATTCTATCACATCGACCCACTGTAAATGGAGCGAGGGTGCCGTTCGGGGGACCCAACGTGTGTGCCGTATGTTTGAGGTTCTTTCGTATCGCTACGGCGCTCGATTGTTGCGCGGGCTCATAAGAGCGGACACGAGTGAGTACATAAGGTTGTCACCGTGACATTACGGGAACGGCGGCGCTGAGGGCGATATGCGAAAGTTGCCAATCATGGGACCGAAAAAAAAGCCCAGGAATGGGGCCACAACCCCCTCTCAACAAATTCGCAATAAATGAGTTTTAATTCATCTCGCGAACGTTTGATATGGTGGCATTGCGCAAGGCCCCAGCGCGTGCCCACCAAGCACCAAGTCCAAATTACCTGGTGGCCCGGGACCGCGAGACCCACCTTCCAGGAAACCGCAATCGACGCGCTGTTGAGGCGTCGAGGACCCGCACAGACGCACCCTCGTTCTGTCACCCACACCACCACCAGCACCACCATTACACTTTTCCAGCCCTGTCAGAAATCAAACCTTACCCGGCCAAAGGAAAGAAACGGTACGCCGGTGGCTGGTGCCGCCGGTGCCGATTTACCGTACCTGCACGGCACCCCAAAGCTGTACGGTAATGGGAGGCGCAAGCTTGACGTGGGACTTGGGCAGGTTGGGAGGAAACCTAACGAGACACATCGATGCAATGGAAGCCTGTGTGGATACAATTAGCCCATGGAGTTCCCAAGTTTGTCCAGTTCCAGCGAGCATTTACCGGTATATCGTCGTCGCGCCGCCCGTTTTGCAATTGGCATCGTCATCATCATCATCAACCCCCGTTCCATCCATATCCATCATTCCAAAGTCAACTTGAGCGCCGCGTCACATCACGAAACAGGTTGCGTGTGATAAGGAAGCGTGTGTTGTGCCCAAAGATATATTTTTCCCGAGATAATTCAGGTCCCTTCCCTTCCCCCCCCAACGCTTCAAAGACGCAAAAAAAAAAAAAGGTTTGCTTGGTTTGGTGGCTGGTGGCTGGCAAAGGGCCCCCGACCCGGCTGACTGAGCCATCGGAGTAATCCCTGGGGCCAGGGGCGCGGGGGCGGTGGGTGGTACAGGATCCGCTTGCGTTTGCACCGGCCAGACCAAGACAAGGGGATAAGCTTTTGGGAACCGTAAATGAGAACTCCCCCAACTCCCCGCTACAGCAGCAACAGCAAAGCTAACAAGGCAAAAAGAGGGGCGGGGGCGGGGGCGGGACCAGAGGACCAAGTAGCACACGCCCAATGGATGGGATCAAATTGAATCGTTGTGTAATCGCGTTCAGATTACGATCGGTGGCTCGCAAGAAGCGGTGCAAATCAGTGGAGTGCAAATCAGAATCAGGACAATCGCAATCGCGCGCGCGCGCAACCCACATCCATCTATCCCGAAATGGAGGTGTGTCCGCGATAAGCCCTCCCGCGTTTCCGCCCTTCCCTTCCCTTTCCTAATCTCCTCTCCGTTGTCGAGGATTTCTCAGCCCTCTGACTCACGAGTGACGTAGTCCGTTCGATTGCCCAGGGTTTCAAAAATAACAATAAGGTATTGGGGGAGGCCTTCCTTTTTAATTTCCAACTAAGTCATTGCGGACTTGGCAGATGGGTAGTGAAAATAGCTAGTATTGGAAAAATAAAAATAAAAAATAAGAAAGATGTCGCCCGATGAGCTTAAAATGTTTTGGCAACTGTCGAACGTCGAACAACCGCACGCAGCATTCGGATTGCGAATGCCGAAAGCATTCAGCTTGAGAAAAACTGAATGGGAGCGAGGCGCCTAACAGATGGTTACTTTTTTCACATCAGAAGAGCCTACGAACAGCATTCTTTTTTTTTTTTCACATGGGGTCCACGACCTAAGGGCCCTCAATAAAGCAAGAGAAGAAGGGAAGTTCAGTTCTTCCCTTCCCGGTTTTCAGAACAAGACAAGACAACAGAAATGCTCGCTTCCTAAGCTAAGCAAAGCAAGCAGAGATATGCGAATTGGGGAGGGGTCATCGAATGGACGTAAGCAAAACGAGTTCGGAGCTCCTATCGGCGCGCGCTTGCTTCCTTCTTCCTTCCCTGCCTCGCGCGGCGTACCTGCCTTGCCCTGCCCTTGCTTAGCCAGCCAGGTTATACTGTAACGCCCGCCGAGTGATGTGACTCGCGGCGAAAGGATGAAGCAGGTCCCCCTCGTAAGCCTGCACATACAGTGAGGGAATAAGGAGGGGCCCACGGTAAACCGGTAAACGCCTGTTTACGAAGGCAAATCCAATCCATGATCCACAACAACAATTTGCATTTCGTGCAGGGACTTTGGCGCTTTTGGCCAGGGCGGGAGATGTTGTGTCGGGTTGGGCTGGGCGAGGCACAACGCGCCGCGCGGGTGCCGTCCAATTGAAAAGTTAATTGCGAAGAACTTCTATTTTTATTTTTATTTTCGCAACCCTGTGGCCCCCCCCTTCATATCTCCCCCCTCCCATTGTTCACGTTTACGCTACCGAAATGATGATTGTCGATGAACAAAAATGACAGCCGTCAACGGTTTGTAGTGCGTCGTCTTCGGCCCCCCCAATTCGAGGGTGCGAGGAACGTAAACGCGGGACGATTGTCACATGCCATGCACACGCGTTTGTTGTCATTCGTCATTCGTCATTCACTTGCCCGATCGGTCCGTCGGCTCTCAAACCACCCGACCGCTGCGGGGCGCGGGAGCGGGCAGGAAGAGGAATAGGGGGTGTGGGGGAAAGCCAGCTGAGCAATGCTAGTTTTTTGGTTCCTTTAGGGAAGGCCCCACCCGAGGAGGAATGGCTGTTCCAGGCGGGCGGGAAAAGGTAGCAATTCACATTGAGGGGCAGACTGGGGAAGGGAAGGGAAGGGAAGGGAAGTCACTTGACCCCAATGCCAAGGGCGGGCGGGCGGCGCGTGCGCGCGGGAAGCACCCAGTTGCAGTTGGGGGTGCTTGTGCTCGAGAAGGGGGACTCTTATCGCACAGCGCGAAGGACGAAGAACGTGTTGTGATGGCGCCCAATCTGAGGCTCCAGCTCAGCCGGCACCGGCCCCGATATTGCCCCGATTTGTATTTCCCCTCCAATCCAATGAATCCATGGACTTGCCTTCCCTTTTCCGGCCCTGTGGCCCCCTCGTGTTACGGTGGGCGGGGGCCCGCCCGTCCATTATTATGCGCAATCGCGCATATACGCGCTGCTGTGCAAAAACTATCCCACCCCTTCCTTTCGACTTTTTTTCCAACTCCTAGCAAGGCACTTCCTTCCTTCCCCGTCCCCTCGGATCTTGCGGTTCTCTCGCAGCAACCATTCTTCCCATTGTCACCAGTCCATGCCATTTGTCGCATCATGGCCCACACGCCGGCGCACTGGCGCATACAGCTCGAGCGCTTTTCCCACACGTCAAAAACCTTTCCATCATCGTCGTTCCAGGGGGGGAGGGCAGAATGGGAGGGAACCTGTCTCTCCGTACAACGCGCCCCTGCGATAGCAACGGACACCCAGTCGTAATTTCGAACCCGCTCTCCGCTCTTCCGCCCCCCCGCCCCCGCCCTCCTCCCCTCTTTCTGTCTCCTTATCTTTTTACTTCCATTGTCTAGCTCGGCTAAAACGAATGCAGTTTGGTGGGTTGGAAAGATCTAGTGCGAGAGTTTTTCCGTTTCCTCGGATTCTCGGAGTTTGCATGGCAGCGGAAGAACGGAAGGCGGGGCCACAAATGCGATTCGCATCAGCAGGGCACTTTTACTTGGCAGGACTTGTGAGCAAGTGATGGACCAGCTGATGACAAAAAAGAATGCTTCCGCGACCGCCGAGCCTCACACACTTGACACCGACCTTTCAGAATTACAGTATTCGGCGGCTCGCAACGAAGATGCAACAAGGCAATGCAAGGGCAGCAGGGACGCTAGATTTCCCACGTCCAACGTGAAGAAGCACGACAGTTTGACGCCACTGCCTTTGTTGTTGCGGGGGGGCAGGGGAACTGAGAAGAAAAGAAACCAAAAAAATAAATAATCCCCTGTTGGTTGCCACGCTTTTTTTGGTACAAGCCTTTCGTGTTCGTTATTACACGGTTCTCGAGTGATATTGCTCCTGCCCAATTGCAATCGCATCTCACACGCACGCACCAACTAAAAAAAGCCAAAGATAGCAACGCATAAAATATTCGTGCGGGTTAGGGGTGGTTCTCCCGAATAGAAGGTCTGGCCTCGGGAAACGATTTTTCAATTAGAGGGACGAGCTGTGTACGTGTATGTGTGTGTATGTATGTGTGAGGCGAGGCGAGGCGGGAGGGGGTGGCCTCTGGTGGCCTTTACCGAGGAGATAAGGCGCTCTTTGGGGGGAAAGAAGAGGTTTCATGGAAAATCAGGCTGGAATATACGACGAGCACCCAACCTTTTTTTTTTCTTCTCGTCTCGTCTCGTTAAAAAAAATTTGTTGCGAACTTGCCTGTTCCAGCGACCCGGGGCCCACACCGTCAGACGTCAAGGCGACCGAGTCGAGTCGCTGGCAATGGGGGACAATGCGTGTGACATAAACTTGCCTCAACTAGCGATGCTCTCCCAACGAGACGGAAAAAAAGGACGGCATGTTATTGTTATTAGGGTTGGCGCGGGCCACCAAGAGCTGTACGGGTTTCGAAGTATGTGTGTATAAGTCTATGCTATGCAAATGCAAAGTTTCTGAACCTTTCTCGGCTATTTTTACCAACCGTTTACACACTTTTCGTTCGTCGGGTCCAGACTCTGTAGACTGTGGGACGTGGGACGGTGGCGAGTGTGTGACCAGAGACGTTACCCAGAACCACCCAGACCGCCGCCAGGCAAAAAGGGCCCCATGGGCTGCGCTTTTGCTTCTAATGGGCTCCACACACCCATCAATCGCCCGGGGGATGATTTTTTTTTACAAAATCAAAGTTTGATGATGATGATGAGATGCGGAACGAACAAGTATACATACATATGCACAATTCGGGTCGGGGTGGAGCGTGGAGGGCCAAAACTAACTGGCTTAGGCATGCGGGGTGGGGCCACGCGATCCCGCTCCCCCCGTAACGGGGTATGAAGTGCGAAATGAAGGGGGAGGGGGGCGGCGCCGCACTCATTCGATTGGAGTCGGCGGCGTGAGGGATTTTCATAAAAGTAAAAATATCTGGCTTCGGAGAGGGACACAGCGTCTAAAATAGGGGGTAAAGGAAGGAAAAAATGGGAGGATTAGGTGTTTTTGCCCCAAGGATAAATGGCTCACATCACATCATATCATCATATCATCTCACACGCGCTGGTGCAGGTGGAGCAGGGCGGAGGCGGAAGGCACGAGAAGGCGTCGCCGCGACAGCAATGGGGGCACGGGTAGTTGCTATACTCAAAACCCGCCTTAAAGCTGACAATGGATGCGATGATGGATGAATGACTCTAATATTCTATTTTTTACCACTCCAACAACCGCCGTTGCGCAGCATCGGCACGGACATGCAACAAAAGGAAACGGGCGCAAGGGCAATCAGGCGCCACCGAAGTTTGGAGAGAGAAGTAGGGGAGGGTGAAAACTCCGTAAGCTGAACACGATTCGCCGATCGGTGACGACGAGGAAGCGTGACGGAACATCATGAAGAAAAGAGGAGGGGAGGGGACTGCCTCACGCCCTCGAGCGGTGACGCGGTGACGGGCGGGAAGGGGGGGGGAGAACACGAGCAGGTGAAAGTGAAGGGTGGCGGGCACAGACATCATCAGCACGCACATAGCCCTGGTGTCGAGTATATTGGGGACCCAATATCCTTTTCTTGACTCGCGCGGGAACGAAAAAGGGCGTTGGGTTTGTAATTCAGATTAGACAGAGCTATTTACAACAATCGCGAGCAAACCGAATCGAGTAGGTGCCGCGCGCCGGGGCGTCGGGCATGGGAAAAACGGCTTCGAGGGGGGAAAACCCGGAAAAGGTTGTGTGAGCCAAGAGAGGCCAAGGAAAAGAGGGGGGGCGAAGCGGGCACAGGGTAACAAGGGAAAGGAAAGGGAG
This sequence comes from Russula brevipes, assembly GCA_022496215.1. Lineage (NCBI taxonomy): Eukaryota > Fungi > Basidiomycota > Agaricomycetes > Russulales > Russulaceae > Russula > Russula brevipes. The sequence continues at coordinate 205,055 of WTXF01000023.1, forward strand.
GGTAAGCTGGGCCAATGGCTTATCAGCGCCCTGTATCTGCCCTATGCGATCGCTCCGCCGTGAGTTTTGGCGAGCACGCTTGTTCTTCGAGGGTTGGGGCAACGTTCGTTCGTCTGAATAATTAGACCATGCCCTCTCCTTCACTTCGGTAAACAAGTGGGGTCCTTCCCACGGGCTGCGTGGCTGGCTTCCCCTCCACTCCTATCATCGCTCTGCCACTTATGTGCATGAACCTTCCTGTTGTCACGCCATTCACAACAAAACTGAGCACGCAAAAAAAAGCTCTATAGTGGTGCTCGCTAACGTGCGCTATAGCTTAGTACAAATAACGTAATCGTACACGCATGCATGACGGGTGGAGCGAGTGGTGGGAGGAGGACTAGAAGAAACTTTGGTGTTGAGGGAGCGATGATGGATAGATCAAGAAAAGAAAGGAGAGAGATGCTATGTATATACTCTGATATGTATGACTTGTGGAGGGATGCGAAGTAGAGAAAAAGGAACTGATGCGAGACGATCATAGTTATGCAAGTGGATGACGAAGCCGGGTAAGGCAAGACACCGCAAAAAGGTGTGCGCTTTTGAAATGAAAAAAAGGGGTGGTGGTCGTGGATGCTGCGAATCGTTGGATCCCCTTTTCGTCCGCAAAGGGATGTCATCCGTAAAATTGCGAAGAGATAGGTGCAGAATCGGGAACAAGCGGTCGTTTTCGTGACAATTGCCGATGAAGAGGATGTCGAGAGAAGAAAAGTGAGGCGTCTATAGTGAGGGTCCAGAGTGACTAGCAGTACGCGACAGCTCGTGCGGCCTTGCGACCCCGTGCGCGGAAGGCAGGGTGGTCGCGGGGTGCGGGTTCGTAAACAGGCTTGGTCGGCTGCTTGGGGCGTCCCAACCAGCCAACGAAAAGGTCGTCACCAGGTGTCGTAACATCCTTGGTCGGAAGAACGTCTTCGTCGGCTATGTAAAGGGACGGGGTCCCCCGAGAGCGAGCGAGTGAAAAGGGGGTGGGATCAAGACCAGCAACGGCAGGGTCTTGAGGTGATCGCTTCGGAGGCGGTGCCTGGCGTGACGTAGGGTGGCCCACCCAGGTGCGGACGTGCTTCGCGAGCGCACCAATCATCGAGGAGGACTGGTTGAGACGCGGAGCCTCGGCTGGTGAGGTAACGCGCTCATCCTCGCCCGAAATGGGTGTGGCGACGGAATCGGTCGCCAGAGACGTCGTGGTGCTGAATCCCCCGGCTGATTGGTGGTAGAGAGACGGGTGGAGACGCTCGGATGACCGAGGGGTCTGGATGGGATGTGAGGCTTGGGCGAGGACGGGTGACGAAGCAACGGAAAGTGCGGGAGCGAGTGGTCGGGATGACATTCCCGAGCTAAGCAGGACGGGTCTGGAGGTGCGGCGTCGGGGAGAGGGTGTGCGCTCCTCCGAGGGTATGCCGGGCGAGACGTTTCTCGCCCAAGCTAAGATGCCCTCATGGTTGCTGGCAGGCCACATATTGAACGGGGGGAGTTGTTGGACAGATGATGGATCGTGATAGTCCAGGACGGACGATTGGGACATGGACGGGTTGTCTACATGATAGCACTCTGAAGAGCAGTAGACTTCGTCTGAGCTCTCCTGGATGACGGGTCAAGTCAACGGGGGAAGGTCGGGTGGGTGGGAGAGAGAAATGCGCACCAGGTGACGGTTGCAAGTCAAGCACCACTGAGTATCCATTGGGAGATGAGAGTATGATGAAGAAGAGATGAAGGAAGGGGAGAGGGAGAGTCAAGAGAAGTAGCAGGGGACGAGGAGTGCAGACGAGGCGAGACGCATGCCGGGTGCGAGGACGACCCCTTATATTATAAAAGATATGAAAAGAGAAGGGAGGGATAACCCTCGAAAAATGCCATTAGAGAACGCACTCGGGCTGGTGTCGGAGGTCCCCGTCCCCCCAAATAATAAATCTCAGATCCAGGCTCATCATCGAGATCTCCCTCGTCCCTCTAACCTCGTTTGGGCAAAAGTCCAACATCGAGATCCTGAACCGATGCTCTCACGCCCTTCCCTCTCTCAAATCCGAGGACTTCTCTGCTCTCCAACTCTTTGCGCTCCCGCATGAATCACTAAATCTTGACATCGTTACCAGCCCCATCATGACAAGAGAGGCATTAGTTCTCTCTTGACTCTTCCCTCCGGCTTTAGTCCAGCCCAGTCCCGAATGTTCTCGGTGGCGGAATTCGTCCCTTGCCGCCGCCTCATCACCACACCCTTGCTTCTCTCAGCCTTCTTGGTCCACAGGTCCACGGGTCCGTTAACCAAATCCCGGGACCTTCCCTATATTGGTTAAAGGGTACAGACGCTATTGTACCTTTGCACGATGGTACTGGCTCAATAGTGCCTATTCTGCCTGATATGCCCCGTTGCCGCCAGCTCGCCCCATCTGTCGACACAGCTTTCGACTGTAGCTATCTCTCCCAGTGCTAACGTAACTGCCAGGTTTGTCTTTTGTTGGGTTTTGTCGAGGTCCTGCCAAATATGGATGAGAACAATGAGAAACCGTCAAACCCCTCCGCCCGTCCCTACCCTACCAGAGCGATTACACGTGTGTCATACTGTAACCACCAGAGCCGAGCAATTCTACCCTCCCTTATGGTAGCATAACAGACAGCTCCCCCGTGCACCGACTCCGAACCCCCGTCGCGACGTCCAATTCAGGCAAACAAAAGAATACTCACATCAATGTACTTGCCCACCACGGCACTGTGCAACCCAAGGCCGCGATCGCCCTGCCGTTGTACGTTTAAACGGGAAATCCGATCCAGCCTCCGCGCGCACAATTCCCCGATCGTGCGAATCAGCCTGTCCAACGCCTGCAGATTCGGCGTTCGCAGGGAATGCAGGCGCACACGCGTTTATGCCCCGAACGAATGGTTCCATGGACGGCCATTTCACCAGCACACCACAGATGGCATTTTGCGAAAAGAGTCGCATGCATAATTTGAATTTTCCCGATTTTTCAATGTCAGACGGACGTTTGGAATGAGCAACAAAGCAAACATCGGCTGCATGCACGTCCACGCACCTCGTATGCATCATTATCATCAACATCAACACCTTTGTCACCCGCCTCGTTTCGCACCTTCGTCTGTTCTTGCTCCATCTGGCCTTGCACGCGTGCCATGCGTACCACGAGTTGACGCGTCTGTGCCACTTCCATCGTCATGGTCATGCCCTGCTGCCGCAGAGCGGCGAGCGCGATCGCCACCCATAATTTGTGCGAAAGAACCCCGTCAGCGGTCATGTACAGTGGGTTTCTATTCTCATCTGGCTCGGTGCCAATCACTAGCTCCGAGTCAGCCCACCCCGCGTCATACTGCCAATCGCGCAGGATCTCCATGCAGGCGCCATAACCGGTGTCGCCCTCCCAGCAGCCCGGTCGAGGATCAGCCAGTGCGGCACCTGCCGCCCCCCAAATTTCTTCGGTTGTCCATGTGAGGATATCGTTGTCATTACCATCGAGCATGAACCCGTAGCGCACGAGTAACTCCGCATTGGTGAGCCCTGACCCATACGTATTGAAAACCTCCTCGCCGGGTGCAACAGCAGCGTTCGTCACCATCTCGCAGGTGTTTTCGGCATCTGCCGTATCTGCACCGGCAGAGACGTCCTCACGGGTTCCCACATCATGTGGGCACTCTGAAAGCGACCCACAGGATATACACACGTCGTAATCACTCTGCAACATATTTGATAGATAAGCGATTAATTGCCTTGGCACTGGCGGCTTGGCCAAGTGCCGGCGGTCGCACAGGTACGAACCTCCAAGTGAATGCTGTTTTCGTCTGCGTGATTGAAGCTGTCAAAAAACGGTCCAGATTACATCCATGAATTGTTGATTGGCGCACATGGTTGTTCATCACTCACGCATCCGCTATCGGAACCATGGCCAGACCGTGATACGCGTCAACCATGAATGCACGCGAGCTGACGAGAGCATAGGCGTGCCGAAACCCGCTCTCTGATGGAGATAACCCAGCACGCTCGAGCTTGGGCGCCACCACGGACAAGTAGAAGCTCGAAATATCATTCTGTGATATCAACGTCGCGGAGGGGGATAGAGAGGGAGACGGGTCAAAAAAAAAAAAGAGAGGAGGGTGTGAGTCATCCTCGACCGGACAATGGCCCGTCGTGCGCGGGACTGGGTAAAAGGGACATACGAGAAGCGGCGTCCCAGCTGGGCCTGGAAGTAGAAAATGCGCCTCGGCCTCCGTACCACGCAACCACCGTCTTGCCTCGACGGCGTCGCTGTCAGAGTCTAGACCGACAGCGGACTCGGCTCGGCGCCCATCATCATCGCTAGTGTCGTGGGACGACGGAGGATCACGCAAGGCGGCGGCGGCGGCGGTGGCGCCAATGGCGGCGCCCCAGAAAAGGGCAATCCCCTCCCCATTTCGCTCGTGCGGGAGGGACTGGAGGTACCCGGACCATCGAGAACGCGAGTCCAGTAGCCTGTCGCAGACGGGAATAGGGGGTAGGGCGTGTGGGTACGTGGGACGGCGTCGTGTCAAGGCACAATCGATTTTATTTCGCAACAAAAAAAGGGAACGCACAGTTCGGAGTACAGGGCCAAGGATAGGGTAAGAGTGGCATCGTGGCCGTACGGCGCGTGAGGGATATGGTCGGCCAATGCACACGAACGGGTGGACAGCACGGCGGATTTCGGGATTACGACAACTGACACCCACGGAGGAAGGGCAGATGCATAAATGATCGGTTTCGTCAAAAAGCGCGGCAGCGAATATCGCGCTCGGATGTAAGATGGGGGAGGCCCGGGTGTGTGAAAGGGAAGGGAGAACGACTTTGCTTACGCGACTGCTCGGGCAGGATTGGATCATTTGCCGCACGGACGCAGATGCCCTTCTTCTGGCCGTGAACAACACGGAGGTTTGGGTGAATGCGAATGCCGTTGACCGAACACCAGTCCAGCAAGGTCACGATGGTCATCACACAAACGTCAAAAGAGAGATAGGAGTAGATTAGATTACGTAAATCGGATTCCAGCCCACCTACTGCTCCTTCTTCCTGGCTTCTTTTTCTTTCGCTTCCTCCGCCGCAATTTTCGCGAGCTCCTTCATTTCCAATCTCCGAGCCCATTCCTGTCCCCCCTGTGTTTTTGTGTGTGTGTGTGTGCGCGCGTGACATAGCCCCAGGGGAAAAGATAAAAAAAAGACGGTGTTTTTGATTCGTAACTCCTCTTTCTCGATCGAAAAAAAAAGGAAAAAAACACGCCGTATTTCACGTACCTGCAGCGCCAATACTCCACCGAGCAACACCATGATCAACGCGTTTCCGGCAGAAAGCACACGGAGCGCTTCGATCTGGTCTTCGCGCGTGTCCACGCCCTCCACGGGCGTGACGACCGTTCGGATGGTGGGCACCGTCACCGTGATGTACATCGCGGTCGCGAAAACGAACGCGGCTGTTTTTGTTTTTGTTTGGTTTTCGATTCGGAATGAGAAATTTCCAATTTTTGAAGAAGAGCCCGTCGTTGTGTGTGTGTGTGTGTGTGAGGTGAAGGGGGGGACTTTTTAATGATGATGAGGGCAACCCTCACCTAACGATCCCCCATCAAAGAACATCGCACTCTCGTCCCAGCGGTGTATCTTCGTGATCATCGCAACAACTCCGACCCCAATGAGACCATGAAGCAGCGCCTGTCGGGCGCCAACGTCAGCAGCATGCGTGCAACGTGTCCCCAAAGTGTTTGCGGGTTCGGAGGTTTCATTTGCGGAACATGAGACAATGCCCGCCAGGCGACCCAAAAATATGCTGGCGCACCTTGATTCCGGGAGGCGCGTTGTAGAACGTTTTGTAGTATCGAATCCGTCATTCACGATTTCCTCGGTTAGCGGCTCGAAGAGCACGCGATAGTCAATCGTGGAACACGCCAGCACCACACCTGCGTGCCGCGCGATGATGAGCCGGTACCTGATAATCAAATCTGCCCTCACTCACCGAAAAGAAAACATGTCGTAGCCAGTAAAACACCCTGCCGAAAACCCATCGGTCCCTAAGTCCTTCTGCGCTTGTCGTATGGTTTGCCACAAGAGGCGCCACAACTCTCCCGAAATGAAGTTCTCACGCCCTTCATTTATCCGTTGACCCCATGACTTGCAATTGCGACTTTACTTCACCGCAAGGACGAGCGAGCGGTTATATTATCATTAGTAGAGGAGGGAAAGAATGCAGTGGTATAAATGGCTGAAAATAACAATTACTAAAACATGCAGGGGTAAATCAGACTCCGGTGATTGGTACACGCTACCCTGAAACAGAATAAAAACACCAAATCGTCCCTCCACCGCATGCACCCCAACGAGGTGCAATCGAGTCCGCCTGGTGAATGCAGGTCTCCATTCCGCGCGGCTGGGCCATATCTACACCTACGCGCATCACAGAAGGCGCGAAGTGTGCTCCAGCTAAAGGCGTGCTGCGCCTTCATCGCAGCTGCTGCAACAAAGGTGCCGAGGTGCCAGATGTTGATCCTTCTTGCAGATATCCCAAGCTTCCTGGGGACCGCACCGGGGGTCGTGGGGACGACGGAAGCCCAGCGGCTTGGCCATGTCGCGAGCCATCTGAGCTTGCAACACTGATACCTAATCCACGCGCCGCCGCAAGATTGGATGCCCGGGAACGAGACGCTATTGCGTCCTGAGTGGGTAGAGCCTGCTGAGGGTAGGATTGGCTTCCCGAAAGCGACTCTGGCATCACATCCTGGTCTGTCGTATCCGCGCCGCTCTCAGTGTTCACCGACAGCTCCTCTGTGTCGTCAGACTGCCCATCTTCTTCCGGGCCTATCTACACGCATCAGCTTTAGAAAACGGGACCTGGCGACGTTGCGCACCTGTGAGCTGCCGACCCGAGAGCCCGAGTAACTGGTCGGTAGTGGCATCCAAGTAATGCTTGCTGTTTCTGTTATTAATGGCCGGACTACCGGGATCGGGAACCTGGGCTACCGTGCTGCCTTTCTCGTCAGCCTCGGCTGCTGGTTCGACTTCATTCGCGTCATCGTCGACATTGAACACCCGGTTGAACTCCGCCAACATTAGGCTAAAGACACCAGCAGGAATGCCGAGCGTCGGACTAAACACAATCCCAACGTTGCGCATCGTCATCTTGTTAACGTTGGCGTTCTGTACAATCGAGATAAGGTGGGCGGTTAAAGCGCGGAGAAGGCTGTAATTTGCGACTGGCAGGACCGCAATAAGGTGCGAGAGCTCGGTGATCCTTTCCTGGGAATCTACCAGGTCTGAGGGTATGAACGATCCTATCAGGTCGACGGGAAACGGACGCAGATTTGCAGATATGACGGATATGGAACGTACCCATGACGGAGAGGAACCGCATATGTAGTTCGCGCGTCAGAATGCTTGACGGTAAATCCCGAAAGAAATACTTGAGCAAGCCCGCTACGGCGTGGGGATCCCAATACTCGTCCGAGCGAAGCAGGTCCATGTCCCCCTCTTGTCACGAGGTCAGTCGTTGTATTGCAAGTGCTCTAATGAGAAATTACGAACCAGCGTTGAACTTATCTTTCAAACTCTTTATGACGGCAGAGCTTCCACTGAGTCGATAGATACCCTCTTCTTGGTCAGCCTTCACTTTTTCCAGGTATTCGATACAGCGAAAGACGATTGCCGGAAGACCGCCAATGCTCGCCACTTCTAGGGACTCCTCCAGTGTCACGCCAAAAACTGCGCGGTGCACGTGGGCGGGTGCCGTGGATTTCTCTAGATAGGGGTCACACGTGTCCACTGAGGTCCGCAACCCACTGATCAAGCAATAGATACTCACCCCCCTGCTGCCGCCAACCCCACTGGAACATACGCGACTTGACTTTATCCCTGCGATCACTTTGCACAGGCTCTGCCGAAGGTTCCTTCGCACCGAATTTGAGTCCTAGAGGAATAGGTGTACCATTCATCGGCCCTGATATTTTGACCTTTGCAGGCATGTCTACGCGGGATGCACCTTGATTAACGCCCTCCGGTGAGGCTGGGCGGTCACCCGGAGAAGGGCTCTCAGATGAATGCGAGGGCTCCAAGGCGGGATGAAGAGAGGTACGTCGGCCCTGGCGGTGACGTGGGTGTTCGGAAGAGGGCTGAGGGTTGCGTCCACCCCCACGGCTGCCTTGAGGTTGAGTCAGATCCGGATAATGCCCCAATTCGGAATTGGACCGAGGTCCGATTGGGGGTACAAAGTCGCCACTAACGGCATCCAGAGGGGAAGTTGTGGGAAGTGAGCTAGACAAGGGTGACTCAGCACCTGGAGCAAGCGATGGCTGGCCTTTGTCCAATAGGCGCCTTGCAGTTTGCGCATCTGTGAATGCAGCGGGCGGTTGCTCAAAGCCCGAATGAATGGTCGAACTTTTCGAGGAGCTACCAGAGGATTCTTCATAAAGGGGTGTGGCTTGAAATAGCTTCGCATTCGTTGAACCCTGGGTGAGTCGCGACAAAGGGACGGCAGAACTAATAATGTTGATGTCCTCCTTTGTCATACCTCGCTGGCCTGACCGGCGATCACGATGGGACGGGGAGAGTTCAACATTAGAACTGGTGCTTGATCGGGGCTGACTCGAAGACATCGAGGTTGTAGCAGATGTGTTGACATAGAGACTACTGTGCGGTGACGCATGTTCGTCGTACACGCCAGAAACATATCGCACGAGGATTTCAACCCAGTTGTCACGCTCGCTGTCGCTCTCGGCGCATAGAACGTGGCGATGGGATCCCCCCGTGCCCTTCTTGGGCTCAATGATCAAGAAGGCATGTCGATACTCGCCCTCATCCTCAGATTCGCGTCTGTCTGCTGGCCGGTGCTGGCGACCAATCTGTGCACCAGTGATGTTGATGGTTCCAAGATGTTGGCCACCTCGCTGATGGAAAGGCTGATCAGTGACATTAATCACTATCAGGAAGTCCGATAACATACGCTTTCATAGTATTCCAGGTGCGGACCCTGAAGAACGAAGAACCTCGTCTTCCAACCCCCAAAATTCTTCCCGCGTTTCGTTAGGTACCCCTCTTTGTAACCTTCACGAGCAACGGGTTTGTTTGTTTCCTTAATAACATCCGAGGTCAGAAATGCGATGATCTCGTCATTATTCTTGACGGGAAGGTTGATGAGCGCCTGAACGTATTGCTCAAGTACGGCCTACAACGATTGGCATCAGTTTGCTTCATACGAGCACAAAGAGAAAGCCCTACTTTGCGTTGATCAACCCTCGAAGGTGCATGATCCCTCCACAGTTTCCCATCCGGTAAATGGGGTATTTTCTTATGAACACTCTTCCCGTAACGGGAACGGATTCGTTGGTCCAATCCGAGCACGTCACTATAGAGCTTTTCAACCATGTACGGGTCTTTTTGATTCCCAGGATCGACCAGAACTACGAAGGAGAGAACGTCTTTGCCGCGGTCATTCGGCCGAATGGATGAAGTTGTTACAGTAATACGCGTGTGTGGAAGGTCGTAGGGTAGAAGAGGTAACGCGCGGAATTGCACCGATTCTTGCTCCGGAATAATACTATGATATGTTGTCGTGGCCGACGAGCGTGAGCCATAGGCATTGGGCGTTGGCGTAGTAGGTGACTCTGGTCCGCCCATCCTACGGGTCCGCTCAACAGCAGGAGTTGCCTGGGGTGTCCGTGATGTGAGCTCGCTACCACTCGGATTACTTGGATTCGGTACACCGGGTGGGAGGGGAAAGTCATCGGCAGCAGGGGGCACTGCGACGGGTGGCTGTTGAAGGTCATCTGGGCGTTTCCTACTGTCCTGAGGACTTGGTGACGTCAAGCTGTTGTCAGCAACGGAGTCATACAAACTGTCCGAGTCTTCCAAATCCAGGAACTCTCCATCAGACAAATCTCTACGCGTAGATGACTTATCAGTGGTAGAATCCCGGGAATCTGGTACATGAAGCGCAGGAGACAGCCCACGACTGTCGCCTGGCCTAAGTTCAACGGCGCGAGGACTGTCAGCTGGCGAATCACATGCCGAAGACATGTACTGTTTTGCTTCGTCCGCGAGGGTCACTCTTGACTCGCGGGTACCGGACTGGGGTTGTGTGAGAGATTGCCGACCAGATTGGCTAGACGGGGCTGTCATTTCCAGTGCAGATTGAACCGATGACCCAGAAAGGACTGTGCCATTTGTAGGATAGTAGGTGGATGGAGAAGCAGACTGGCTGGCCGGGGAAGCGGAAACACCAGTGTCTTGACTAAAGCGATCATCGGTCTTGGGAATAACAAGTGACTTTGTTAATGGTTGCTGGTTGGGGGGTGAACTCGATAGTACTGGTGCTACCGAGGCATCAAAGATACCAAGTGACGGGTGCGACACTGTAACAGCCGGCGGATTCCTCCAGCTCGGCAACCACTCAGGCGTAAGAGCATGCATCTCAGGATCAGCAGCCAAACCTAAGAGTGGGGGGATTAGCGAACTGGAGGGACGTAGGATGGAGGCGACGCAATGGAATGATACATACCTGTATCAGCTGATTGATGGCGAGTGGGTTGAGGACCTGAACTTGGAGAAGGATGGGTGTCAGATCCTTGGCGCATTCCATTGCTGGAAGAGGATGGCTTCAACTGTCTTTCTCTCGCTCGATGACCCCGCGCGATAGCATCAGGGTTCTCGCCGAGTTTTAATAGCATCGCCTTGTAAGCGTCCCTTTCCGTTCTAACCCTTTCTAGATTTCTTTGTGACTCGGTGTATAGCCCACGGGACTTCTCGATGAGTTTCCAAAGCTGGGTATTCTGTGATGAAAGGATATTGCGTTCGGAGATGCTCTGTTCGAGTGCACTTAAAGCTGGATTTTCTGCTTCCGCATGGACAGAAAGCAAGGCTTCAAGCGAGAGCTGCTGACCAGCCAGGGATGACGTCGCGGAAGAGTGCGCTGATGGACGGGTGACAGAGGATGTCGGTAAATCATAAGGACGTCGTGGTGGGGTGGCTGATGGGCCGGTCATGATTGCGAAGAGTTTGTTAGCACTATGGAAAAGGTACGGGGTCACAACGAGAGGACGGTGGATAAAATTCCGGAGAGCTATACCCGAAGTCAAATGAACTATTTCGGCAGGCTCAGACCTGGGAGCGAGACGGCGCTGCTCTCGGCTTGGCTGACTAGTTATCGCGCTTGCCAGGATCAGGGGAGGAAACGAAAGGGAAAGAGAAGACACAGGTCAACTGTGGAAGAAGGGACAAGCGGAGGGGGGCGAAGGCGAGAGCAAACGCGTGAGCAATGACTTGACTTGGCCGACCAGCGATCACGGCAACCGTCGCGATTGGTCCACTCAGGTGCGACCATGCGAGGCCACTCGCCAATTTGCTCTGCTCTCGCCTCAGACACGCGCATACAATCTCATTCAGTGTAGTGTCCCCATCCAATACAAAGGCCACCCATCCCATGGAGGGCTGCGCAGTCTCAAGTTCCCCGGATTTTTGTCCACGGACGAAAGAAGCAGAGTGGTTAATCAATCGTCTGTCAACCCGTGATCCCCCCATACGATAAAATTTCGCGAAGGATAATGCACAACTCGTCCGCCAACGGTCGTCGTTCCTTGACGGCACTCAACGGCCCGTCCGTCTCCCACACGGTATCGACCCGCCGCATCCCCGCCTGCCCTCTGACCTGTCAGCTTCCGTACCGCCTTGGAACTGGATGCTCCCCTGGAGACCTCGCTGGACCGCTGTTCGGCTTATTACGCGCCGGCCATACCCTTCTCTGCAACAGAGGACTCACGTACCGCCGTGGTTGCATTTGAAACCCCCACCGTCAAGAAACGTCAACGGGTTGTCACCTTCACCTGACACCCGTGAAGCTGATGGATCCGAGTCGACCTTGAAGGGAGGGCCAGAGAAACCCGAGCATGCTGTCATCTCCACCTTTGATCTTTTCAGCATTGGAGGTGAGTTCCTTAGTTCCATTTCCCACATCAGAGCGTCATAACCTTCTTGCTGTCAACAGTCGGGCCGAGTAGCTCACACACAGTTGGTCCAATGCGTGCGGGGAAGATATTCATCAATGACTTACTAGAGTTGGGTTTGCTGGGAAAAGTGAGTGTAGGTCGTGATATTGGTGAACGCAGTGTTTTCACGTTTCTTCAGGTCAGAAACGTAAAGATCTCGTTGTACGTCGTCCGCCCTGCGTGTTGCAGCAGGTGCTGAGAACCGTTCTTAGATACGGCTCACTAGCCGCGACAGGTGCGAATCAGCCAGCACTGTCTCCATCCTAGATCCTTCTATGACATTCGATAATTAGGCAAAGGGTGGGCTGACCCCCAACATGACTCTGGCGACGTGTTTATCTTCTGCGTTTAAAGACATCATACTCCCCAGGCAATTCTTCTTGGTCTAGAAGGTCGTTCCTTACCCTCTTGTCTCTACGTGTACATTCACCCAACGAATGCAGGCTCTGATCCAGAATCAATCGACACGGGCACGATCCCCTCACGCTACGCCGCAATTCAGAAAAACAAGACACTCCTACTGGGAGGGAAGCACCCCATTGCATATGACATGAACCGTGACATGCTGTGGCGGTGGGACCAAGTCCTGAGCACGCACCCGAACGGAATGCGATTTTCTGTTTTCGACGAGAATGGTGATCTTTTAGCCACAAATGAGTATTTCAGGTAAGGTATTATGACAACGTTGGCCAACGCTAGCACACGACCATGTTTGCATACTGAAACAACCTAGCGTTGGGGGTGGCTTTGTCGTAAACGAAAAGACGACGGGTGCATTTAAACACTAAATGCTTTATGCGTCATCCTGATTTCCTGCTTGGCTAGTCGACGAGAATCTGTTCTACAAAGGCGTAGACAAGAGTTCTGTGCACGGCGCACGACTGCATCAACATGTACATGTGGGTGGAAACCCAGCTATCGCGGACCAGGAGCTCCCCTCTAGTAGCGAGCAACCGCCATACCCATTTAAATCTGGGGAAACCTTGCTCAATCTGACTCGTGTTCACAACGTACGTCCCGTCTCTTGCCCCTCCTACTCCTGAAAGTCTTTCCGGCACGGTGTTGTCGGACCCCCGGTCTCTACTTATACACCATTAATAAGTACTAACTTTCTTGGATTGTAGATGTCCATCGCTCAGATTGTTTATGATAACGAGCGCTCTTTTGGATACAACAACGAGGATATTCATGGCAAGGTCAGATTGATGTGACATAACCAAATGGGTTTGAACAATTTCAATAACCCGCGCACAGTTGATGCGAATATGGGCGGTCATGGACGATTGTATTCGATCTGGGGTCCACACGCGTGAAACAACACTGCCGGGTAGACTTGGCCTGCGCCGCCGGGCCCCGTTGCTGTATAGGCGCCTCATGAGAGGGTAAGCACTTTGCAATGAACAACGTAACTTATCCACTGAGGGACATGCCCGGCCAGCTTCTACCCCGGATTGTCAACGCCACATCACCAGGCAATTGAAGGCGGAAATCGGCCCGATGGCGTGATAGATGCACCTGGCAATGACACCCGTCTAAACGATCCTTCTTCAGCCCCTGGCAGCCTCAAGGGCCCGAGGCACTCCCATGTGGCGAGGGTTGTCGGCTCCTTTGATCACCCCATCCTGCCGGAACCACCGGTCAGCATGCAAAATTTTCTTGTTTGGTCGGCTATCAACTGCTTGGCGCTGATCTGACATTTCCATGGAACAGAGGAAGACCATGATACCTGCTATGGATTTCTTATCGTGTTATGCCATCGCAGTGAATGAAGTTAACGCGAGTGGTGGGCGCATCGTCACATCACCGACAAATGGGGCAGCTGGAGTGATACCTGCCGTGTTGAAATATATCATTGAGGTTCTCAGTTCCGGCTTTCCTCAGGTATGGAAGCTCAATGTTTTTCCTGATGCAGTTTATTAGCGATGACCCGGAGAAGTCAATCAAGACATTCCTGTTAACTGCAGCCGTATAGTCTCATGCCAGTGATCCCTCATATCTTGGTTTACCTTGTCAGTAGGCGATCGGCATGCTTTTCAAGCGCGGCAGTACGATCTCTGCTGCAGAAGGGGGATGTCAAGCGGAAGTCGGAGGTACGTCATACGCGGAATCGGTACAGTGTAGTCATCGAGAGAACATTCTGTAGTGGCATGCTCGATGGCCAGCGCTGGGTTCGCCGCATGCATGGGCGGTATATCGCTTTTTCCCAGCAGGCTCTTCTCTCTCTGAATATCATTTCCCCCAGCATCCCCCGAAACTGTTCTGCAAGCCGCAGAGATTGGAATAGGTCTGCTTTAATTCCTTGCATGTGTGACTTGGAGACCAACGACGTCCAGAACATAATCTTGGGCTGACATGCGACCCTATTGACGGACTAGTGCAGGTCCCATGTATCGTGCGTTGCCAACTTCAAGCAGACTCATCAGTCTTGATTGCTAATTTTATGGTTCTACGTTCAGGAGCGTAATAGCCTTGGTGGTAGGTTCTGGGAACCCTGGAGGTGTTCCGACCTCATTGAAGATTTCTAGCTGTGAAGGCTGTGACTGCTGCGCAACTTTCTATGGCTGCAGACGGTGTTTATTCGGTGACACTGGACGAGGCGATAGAGGCCATGCGTGTGACCGCTTCTGACATGAGCGTCAAGTACAAGGAAACGAGCCTATCGGTACGCTCTTGTCTTTCGCATGTTTCCTCTACCTCTATGGACCACTGAAGTATGCTAAATAGGGTCTCGCGGTATGACTAGTCGTTCTGATGGCGGAATTTCATGTTGAATGTGTTTTACAGACCAGCGTCAAGATCCCTCTCACAGTCCCCGCTTGGTGGGTTCCATTCATTCAGAAAGTTCCCCGACTGATCTGACCTCCAATCAGTTGAAGCCTTTCTGGCGCTTATTTCTAGATCTCCGCCTTAGAACTACTAGAGCTATTCCTTGGACAGTAATCTAAATAATTATTGTCTCGAGAGGTCCTAGACACAGTCGCTATCGTATCTGGCTTTCAGTGTGAAGGGTGGACTTATTCGAAATACGTGTGCCTTATTTCACGAGACTATCGCCGTCCTTAGCGCCCCATCCGAAAGAAGTGGTCGATTTTCTGATATCGTTTCAGCGTGCGCCCTGTTACGTCCAAGTCCCTTATCAGTTGGCTGTCGCTCAAGTTGTTTCAAACTGAACAGATGTCAAGCACTTTACTTTGACGCCAGGTTGTCCTCCGATTTCCCCATCCCGAGCTACCCAGTTGCTGATCGACCTCATCCGCGCTCGTAGCGACGGCTCCTCGTATCATTGTTTTTGCAATAGCACGCGACCCTGTTCAAGTTGGCGCTTTCCCATCCTCTGCACTTTCAACGAGATATCAAACATATGGAGTACTTTAGAAGAGCGCCGATTCGATCACAGGGTCCGTGGAGTATGGTACGACTCGCATATCACAGAGATAGTAGCGAAATTTGGGCGGAGACCGAGAGACCTGGGCTTGGACAAATGGACACATCTTCGTTGCCAGTGGACCCGTCAATCAATTCACCAGTACTAGCCGACACCAGTCTCGGCTCCCGCTGTGCACGGTACATCACAGAACGAACGAACGAACGATTGTCTTCTTCCTCGATCATCAATCATTAGGTCAGCATCGGAGGACGAGCGCAGCGTCTAACGAAGCCGCGCTTCGCGCCCCGGCCGAAGTCTGCGGGTCACGGTTTTTTGGTAGGTGTCACCCCCGAAATGCCAATTCCAAGGTGGCCAAATACTTGGCAAATACAGCACTCGAGCACATGGGCCTCCGCGTAACCGCAGGGGAAAGAAAAAAAATAGATATCCCATTTGTCGCTGGCCTCGGCATAGTACTAGTGGTATTCAAAGCACATGGGCAATCCAAATATCGGCCCACGTGCTAATTCCAAGCTACGTGTAACAAAGAAATGAACTTGAAGGGGAAGGTGTGTCGGCCCTGCCTACCTTCTGACGACACTATCCGTCTGAGAATTGACTACGCGAGAATCGGATAGACACCATATATTGCCGGGTTGCTAGCTTAAGTGGCTCAGCATAATGGTGCCTTTCCCATGGATCTTCACCGGATACCGAATCGCCCTTTTGGCGATTCGCCGCAGCTACATGTCGTTGTCCAGGACGCAGAAACTCATGGAGCGACCACATAGATAACAGGCTTCAGACGTGCATGTCACAGCAGGTGGGCATATTAAAGGATGCGGTTATCAGATATGAGTTATGTAAGTTAGATGATATCCAGCCAACAGGAAAGCGATGCGGCCGGGACTCATCGACGCCCCTTCATCATTCGATATTGATTCGCGGCACACAAATACTCTCACAGACCCCGGAGGTGGGGCTCTCGTCCGAGGCCTCAGGCCCAGCCAACTACAGACTCTCTGCACATTTTTCCGCCATCTATTCATGTGACAATGTGTCCAGCTAGAGGTAAGAATGAAATATAGAAATGGCGGGTCATCGGTTAGGAAATTTTACGCGGCGTTCGTTAGCCCCAGGTGTGACGAGATCTGAGGCAAGTGGCGGTATCCATGCTCCTAGGCAGCGCTGTTCTGCGAGGAGAATGTGGTATATGCGATGTACGCAAGCGTCCTGTTGTACACCTAAACGCAGGAACTCGGGGCGCGTTCCCAGTGTATGGGAGGGGCTTTGATATCTCAACGATCTCAACCGGCGGCGACTCTGGAGGGGGCATACCTTAAGATTCACTGTGCCGCTATCTGAAAGATGCGGCCTGACAGGAACTCGGACCGAGAAACAATACGGGAAAGTCGGTTGTGGTGCCGCCATGCAATAGCCGCCAGCACTTGCATCAACTCTCTCCCATACGGCGAAGGTGACAGAGATCGGGCAGAATGTCAACGAAAATCGCAGTACGTACCGCTCCACTGACACGAAGTCGGTCTTCGATCGGCGTAATGACGACTCGGAGGGTGTATCAAAAGAAAGACGAGATCCCGCTTCCGCGGACAGATGTCATTGACTTCTGGACTTCCTTCGGCCCCCAATTTCCGAGCCCGAGCGGTGACATCGCCGTAACACCCCTCGGGGCAACAAAAATATCTACCTCGGCCTATCTGTCGCCGTGTGGAGACAAAGCTCCACAGAGCCGCGTTGAATCCGGCAGGCGTCGGTTGAGTTATGCTACGCTTCTCCGCCGCTCCAGCTCAACGTGAGAAAGCTCAGAGGCCTGGCTCGTCTGGGTGAGCAGATAGATACGCCCAGCCACCTGACCCGACTGTCGGGCGCACGCGGGAAGGCTCTCCGCATCATATAAACCAACCAAGTGGTTGATGGGAGCGAGAAGTGCTGTTGTTGGGATGAAGATCAACAGCCCCAGGTCGGCGCGTTCTTAGCCCAGCTTGAGTTCAAGGGACAGCATTTGGCCGGTTAGAGCCTTCAGAATGAGCCACTTCCCATCGTCCTCGTCCTCGTAGTCCGTTGTCACCGTGGGCGACGCGTCATCATGGCATCTGCGAGGAACTGCGAGGAACTTGGTCAAGGGTCAAGGAGACGGCAGCATTCAACGTTGTCGTACTGAGTACGGACATACTCGGGTGATAGTAACCACAGGACAAGGCGTCGACCTACTCTGTGCACCGTGCCCGCAGCACATTTACGGGCGTTGCAGTGGCCGCTTCGTGTACAACGTAGTGCTCGTTATGGTCGGGGGCGCGATCGCCTCGGCTGCGTGCGCTCGTGAAGAGCGATCTTGGATGTTCTGCAGGGGTTCGCTGACCAAAGTCGATAAATGACTGGGCTGGTGTCCCCATTTCAGCGTTCAGACCAAGTAATGTAGCAAGGACGAACTTACCTCGATCTCAGGCATAGTCCATACATGAGAGATTCTGAGGACCCTCTGCCAGTACCGTGGGTCCAGACAGGGACTACTTTGGTGGTTGCAATACTATTGGCAGCCTACTTCACATCATGACGATGCATGTTGAATTAAGTCGCATCACGGTCCCTCGTATGATTCCGCTCAATTTGACTTTCATTCGCCAGCCCTACGTTCCGGCAATGATCGCATAATGTGGACATATCACGCAAGATGCAGTGGAGTTTGTGTGTTCTTGTCCTGGGCCATCGCGTCTGCGCCGTGTTCAAGGAGGATCATGATGCGCGCGTGCGTACTACGTCCTCCGTATGTCCCTTGGTTAACGCCCGACGCAACGGAGACCGTCCGCCCTTGTCTTGGGCCGTCGCGTGCGCGCCGCTCGGGAAGGAGTACCGGACCCGTGAGACTTCCAGATGTCCCACTAGATGCGTTAGAGTCGAATGGTTGGAACTCTGAGCACTCACGTCTTGTGAATGCTCAATGACCAAGGCGTTCACAATCTGTGCAAGCCCAAGAGAATCGCATTATGGAAGGGTGTTGTCTAGACCGCGGGACTCGAGGCCATTGGTCCGAGTCCCGCCGAGCAACTCGAGAATTGCAACGCCGTCGAGTCTATCACCCCCCCTTCAAGAACAAGTACAAGCCTTCAGCAAATATCGAGCAGGCGGTGGAAGGGTCATGAAGTCCAAAGCAGGTGTGTCACCTCCCGCTATCCCGTTTCCATGACGCCTACCCATACTTACCCTCGTTGCGCAAGCGTGTCTGGGTATTCTACTACACCTTTCCCAGCGACAGCGTCGAGAGTCTTCCCCTCGCTACGTATTCTGCCCCCAACATTGGGTTGGCCACGCCAAAGTTTGAGGCCTCGTCCTGGAGCAAGTGTTTCGCCAATTGTGCCTGTTTGCTTCCCAGTCCTGGGGCAGACTCGAATAGTAGCTGTGGGTCAACGATAGGTAGGGACTGGCAGCGGGACGGGACATACAATACATTCTTGGTATGAGTTCCCCTTCTTCTTCCACACATAACCTTTGAATACGCTCTCAAGGCACGCAGCCTTTTGGTCACCTTGACGTCCTCACTCGGCCTCCCGTCTTAATCCCACGTCCAGAAACCGAACGCTGGACTCTCCGCCTCGCCCACTCCGTCACACCATCATCCGCACTGTATACCACTGCTCCTATGTGCGACATGGATTCCCGGTTCCGCTGCCGTGCTCGGGATTGCAGCTTGCCCGAGACAGTGCCCTTGCGCCTCCTTCCTTCGTTGAGTTGGAATTCCCTCATCCGCTGACCCACCTGTCCCCGCGCCCTAGGTTTCTCCTTCATCTTCGGTTTAGTGCCACCACCACCACCACTACTACTACGAAGAATGTGTTCACTCTTCTGCATACCGATGCCCGTGATACTCCTAAACTCATCGAGACGCTCTCTTCAGTTCCTGGCGGCCATTTGACATCATCACCGCTGACCCACCTTACATCCCTCGAGATCAGTACGCCAAACCGGACAAATCTGTCCGGGCCTTCGAGGATCCCGCGGCACTCCAGGGCGATCCACCAGGGGTGCCGGATAAAGTGGCGGTCTCACTTTCTATTTCGATGTCGCCCGTTTGGTAGCCCAGGGCGGCGTTCTTGCCACAGATGGCTGGCTTGCCCTTGAGGTCCGGGAGGGACAAGCTCGCGCAGTCGAGCATATAGTGCATTCTGTCGCTCAAACGAAGGACACAGAAATTCGGACTGATCAGTGGGGAAAAGAAAGGGTGGTCGTGGCATGGCTACCGTGAATAAGTTTCGTGTATTATCGAACATTCTTTCGCTCAATGTCGGCATCTGAACTTGCTCCCGCGCTCAAAGCGCTCAAAGTTGGACCCTCTACAAGTTGTAGCCCTCAGTTCTGTCTCCACATCTGACAGGACTGAAGCCCAATCTGCCCACTTCATTCCTTTTCGAGTTCTGGTATTCAAAGGGCTGTCTTCCGAGACGTATCGCCTCCATGAACAGAGTGGTAGTTGTGCCTGCAATAGTTTTCATTCTCACCTCATTCAACACCTCGGCCTTCCTGCGGTCCTTTATCGATCGCTTTATCCTCGATACCCTCGATCATCACCTCTGCCTCGCCACCCTTCCAGTGACATCTCGTACACGCAAAAGGATCTATACATGCAGTGCCCAGCACGCCTCTCGCAGACCATCCTAAATGGCAAAGTGTGACACTAAGACTGTTCTAAGAGAACGAAGGTACCGTGGGCGTTATTAGGTTTCGGGTTCTTATCACACCCGTGGATAACCCCCCAGCCGTTGGACTATGTACCTGGCGTAGCCAGCTGGACCATTGTAAGCAGGAAGGTCGAACGAAGGAGTTCGAAGGCGGAATGTAGAAGGAAGGTTTGAGAAAGAAGAAAGCGCCTCGTCACTATAGAAGACTAGCGATGCGTTCGCGAAAGAGGGACGGACGTTTGAGATGAAAAAGAGAGGGATTGGGAAATATGTGAAGAACGCGCACACAAGTTTTGAGGGGAAAACTCTTCTGTCTTTCTCAGACATACTGTATCATATTTGCCTTCATACTTGAAACGACTACAATCCATATGACATCCCTGATACTCTCTTCCTACGCTTGTCTATCATATCCTCTACGTCGCTTCTCATAGATATCATATAATGTCCCCAACTCAAACCATGGCTCTTGACCATCCTCTTGATTATCTGCCTCAGCTATATGTCGCTGTCCAAGCAGCGGACGAGGCCTTTAGGCGATCACGATATTGGCGGCGACGACGAGATTGATTTGATGGGCAGAAAGCAAAAGATGCGCCCTCCGCACCACTCCAGATCTCGAGATGACGCGCTAACGGGCTTGATATTGATTCTCAGTCCTAGTCCTGCACAGATCACGGTGATAGGACAGACGACAGCTGGGCAGTTCAGTTGCTCATCGCCGCTCATCCAACAAACACAAACAACTCTGACGCGGATTGATCTTGTCTCAAAGTGAATAGGTCTGGAGGGGGGAAGATTCTTGATTCTACAACAATAATCCAACTCCTACTTCCCAGCACCATGTTTCAATAGCAACTGTATGATGGGAACACATCCCTGCTCCGATGCTAGATGTAATGGAGTCCATTTGTCCTTGTCCTGGGCCGTCACATCTGGGCCGTGCTCGATAAGGACGCGTGCGACTTCCACATGTCCATTGGACGATGCCACATGTAATGGAGTCCACCCGTCGTTGTCCCGGGCCATCAGGTCCGCGCAGTATTCGAGGAGGACGCGTGCGACTTCCGCATGTCCATTGTATGACGCCGCATGCAATGGGATCCACCCGCTTTTCGCCCGGGCTGCCGCGTCTGCACCGTGCTCGAGAAGGACGCGCCCGATTTCCACACGTCCATGGTACGATGCCCAATGCAATGGAGTCCAGCCTCCCTCGTCCTGGGCCATCACGTCCGCACCGTGCTCGAAAAGGACCCGCGCGATTTCCACGCAGCCCTGGGACGACGCTCGATGCAACGGAGTCCGCCCGTCCTCGTTCTGGGCCATCGCATCCGCACCATGCTCGAGGAGGTCGCGTGCGACTTCCACATGTCCATGGTATGACGCCCAATGCAACGGAGTAAACCCGTGTTTGTCCTGGGCCTTCACATCTGCACTGTGCCTGAGAAGGTCACGTGCTATAACCGTGTGTCCACCGAACGACGCCGCATGTAAGGGAAACCGCCCGTCCTTTTCCTGGGCGGTCACAACCGCACCGTGCTCGAGAAGGATGTGTGCGATTTCTGCATGTCCATTGGACGATGCCAGATATAATGGAGTCCATCCGTCATTGTCCTGGACTATCGGGTCCGCACCGTACTCGAGAAGAAGGCGAGCAATTTGCGCATGTCCATTTGATGACGTCTCATGCAATGGGGTCCACCCGCCCTTGTCCTGTGCTATCACGTCCGCGCCGTGTTCGAGAAGTGTGCGCGCAATTTCTGTGTGTCCATTTGACGACGCCTCTTGCAATGGAGTCCGTCCGTCCTTGTCCTGGGCGGTCGCGTCCGCACCGTGTTTGAGAAGGACATGTGCGATTCCCGCATGTCCACAGTACGATGCTAAATGCAACGGGGTGCAGCCGTCCTTGTACTGGGCTGTCGCGTTCGCGCCGTGCTCGAGAAGGTCGCGTGCGATTTCCGTATGCCCCTTGGACGACGCCCAATGCAATGGGGTGCGCCCGTCTAGGTTCTGCGCTGTCGTATCTGCGCCGTGCTCTATGAGGACGCGTGCGATTTCCGTATGTCCCCACCGGGATGCCATTTCCAATGGAGTCTGCTCGTCGTCGTTCTGGGCCGTCGCGCCGTGCTCGAAAAGCAAGCGTGCGATTTCCGCATGGTCCCACCGGGACGCCAGATCCATCGCAGTCCATCCGTACTTGTCCTGGGCCATTGTGTCTGCCCCATGGTCGATTAGGTCGCGTGCGATTTTCGCATGCCCGTCAAATGACGCCACATGTAATGGAGTCCGCCCGTCGTTGTTCCGGGCCGTTGCGTCTGCGCCATGCTCGAGAAGGACCCGTGCGACTTCCACATGTCCCAACCGGGTCGCTAGATGCAACAGAGTCGAATGGTGGGAACTCGGGGCATTCACGTCTTGGGAACGCTCGATGACCAGGGTGCTCACAACCGTGTGTAAGCCCAGTAGAATGGCATAATACAAGGGGCTTTGCCTGGGCTGCGACGGCTTTTTCGGGCGCCAGATTCGATGCCATGCGTTTTCTGGATCGTATATCCAGATCCAGACGGGAAAATGTGGTCTTCTCGGGTCAAAAAGGCGTTTCATGCCATCTTCTACCTTTTGCGACACGTCCTCAAACTTGGCGTGGCTCACCCAGTGTTCGCCGGCATATTCGGCGAGGGGGAAATTCTCGAGGCTGTCGCTGGTGATATTGTCGTCCAGGTGGAGTAGAATACCCAGACATGCTTGCGCAACGACGGTATGAGCTCGCGACAGGGAAACATGATAGCGGGAAATGGCGTCATCGGCTTTGGAAAGGCGATCCGATGTCAAGAACTCCTTCACCGAGAAGTGCGAGAATTGTATCACCGAGGAATTTTCTACAGTGACAACGGCGAGCAAACTGCAGCAAGTGGATAGCACCGCATGTACAGGATCTTCCGGACGCCAGCCTGCGAGAAATGTCGGGATAGACACTGTTTCAAAATCAAATGCGAGAAACTCTGCCAGTTCCTCGACACGGAGCGGGCGGGATGCCACGGTGACACATTGGAATAAACGATGCGCAATTTCCCAGCTCCCCTCATTGATGCCTCGCAAGGTGCGTGCATAGTTCTCATCCAGCGTCTTCGGTGGTTCTTCCAGAGCATGCCGGATGCGTGCTGAAAGACAGCCGCGGAGGTACACGATCTGACAATACACCCATCGGAACCTGCATAAAGAGTCTGAGGAGAGGCGTGAAAGAACAAAACCATCAATGACTTACATCCCATCAGCTCTATTTGTCAGGCTATTGATGACAAGCTGCTTGTCCTCCGCTTTCCATTTTTGCATCGTTGTGTCAGTGTTAACAGCAAACCTGATATAGTCGTTAATGTCCTGTATTTGTCCGCTCTCGCCGTGGAGGGAAACAGTGTGTGAAGTCAAGGGATCGAGGACGCTCTTGATATCAATCTCGGGTCGGCTGGTTACACATATCCGCAGATTCGGAACTTCCAATCTGACAAGATCCTCCAACAGCTTGAGGACTTCATCACGTGACGATGGCATGGCAGATGTATTCGGACATTCGTCCAGGGCATCAATGATCAAGTAAACGGGGGCTTGTCCTGGGAGTCGGACGAGGTCCTTAAAACATCTGACAAGTTCATCGTCACCGAGGTACCGCGAACCCCTGTCGTGCCTCAGGTAGAGACTAGAGAGTATGTCATTGAAGGAGTCGGACTGATGAGAAAGCTGGAGTAGCAGAGATGAGAGCAGATCACGCAGATCCTTCTTCTGGTCATCCCTGAAATCACAGTAAAAGAAAGCCAACGACGCGAGCCCACATTTCCGCACGGCCTCGATATCCTCGATGATGGTGGAACTGATGAATAGCATGTAGGTCCCGACCGAAGACGGAAATGTTTTTGAAAGACAACGTACCAAAGGACACTCTTTCCTGCACCCGCTAGAAAAAGGGAAGGATATCAGTCATTGAAAATGAGGGCAGGCAACTACAGACGTTTCCCATGAATCCATAGCAGGGAACCTGGACTGGACGATTTCCATTCTGAGAACGTCGTGCCTCGAAGGAACCATGCTGCAGTTCCAGCGTGGCGTGATTTGCAGGCGACGTTATGATTCTTCCATGGGTCTGGTGGAGAGAGCCAATTTCGAACATCTTGCTGCAGCTTGTCACCTACCAGATAGTCTCAATCTCCCAAGTTAGCAACAGCGACATTAGGACGTTACTAACGTTTTGACTTATTTACGTCACTCGCCATTTGTTGGATGAGTTCTAATGCTCACTCAGATCCGCAGCGAGTTGTTCGTTGAATGTGAAACGCACCAAGCGCTCCCCTCACGCCATCTATAGACGCTTTTCCGTCTAGAGGAATGTGTGTTTAATAACCAGCGCATTGGCAAATCGAGCGGGATTGGCCCACCATTCACGACCACCCTCATGTTTTGTACGAGACCATAGACGACCTCGATGGTCTGCGCTGCGGTTGTCCGAGCCTCGTCCAGCGTCAGTCGATCCAGCCTCTGCAGCACTGCCTCGACTTCCCTCTCTCCGAACAGTTTCTTCATGAATTTCACTGCATTTCATTTAATTAACTGACGCATCGATGACGGAGGACGTACTCGGTCGCTTCTGCTCAATCTGTCTGGTCACCAATCCAAGGGCCGAGAGGAGCTCCACCATGATTTTTATGACCATTTCAGCCATAGCTCCTGACGGAGAGATTTTTGTATAGATACCCAAGCGATTGAGGAAGTGCCCGATCGCCTCAAGCAGGTCGACGAGTACATCATAACTCCCACTGACGTCCTTGACCGCCTAGTACATTTGGACATCACACGAATCGCATATAGGACTTGAGAAAGAAACCTACAGCGAGTAGGATAGCGATACCAGCACATATCGCCTTCGCAGGTGGGAATGGCTATAGAACGGGGACCGGGACGTGGAGATTCCAGAGCGTCTTCCGACGTACCAGACAAGTGGCCTCGCCTAGGGTGCTGCCGATTGAAAGTGTGTGCAAAACCGAGACGGCCGATTTGAGTGACCTCATGATTCTTCTTTCGCCTCCTCGAAATTTGTTGAAGGCTTGTGCTTGTTTTGAAGGAGGGCGGTGATGGACTCGACGGTGTTGCAATTCTCGAGTTGCTCAGCGAGTGGGTGGTTCGCCAATGCCCTACCTGTCTGCTTCTCATAGTCTTGTAAGGCAGACTCGAATAGCACTTGAATATGAGAGGATCCACTCATGGAAAAGACATGTGGCGTTGAAAAGGCCGCTGTTGGTCAACGATGGGTAGGCACTGGTAGGGGGATGTGCCAACGATGATGCGGTGATGGACTGGAGGTCCGTGCGCCCCCATTAAATAATCATCGAGACGCAAGCTGATTGCCTTGAACATATGAGCATGGAGCGCTGAACGCGCTAAACGTTTGAATTGGATGCGCAACAGATATTCAAGCTTATTCAAGACCGAGGTCGGATCGCTCGGACTCCATTCCCTTTCCTTTCGGCCAAGCTAACGAGTATCGGATACAAGCGGGGTACTAGAATATGCAGTCTTTGGAGTCACTGTTTCAAGTCCTTCCCCTGCCGCTCCAGGCTGACAGTCCATCTGTATGGTTTCCGATCACACACACAACTCACCAGTAGACCATCGGTAGGTGTCGTTTACCGGTGAGGTGACTCAGTAATGGCCTTTTATCGCATGAGAAACTGCAAATCCAACTTGACTTGAAGCTTGAAGTCCCACAGTCTTGCATACCGCATGGCTTACACACCACTGAACTGGCCAAGTTCTTGGAAGTCGTATGTTCGTGGATGACATTCACACACCCAGAGCTTTCTCTATGAGAATTGGAGTTGCCATTGACGTCTTCATGTAGTACCTACACTATGGTAAGCGGACCCGGTTCAAAGTGCCCGACGCTGAATTTCTCGTGAGTACAAACCTTCCTCTTAGCGACAGTATACGAGTGAACATTGCACGAGTCGATACTGCAGTGACCGAAAGATATCCTAATGCCCAGATAATAACCAACAGGGAGAACATCAATGACCTGCATCCGCAATCTCTCACTAACGCGAGCGGGTGAGGTGGCGACGATGAAGCCTTTGGGGCACCTTGTTCTTGCGGCGAACCTAAAGTTCCTAGGTCGTTCCGTACTCTCACATACATCTGGCTCCGCATCGGATACGAGCTCTAATGAAGCGTTGATCGTGAAGACGTGTACATGAACGCAACAAGGGTGAGAGAATCCTTGAATGAGCCCCGGCACGGCAACTCGAGTCAGAAGAGTGGATGCCCCTGTGCGTAGCTCAGGTCATGAAGATCTGTCCAGTAGCGAGTCAAGGAGCACGAATACGCCTTGACCAATATTTGGACACTGATGAGGTGGTATGGCCAAGGCAGCTAAATCACATTCCGAATAAGAGTAAACCTTGTCAAGAACTGAAGAATGCGAATCGGGTCGCACACCGTACGTCATCCCCGTCGGCGCTGCGAATGTTTTGTAGATGCTGCCCATGGACTCCGGACCCCGATGCAACAGGGTATTCGGCACGGATACAGTAATCAGCGAGACATCTTTCGAATATTCCGAGACGCAGATGATGCCGGCGCTCCTACATTGATAATCGAGGTGATGGCCAGTTAGTCCGATACAAAAGCACGCATCAAAAGGTCAGTTATTGATATCAGAACTGTGTTGAATATGAGTACGGCAGTAAGTGACCTTTCTGTACCCATCCAATGGCCTGTCGTAAGATAGAGAGAGTACCACGCCAACACCAAAGTGTTTGTAGCCATCAAGGGCTGGTATGG
The DNA here is from genome assembly GCA_022496215.1 of Russula brevipes. Taxonomy (NCBI): domain Eukaryota; kingdom Fungi; phylum Basidiomycota; class Agaricomycetes; order Russulales; family Russulaceae; genus Russula; species Russula brevipes. The sequence goes on from WTXF01000023.1 coordinate 231,952, forward strand.
CATTGCGCTGAGCTCCTCGTCAATGTCAGCACATCGTAAGTTGAGACGTTCTGAACCCTATCTGCCCCAACAGCTGAGTCATTTTTGTCCGCACCATCAGATTGATGTACCACCCGTCAGGGTTTGTTAATCCTGACGCTGCCACTTCAATGTACTGTTCATCCAATTGCGTCGCGATAATTCAAAAGTAAACCCGTAATGAGGTGGAGAGTAAGGTGGTACTGACGGTGTTAAGACCGGGGAATAGGAATCTTGGACAGGCTGTCCAATGGGTTACACGACACTGGGTCAGGTAAACTCGTTAATCAAGTTAGAGTGGTCAAAAAGGTTTAGGAAGTGCGCGATTACAATCAAATGCTATTTTGGACTGGACTCTTTGTCTTTGAAAACGCTCACTTGCAGCATTTTTTCAGTGTCCTTGATCACCCAGGGTGACATCGGACTGGTTTAGGACGTAGGACGTTAATGTAACGTGCCTTTCCTGCGATAGCGACATGTGGGGCTAAGTTACCACTATCAATTTCAGTGCCTACCCAATTTACATTCTGCAATTGCGAGGGAACGATTGGCCAAGAAATCCTCCATCTAAGAGAGCTCCTTCGCTTTTAGAAGACTTGGTATGGAATACAACATCCATCCACGGCGTTGGCCTACAGACAGACCGAGACGGAAACATGATTGGGCGGTGGGTAGGGGAGTAAGGTGGATTAATATTTGTTGTGCTGCTCAGGAAAGGTGACAGGTGGTGGGAGCTAATTCAAGAAGTAATGAAGTATGAATGCCATGAGAAATTTTGACGGAAGGTCCCACTCCAAGAGGACAGCCTGTGACCACGAGCCGACGACTTGCGATGTTCAGTTTCCTGCTTCCGGGTTCTGAGACAGTCATTCCACTGTATAATTGTTGAGAGTCTTCAAAGGGAAGTGCCATCCTCTCAGTCGCCTCGCCAGCTGTGCCTCGCGCGCCACCGAAGCCACAGTGGTCAGTGGTGACGTAGACGCGTCTTCGCTCTTCCCTGCGACTACTACCGTGAAGCGACGCAATCCGGATGGCACCCCCCTGGGTCTCAACATTGGCATCCATAGGCATGGCTGTCGGGCCACCGCTCGTCTATGTTGATCAGACTGTATCCATAGTCAAGAAGAAGTGCGCGTTATGACCTGCAGCACGGACTCCTTGCTCACTCAAGTCCCCCGTTCAGAGATTCTACGGGTTTCTCTCGAGACGTTTGTGCAGTTCTGTGCGTAATTCATACCTTTTCCATGTTTGTTGACTAACTGGCCGGCTAGGTTGCTGGCCAATATCACCCGATGTTTCTTCTGGCTCGGAGAGCGCTTTGAGTTTGCTCTCTTGGTCCAATCTCTTCTGATGATTCTATGCCAAGTAAGCTCCCCCCGCGCGTGTTTAAAGAAGGCTGAACTGTCTTAGCTAGCGTTGTTATACATCTGCGTTCTGTATTGCCCTCGCACAGGTTCTGAGAACCTTGGCCCGCCCCTCCGACCCTTGGGGTTCTGGCAGTGGACGTCCTACTCGCAACATATAGAATTCCTTGCTGGGTATATGTAGGGTCGCAGAAGCTCATAATCCTCGTCGCCTTCTCATTCACATTAGCGTCCTCCTTACGATTTTGGTGCTCATATTTGGCCGAGTGGATGCTTTCGTATGGCTCCTTGGCTTCTTTTCCTTGGGATTAGAGAGCACGCTGCCACTACCACAATTTATAAGGCAAGTCATATTCTTCTCAAACACCCTGCTCTACTTATCTTTGTCTAGTAATTACAAGCAGAAATCTCTATATGGATTTCGGATGTCAACACTTATAGGTTGGGTTGGGGGAGACTCGTTCAAGTATGGCGCTTACGTCTTCCATCCACGCGGCTCTCACAAACTCACAAACTTGGATTACTTGCAGAACCGTTTACTTTTTCGCACAAGGATCACCTCTACAGTTCAAAATTTGTGCGGTCTTCCAACTCTCAGTGGACGTTGGTATGTGTCGCAGTCCTCATTTTGGCGGGTTTCTGACGAAGCTGTGTCCACAGCGATCGTTGCGCAGAGACTTATGTACGGAAACGCGCCACCTCCTGCAGACTTGGCGGGGGATGATGATTTGGAGCAAGCTCTAGCATTGGGGGAGGATTAGACTGCGGTGACTGCTTTTCTGTGTAGCTACATAACGTGAATATAGACCGGCGCTGGCCAAGGCTGCGGGAGGCGATGATGTGAAGGGTACGACAAACAAGCCCAAACTATGTTTCCCTGAAGAGTGCGAAACTCCCACTTGGGCAGGCTTGCTCTAACAACCTCACTCCCTGACGCGTCCCCTCGAGCCGTTTGACGGCATTCACTCCTCCCTCTTGCTTCATTATGGATATTTCTAAGCCCATCGCGTTTGCCGAGCATTTACAATTATCCAGCCTCGGTATTCAGCCAGCATCAATTTCATTCCAGGTACATATCACCCAGTGTCCCCTCTTGTTCCGTTTACTCACCCGGCCACCCACAATACAGACTTTAACACTCGAGTCTGACCATTTCATCTGTGTGCGGGAAAAGGTCAACGAGCAGAATCAAGTCGTCATTATCGACCTCTCAGACGTTAACAATGTCCTCCGGAGGCCAATCGGTGCCGATTCTGCCATCATGCATCCCAACCAGAAGATTCTGGCGTTGAAGTGTAAGTTTTATGATTAATCTTGGGAACTTGACCAAAGCTAAAATCTACAACAGCTAACAGGACCCTTCAGATCTTTAATATCGATACGAAACAAAAAGTCAAGGCCCACGAGACCAACGAAAACGTCGTTTTCTGGAAGTGGATTTCAGAATCTTCGATAGGCATCGTCACGGATACTTCGGTGTATCATTGGACCATAACGGACGCGACCTCCCCCCCACAGAAGGTCTTTGACCGTCATGCAACGCTTGCGGGTAGCCAAATAATCAACTACCGCACTTCAGCCGACGAGAAGTGGATGGTTTTGATTGGCATCTCGGGAAATACCGCAAATCCGAACGCTTTCAAGGTGAAGGGAGCTATGCAGCTTTACAGTCGTGAGCGTGGGGTGTCACAACCCATTGAAGGCCACGCTGCCGCATTCGCGGAAGTCAAGCTTGATGGGAACCAGCACGTAACGAAGCTATTTACATTTACGGTGCGGACAGGTAATGGGGCCAAGGTGCGTGTGATTGTCATGCTGCATATATTATTTTGACGAACCGTGGCCTGCTAGTTACATGTCGTGGAGATCGACCATCAGGCTCCTGACCCTCCATTCACCAAAAAAGCTGTTGATGTCTACTTCCCACAGGAGGCTACGAATGACTTCCCAGTCGCCATGCAGGTGTCCAAGAAACATGGAATCGTCTACCTCGCGACGAAGTACGGCTTTATTCACCTATACGATCTCGAATCCGGTGCTTGCATCTACATGAATCGTATCTCTGGCGAGACAATCTTTGTAACGACAGAGCAAGAAGCGACAAATGGAATTTTATGCATCAACCGGAAGGGTCAGGTACTTGGTGTTAGCGTGGACGACCAAACCTTGGTCCCTTACGTCCTGACGACATTGAACAACACGGAACTCGCATTCAAACTAGCAAGTCGCGGTAACCTGCCCGGTGCAGATGATCTCTACATAAAACAATACCAATCGCTGTTCCAGAGTGGTCAGTACAACGAAGCAGCTAAGATTGCTGCGAACTCACCAAGGGTCTGTCTCTGCTTCTGTTCTCTACCTTAGGATGACGTACTCACACTTGATTGGTAGGGTATACTGCGCACCGCGCAAGTTATCGAGTCATTCAAACAAGCACCTGCTCCTGCTGGGGGACTGTCTCCCATTCTTCAGTACTTTGGCATCCTCCTGGAGAAGGGGGAGCTCAATCATCTCGAGTCTGTAGAGCTCGCGCGTCCAGTCTTGCAGCAGGGAAAGAAACAGCTTCTGGAAAAATGGCTCAAGGAGAACAAGGTAATGACTTTTATGAGCTTTATCCTCCGTCCTATCCTCTGATCAGCGCGATTATAGCTCACTTGTAGCGAGGAACTTGGCGATATTGTGCGTCAACATGATATGACTTTAGCCCTGAGCGTGTATCTGCGTGCGAATGTGCCAAACAAAGTCATCGCTTGCTTCGCTGAGACAGGGCAAACGGAAAAAATCGTGCTGTATGCGAAGAAGGTTGGACATCATCCGGACTATGTTGCTCTCCTGCAACACATTATGCGCACAAATCCAGACAAAGGTGCCGAATTTGCATCCGCGCTGGTCAATGATGAGACTGGGCCCCTGGTCGACGTTGAGCGAGTCAGTGATATCTCACGTATCGCGAATGACATTGACTGATGGAACCTCTGAAGGTTGTCGACATTTTTATGTCCCAAAACATGATCCAGCCTGCCACTTCGTTCTTGCTGGATGCACTCAAGGAGAACAAACCGGAGCAAGGTCCATTGCAAACACGCCTTTTAGAGATGAACCTCATTCATGCACCCCAAGTTGCTGATGCTATCCTCGGCAATGAAATGTTCACTTATTACGATCGACCTCGCATCGCCAACTTGTGCGAGAAGGCCGGTCTCTTGCAAAGGGTAAACTTTCCCCTGTCGCCAATGTCCTAAACTTATAGTGTCATTAAAGGCTTTAGAACACTACGAGGATCTCGCGGATATCAAAAGAGCTATCGTGCACACTAATGTCCTTGCTCCGGATGTACGTGTCGCATCCGTTCGGATTTCGTTGGCTAACGTGACCCTTCAGTGGCTTGTCAACTATTTCAGTCGTCTAACTACCGAACAATCGACTGCGTGCATGCACGAGATGTTACGTGTAAATATTCGCCAGAATCTGCAGGTCGTGGTCCAAATCGCAACCAAGTATTCCGACATTCTTGGCGCAGTTAAGCTTATCGAAATGTTCGAGTCCTTCAAGAGCTTCGAGGGTAAGCCTGGGCAAAAAAAATATGACTGACACTGATCCACTCTCTCGAAGGTCTCTATTATTACCTCGGTTCTGTCGTAAACCTCAGTGATGATCCGGAGGTCCACTTCAAGTACATCCAAGCCGCTACAAGGACTGGTCAGATTCGCGAGGTTGAACGCATCTGCCGAGAGTCCAACTACTATAATCCCGAGAAGGTCAAAAACTTCTTGAAGGAGGCCAAGCTTGCGGACCAGCTTCCACTTATCATTGTTTGCGACCGCTTTGACTTCGTGCATGACCTTGTTCTATATCTATATCAAAACGGTCTCACGAAGTTCATCGAGGTGTACGTGCAGCGCGTGAACTCCGTGCGCACTCCCCAAGTTATTGGTGGTCTGCTGGACGTCGACTGTGACGAGGCAACGATCAAGAGTCTCCTTGCGTCGGTGACGGGAACCTTCCCAATCGATGAGCTAGTGAACGAGGTCGAGCAGCGTAATCGCCTGAAACTTATTTTACCGTGGTTGGACACCCGTGTGCAGGCTGGCAGCCAAGACCCTGCTATCTACAATGCGATTGCGAAAATCTCTATCGACAGTAACAGCAACCCCGAGCAATTTTTGAAGGAGAATAACGTATGTACGCGCGCATTTCGATGTGTCAGTACTGACTGTGCTTCTGAAGTTGTATGAACCGCTTGTTGTCGGGAAATTCTGCGAGGCCCGCGATCCCTACCTCGCATACATTGCGTATGCCAAGGGTTTCTGCGACGAGGAGTTGATTGCGATCACCAATGAGAACACCATGTTCAAACAACAGGCGCGCTATCTGGTCAAGCGTCGCGTTCCCGAGTTGTGGGCGCAGGTCCTTGTTGCAGACAATATTCACCGTCGCCAGTTGATCGATCAGGTCAGCGCGAGTCATTTAGGATACTTTTACGATGTTGAATTTCTCACAGGTCGTTGCAACCGCTGTTCCGGAGAGCACTGACCCCGATGATGTTTCTGTTACTGTCAAGGCTTTCCTTTCCGCCGATCTCCCCATCGAACTTATTGAATTACTGGAGAAGATCATTCTTGAGCCCTCGCCATTTAGTGACAATCGGAATCTCCAGAACTTGCTATTGCTCACTGCTGTACGCGCCGACAAGGGGAAGGTTGTCGGCTATATCAACAAACTACAGAACTATGATCAAGGCGAAATTGCCAGAATTGCCACTGATCACGGGCTCTATGAGGAGGCTTTAACGATCTACAAGAAGTACGAGCAACACGTGAACGCTATCAACGTACTTGTGGAATATATAGTCTCGATTGACCGTGGTCTGGACTACGCAAATAAGGTCAATAAGCCGGAAGTTTGGAGCCGGTTAGCTAAAGCCCAGCTTGATGGCCTCCGGATTCGAGACTCTATCGGTAAGCCCAGGATTGTCTCGTTGAGTTAGCTCAGATTACGGTAACTGTGCCTAGATTCGTATATCAAGGCTGAAGATCCTTCAAACTTCTCAGAGGTTATAGAAATCGCCAACCACGCAGGAAAATATGACGACCTGGTCCGCTTCCTTCAAATGGCGCGCAAGAGTCTCCGTGAGCCTAAGATCGACACTGAACTTGCATACGCATACGCAAAGACGGATCGCTTGCACGACATGGAAGATTTCCTTAATTTCACAAATGTTGCAGACGTCCTCGAAGTTGGAGAAAAATGCTTCGAAGACGAACTGTATGAGGCAGCGAAACTCCTGTTCACAAGCATATCAAACTGGGCTCGCCTTGCGACCACCCTTATATACCTTGGTGAGAACCAATCTGCTGTCGAAAGTGCACGCAAAGCCGGGAATACCCAGTAAGTCTGTACACCTGAGCATGGACATGATACTAATCGTCCCTCAGGGTTTGGAAGCAGGTACATGCCGCATGCTTGGAGAAATCAGAGTTCCGTCTCGTGAGTTCCATCATGCTGATAATGTCTTTCCTGGATCTAAGTGTGATAGGCTCAAATTTGCGGCCTCAACATCATCGTTCATGCAGAAGAACTTCCTACTCTAATCCAAGGTTACGAGCGCCGCGGTCACTTTGACGAAATCATTTCTCTCCTTGAGGCTGGTCTCAGCTTAGAGAGAGCTCATGTAAGCTCACTTTCTGTTGTCCATTTGATCTCGTAGCTCACTCATGAGGATAGATGGGCATCTTCACCGAGCTTTCTATCCTCTACAGTAAATACCGCCCAGAGAAACGTGAGTCCAAGGGATACCATTCATAGGGTGATGCAGGCTGAACACTCTCCGTCAGTTATGGAGCATTTGAAACTCTTCGTCTCGCGCATCAACATTCCGAAAGTCATCCGCGCTGCAGAGAAGGCACACCTATGGCCTGAGCTTGTTTTCCTCTATGTGAAATATGATGAATTTGTACGTCCGACTCACTGACTTTGTCGGTTTGCCTGACAAAATATCACAGGATAATGCTGCCCTCGCCATGATCGAGCGTTCTGCAGACGCTTGGGACCACAATCAATTCAAAGACGTGATTGTACGCGTTGCGAACGTTGAGATGTGGGTATCACAAGGTTCTCGTATCGCTATTGTACCATTCTAAACTTTCCTATACCAGTTATTACAAGTCCTTGTCATTTTACTTACAAGAGCAACCACCCCTTCTGACAGACCTATTAACGGTGCTCATCCCCCGCATCGACCACTCACGGGTTGTTCGCATGTTCCGCCAGGTTGATCATATACCACTCATTCGCTCCTATCTGATAGCCGTGCAACACGTGGGTTCCATTGACCTTAGGTTCGGCACATACTCACTTCTTCTTCAGCTTAACATCGAAGCTGTGAATGACGCATATAACGACCTACTCATCGAAGAGGAGGATTATAAAACGCTTCGGGATTCTATTGACAGCTTCGACAACTTTGACAATACTGGTCTCGCCAGGCGGCTTGAGAAGCATGAGCTACTCGAGTTCCGCAGACTTGCTGCGCATTTGTATAAGGTATGTTCTCTCAATGCAGGTCGATGGGATCTAAATGATGTATTCCAACTTCAGAAAAACGGCCGCTGGGAAGAGTCAATCTCCCTTAGCAAGCATGACAAGTTGTACAAAGATGCGATGATCACGGCCTCCGTTTCTGGTTCAATCGAAATTGCCGAGGAATTACTCTCCTACTTTGTGGATATCGGGAACAAGGAGTGCTTCGCGGCCTTGCTATATATTTGCTTCGACTTGCTGCGCTCCGACGTCGTCGAAGAACTATCATGGCAGCACGGCTTGAATGATTTCTATATGCCATACAAGATTCAGCACCAACGAACCCTGGTCGACAAGTTGGCTGCGCTAGAGAAGGACGTGCGGGACCGATCAAAGAAAGAGAAGCAGAAGGAGCAGCAGGAAGCTGATGCCCCCATAATCAATCCTGGTGGCTTCGGGAACCGGCTTCTGCTAACACAAGAGAATGGGTACAATTTCTCTACCCTTGCTTGCATTGTTTTCTCATCGTTAAGTCCTTTCCTTGACAGCTTTGCTGGCCAAGTTCCTGCACCTCCAATGAATGGCGCAACTGGGGTAGCCTTTGGAGTTCCTCCTGTGAGTTGATCAATGGTATCCTGTGTTCTGTGATCCGACACTTATCGCCATCAATAGCAAATGACTGGTTTTGGGGCATTTTGATCGCTTGTTTCCTTGTTACTTATGTCCTGTCGTAATGCAGTAGTTTTAGTTTTCGATGCCTCGGCTTCATGATTTTCGCGGATCCTATTCTTTCCGGTCGTCGCTTTGTGAGTTGAGTTGACGACTCACCTGTGGATTTAGTTCGCCGTTGTGATGAGATCCAAGATCGTGACCACGATGCTAGTTTTGGATGCTGAATCTTGTTTGGCAATTTGAAATGCCGTTTTCAGCAACCCTGTCTTTGACTACTTTCTCTTGCACCATCACCGCAGACAGCAGAGATTCAAAGTGCCCAAGCTATACGGAATCAGAGCTACTAGTACTGAAAGCCATAGGCGTAGTGGCATTTCTCCCCGATCACGCAAGAGCTTCTTGCCTCGTACGGCGACGATGATCGCTGCGCTAATCGATGATCCTTTTGATCGGACCCAACTGGTGGCACGCTATGCTGTACCTCTTTCCCTTCCTAAGTGAAGTGGACCAGCGCCGCAGCTCGGAGTGGTGGTGGTAAAACCGGTAAAGGATGGCGTTACACGCGCGGCCAGTGGCTGTTAGGCTGACAGACAGCGTCCTTGGGAGCTCTGCATCGCAATGTCCGCCCAGTAACCATGAGGGACTCGCTCTAGTGCTATAATGGTACTATAGATGGTGCCATCATCGTGCCCATGCGGCCACTGTCGTCATGTACTGGCACCGCTTGAGCAGGTGGGGTAACCGAGTGCCCAATCGATATGTCCCATCGATCAAACTAACGAAGTGCGCGGACGGACGCCCGCGACTCGTGCACCGCGGCGTCGTCGGCGTCTGGGTTTAACCCCTTCTGCGGTAATTTATTGGCTATCTGAGTTGATGTGCGGTTGACGTGCATCAGCCTAAAAGCCGCGGCCTGATTTGCCCGCGGCATCGCCAGTAACTGTACTGTACTCGTACTGTACTGCACCCTGCGGCGCTGCGCCTGCTGCGTCATGCATCATGGCGGCGCGTGCTATTCCAAAACGCGCGCTCGTCGTCTGGCCGCCGAGAACACACACACACACACAAGGACCCCCCTCCCAGGTCGGATCAGGGGGAAATGCTTTCAAAGCCGTTTTCCCACAGGGGTGGAGATGTCGTGGGCGCAAAGAAGTGCTGCACAGCCAAGGGCGATCCATTCCCTACACACACACACACTTTCCCCCACCCCACCCCACCCCCCCCTTTTTCCTCGGCTCGCCTTCTTGATTGGATGTTTAGTAGTAGTAGGAGGGGCGTCGGGGCCCGGCAGATCGAATCGAATCGAGAATGGAGCTTCATCATCATATCATAACCGTACCATATGCATCATTCCTTTGCGGGGCCCTTTTGTCTGTTTGTCATGCGGTGAGCCCACCCATCAGCCTGCCTGCCTTGCTTCAGGCTGCGGTACGTATATGACTCGTAGTGTGGTGTGTGGTGTTCCTAAGGGCTGTTGGTGCCGGGCGTGCATCACAAGTCGTCCCCTGGCATGATCATCACCTTTTCCGGTATCCTCGGCAACTCGACGTCCCCCAACGGATTTAGCTTCTCAGGCTGTGGAGCGGCGGGCGGCGCGGAAAAGTCATGTCACATCATATCATTGTATGGTCGAGGGCCCGGGGGTTGGAAAGCGCGCCAAAAAAAACAACAACTTAAACTGCGTACGGTATTTTATGGTTTTATCAATCAAAATTTTGGCGAATCTATGAATCTGAAATCATCATCGCATCGCACACATAAACCCATCATATACATCATATGTGGACAAATCAGGGCGCAACGCGTTTCATGTTTTTTAACGAAGTAGTTCGAACCCTGCCAGGCGTTCCGGGTCAGGGCGGGCCCCTTCAGGGTCCCCACACAGCTTCGAATGTCTAAAATTAATGTTAATGATACACGCAAGCCCCAGACGGCAAACTGATTGCCCGCAAAATGTTCTTTTCTTATCGGCCGACGATTCGCCCGTGAGCCGGACGGGCCGCTCACCGCTCAAAGTCCGGGGCATTTCCTTATCCATCTTTCGTTCCACGAGTTCACATCTCTTTGCCACTCGCCCTTTACGTTTCACCGGCTGGCGCACCAATCCACTCTGACAGCTCCTCGCTCCTCGCTCGCTCCCTCTCTGACTTCTGAAACGCCTTTCTTCTGCACGTAGTGCCGGATGCTTCACCTGCCGATGGAGTGTCTCTTCGGCATAGCTGGAGGACAACTGATGCTGCCCTCAGTTTTACCGGTGCTTCCGTGCAGTGTTCCTGCCCAGCTCCGTACGTACAGCACTGGCATCCCTAAATGGTGCGTCTCCACATGGTACGCTCGGCAACAGACCACCCCACATGGGGGCGCATCAAGTGCGCTGACCCTCTCTGCTTCCATAACTCTTTGCCGGGAGCACTACCATACTTTGCAGAATTCGTTTCAGATAACGTGTGTAATACCTACAGAATCAGTACAGGGTCATAAAGTCCGAAAGCATGTGCGTAAGTATATTCCAAAGGGGAGAAACGAGTGGGAACCAGGAACGAAAAAGTAACAAATCGGGTGTGAGTATCACATCACCACGCAGCCCCTTGGCCCGCCCCCACTCTGGCCCCACGGGCGAGTGGTGAGGGAAACACGAGCCACCTCATAGAATACCTCCTTGACCCCACGATTGTGTTTTGAGCTGCATTCTACCAACCAAAAATATTAAATATGGACACGGAGACAGAGGGAGAGATAGACCAAGGAACAGTGGGTTACATACCGAGGTATCGTGATGCGCGTATTCGACGCGCTATTGCGAGACCCTCCTCATACTGAATCGCCTCCATGCCATACCGCGCCAGCCGCTCTTTAGTGGAAGCATCGTCACGAAGATCGCATTTGAGGGCTGACGATTTGTCTTGTAAAACCAAGCTATAGCGCAGATAAAACGATACACACCGACAAGCACAAGCTAAGGTTATGTTAATCAAAGTGCGTCTAGGTCGGTTCGAGAGACGGGCGACATACCTTAACGCCTGGACAGTACTCTAAAATCTCATCGAGCCACTTGGGTGGGGAAAGAGCTCATGAGTGAACGACGACCTCCGTACTCGAGAGACAAGTACCGACCTTTGTTTCGATGTTCTCTAACGACGTTGGATTGTCAACCTATGAGGCGAACAGTGGTCAAGACGTCAAGCTGACAGACATCCAGTCTGGGCTCACCGAGAAACACATCATCACTACATGAGTCTCCGCATAGCTAAGCGAACGTAACCTGTCAAATTCCTCTTGACCTGTTGAAAGCCAGCAAAACGCAGGGTTCGACGCGACGGCCATAAGGATGGACAACAAAACCTGGGCATGACAAACGCACCTGCAGTATCCCATAAACTCAATTCCACCGCTTGATCGTCGACATGGAGGTCATGGACGTAGTTCTCGAATACGGTGGGTTCACTAAGTAAGGCGACGTCCCGTTAGTCGGTGGCGTTCGGAGCCGCAGGAAGGAGAGAGAGGGGACGCGCTAGACTTGTGTGAAGTAACCGCGCGTAAAGACGTTCAGGAGCGAGGTCTTGCCTACATCAAACACACGTGCGTCAACGAAAAGCCACGCAATTCACAGACGACGTGACGGGAAACCCGCGAGCGGACGAACCACATGCGCCATCTCCGCATACAACCACTTTGCGCTGCACCTGCCACCGCAAACAAACATGGTTAGAGGCGTTTGAAGCGCCCCCACGGAGGCGGGGGATAACGTACGGGTCTTCCTCTTCCGAAGGATGTATTAGCCGATGACGAGCCGCACAAGGGCATTATCAGTTAGCGAAAGGGGGGAACTGTACGATAGGGTGGGTGGGAAGCGTGATGCAGAGAGCACAGCCCCGGCTAAGGTATCCAGTTCCCTTATTTGGCCGACGCACAGCCCACGCGCCAAGGACACGTGCCAAGCACAATAACGGAAAATATTGTCAATTAATTTATCATACGGTACTCTTCCTCCCTCTTCCCTCAAGAGGCTCTAAAAGTACAAGTACAACCGCGAGTGCCGGGTGATCAAACCCTCAGCACATGCGTTAATAATTATGGGTCTACGTCTGGGTCTACACGAGTGGCTGGCTAGTCATGGAAAAATGTTCGTAAAATGCAAACATATGATGAAGTGTCGGTCGTCGGTCTGATCCTAATACAATCCGAATTGCGCAATAAAATCTTGCCAAGAATTCTGCATGGTCGCCTCGGGCGTCGTGTTCCGGACACATTGCTCCTCAGGCATCTGAGAGTCGAGGTGAATCGGGGAGCACAGAGCCCCAGCGCTGGGGGACCCGCCGTAGTCAAAGACGGGGAAGTACGTCGGGAAGACCGACATGTCGAGTGTATTGTCGACCAGCCCAGGCGCCCGCGGAGTCTGTGGAGCGGAAAGCTGCGTTGAGGAAACGGGTGGACTCGGGTACGACGCGGCGATGTCGAAGAAGGTGGCCGCTTCTGATAATGATGGAGAAGTGAACAGCATGCCGTTGTTCGCGCGGTTGACCGCGGCGGGTATGTGCGGTGGCGGTTGTGGTGTGGACCCTGCCGGCGCAAACGTACGCAAGTAGTCCAACACGGTCGGGTGCACATGCTCTCTATGCCTTGCTTCAATGGGCATGGTATGACAGGGTGGCGCGATGTCGGTGATTGTTGAATGATGACGGGTGAAGATGGCCGCGTCGGAGTCGAGCCCTTGCCCACGAGGCGAGTCCGCCCACCAAGTAAAGCTAGTTCGTCATCGTCCATTGGTACATCGCCGTCAGAGAGAGCCACCGTGCGAACAAGCGGCGAGCTTCTGCCATCTTTGAAGGCCTGCAGGCTGGCGTGCGCCTTCTCACGTAATTTGATCATGATCTCCTACATGTGCGGACGGCGGCTCTTGTCAGCATCAATTCGCACGAGAAAGAGAACTAGACCGTACCAATACTTTCTCCGCCTTGAATCCGCGGGCGGCCTTGGAAAAGAGCGCACAAGCAGAATCGAGCTGCACAAGCGCGGACGGAGCCAAACTCAGGGAAGGACAACGAGTCACAATCGATCCCAGGATAATCTAATATATCAACTGCATCAGAGGCCGATCAAATATCCCGAACTCGGCATATGGACATACTGCGCAGGAGAACATGTGAGTCCAGAGGAACCACATCCTTTCCATTGGCTCTTGGAGTTGTGAATGTAAGTTTCGCATCAGCGCTATTAAGGAACCTGCGCTTCTGTAGGCGGCAATGACGGATGTCCCATATGGGCTGCCGAGAGGATCCTTAGGATGGTCGTTTAATGCGCGCGCAAAGAAGCCACGGTGCATATACAACAGATCTGCAAATTTATCAGCAAACGCGGCCAGTGGTACCAAGGGACTGGGCACAAACTCATTTCCCTGACAGCCAAGACAATGTGCCGTTGTAAGGTAAGGGGAATCGACTCTGGGTAGGAAACAATGGTGGATTCTGAGGATGTTCCCCCGAAGCCCGCAATCTGCAACGCCTGGGGGACCTGATAGGCACGGAGCTTCCTATCAAGTTGCAGAATAGTTGCGTAGGTCGGCGTCTTTGCTCCAAACACTTGGTCGTGGACGGGCGCCATGCACTCCGACGAAAATCGGTGTTTCCATGCATTAACTAATCAAAATCAGCTTTTTGCCCGACATGAGAATTGTGTAGGGCTGACAAGCATCATCAACCGGAGGTTCGCCCTGGAATGGCATCTTGCAGTCCACGTGAGCAGTCGTGAAGGCCGGTGGGCGCCCGAAAGTGAGACACTATGAAATGCATGTGAGATGAGACCCGAGCTCGTAACGAATTACGTACCTGCCATGAGTCATAAACGTACAGCTCCCAGAACACTTCCCGTCGTCGTTGGGTCTCGGAAAGGTCCAGCTTCCAACGTCCTGTATCACGATCTACGGAGATAGATACAATACACTTAGTAAATGTCGCCGGGTATCGATCTAGCCATGAGACTCACGAAGTCCGATCTATCAGGTGGGACAGTAGTTAGAGCCGAGCGCAACGGTGAAATCCAGGGGGAAACTCACGCTTTGGGCAAGCTTTACTGCCATCCCCATGATCGCCCAGCGTGAACCACCAGAATTGCCATGCCTATCCGATAAGAACAGATAGAAGGACATGAGGTACAACGCTTGTACTGCTCCGAGTGTGGGCTCGTCGAAGATATTGTTCTGGAAAAGTGCAGCGCGAGCAAGTTGGTGGTACTTCTCCGCTTCGACATTGTACGAAGGGAGGCGAATGTCCATGAGGCACCCAATAGCGAGGACCATGAACATCACAGATAACCGTTGGGAAAGCACTGCGCTTGGCTCCTCATTCATTGCCATCGCCCCCTGAGACTTGAAAAGGACAGAGTAGACGGTTGCGTTGAATTCGGAGATAGATACCGGATTGTACCTGAGTGACGATATCATGAGACTCGGAATGAAAACGGATGCAGGTCGACGTAGAGAGACTCACATCCACGCGGCATATGTGTAGTATAAATCACGGAGTTCCGCGGCCTTCTCCGCCGAAGGCAAGTACCAATGCAAGTTCCGGAGGCGCTCCTTCACTGTGTCGACAGATGGGCGGCTGATCGGCGAGAGGGGGACCGAGCCGCTAAACTGGAGAATGTCGACCGGTAAGATGTTCCGGAGGTCATGAGTACGGTCATCCTTTGGCTCGTCTTCCATCTCATTCTACAATCAAAGTGTAAATCATCTGGGGATGAGGATGAGGCAACCGCCGAACCTGTAGGAAGTACTATCGAGTTGAAAGCGGAGGACGTCAATGATTTGATATGTTGCATTGCAAACTGCTTACTCACCCATGAGTTTGCGAACTGGCTGTAGTAGCTTGTCTGGCCAGCGCCATTGATTGCTAGCGTCCCGAAGGAATCTATCACATCTGGGTTGTTCTCTTCTTCCTGCTGATTGATGGTGGTCTGATTTCTTGGGGGTGCTTCGCGTTGTAGAGGGGCCTTGACACGCAATAGTTCGTCAGATAGAAGTGGGTGAGGCTCGCTTGAGTTCAAGGCGTGCGAAGTCCGGAGTCCGTCCTCGAGATCCCGGACGCGAGCGCACAATTCTGTGATCTTCTCATGCAGCTCTTGAGTGGAGGCGAGCACAAACCTGCGTGTAGCCTTAGTACTATATTAGTCAAGGACCTTGTCGGCAACGTACCGGTTACCCTGTCCAGTGGTAAGCGAACCTGGGCACGATCGTGAGCTAAGGTGGCCTGCGTGAACGGAGTGGATGACATGTGTAAATACCATCTGGACAAATGGCCCCACAGCCTCGCTTGACGCACGAGCCACAGGGGATTCCTCGATCGCAACGAAGCTTCAACCTGAGTAGGAAGAAGTCAAGGATGAGGGACAGAAGGGAGAGACGTAATAAAATAAAAGAGACCTTCTGCATTCGGCACATGAAAGTCGGGTAGCACCCCGTCTCCGCTTCTTCGCGGGCTCTGGCGCTGGAGAAAGGTCGCGCTTCGAGGGAGATGGGGAAGACATGAGGATGGGAAAGGGGTGACAAAGAGATGGGATGGTAAAGACGCGTGGTTTTTATATGCTCATGAGGGTTATGCACCGGCTTCAATGGCGAGATCTTTGCACCCATCCAAAGACTATGAGATCGGTCCAAAGCGTCGGGTAGATTTGCCCATCACCGCTCAGTTTGTATTTGCTTTGGCCCTGAGCGCCACCTGGTTCCCACAACACAGCGCTGTCTGTCTCCGATCTGATTTCTCTAAAATCGCGTCGTCGCGGTACATGATGCTGAGTCACCCTCGACGCCAAACTCCAGCGGTACGCATATTTTTAATTGCGCCGGGGAGTAAGCATCCAAACCGAGTCGGTGTCTCGCTTATCGCCATTTCCAAAAGACCGACTTGGTGCATACTATGGGCGGTTGACAGTATCCACAAGCGCCGCTCGCAGTGTGTCTAGGACCGGGCCCTCTATGTTCCTATGTAGTGTGGGTCAAAGCGGGGAGGTCGGATGATGATTGACTGAGATTTAAGATAAGCAACGTAGTGCAGGTAGGACTGAAATGACCTCGCAGGGTTGTTGTGGGGGGGTGGCGCTGCTTACTTCCCAAACACACCGCTCCGTGGGTAACGACGCAAGGCTCAGATCTGTCTACCAGTTTCGGCAGTCCAGTGTGAGATCAAATCACAAGGTGCGAGTCGCAAAGCTGCGCCCTTGGGGCGACATCGAGGGCGGTGAATAGGGCCAAGCCCGTCCTCGCCGGGTGCCAAAAGGGATGTTATGTAATACGGGGGTTGTTGGTGTTGGCCAAACAGGCACAAAAGGGTAAGGGTCCTCGGTGCTGTTTGCCGAAAGTTGGCGTGGCGCAGCACAGATTTGAATTTATCACGGACGGTCCACTCGGTTCGTTGGGTTCACGGTTTATCCATTCCCTGGGACAACCGTGTGCAATTCCAGTGCATATACTCTCCCATCACCTCACTCAACGCGCTTATCAAGTCAAAACCACTAAGCATCAGGTCAGCCTCTTCTCTTTAGAAATCTCCGTGATGAACCCAGATGACGAGTCTGAGAGCTCCACTGCTCGTTTGACGATCCCTATTTCATTTTCCATTCATGCTTTCCCTGATTCTCTCTCTTTTTTTCTCGTCTATCTTGTCTCGCCAGACCCATGGACTGATCACCCGTTGCCTTGCCCGTGTTCCACCAGATTATAGCTCCGTACACGAAGGATGTCGTCGTCAGCACGACGAGACTGGTCAGATGAAGATGAAGATGGTGATGTCGCCCGGATTGAAACATCGGTTCATTTGGGGATCCCTGACGGGCCCGTGGACTCCGCATCAGACCTCAAAGATGCGGCTGTATCTAGGATTGGCGGTCAGCCAGTACGACTCATCCCCGCATGCACATGTACTTTCATTTTGTTGAGTATATACGCCCCTCATTCGCAGGCTTTACTCTCCCACGAAGTTCCATTTGACTCGAGCCTCTGTCGTCACTGTAAGAACCCCATGGAGCTCCTCGTGCAGTTGTGGGCACCCTTCGAAGACAGCCCATACGACAGAGCAGTATACGTGTGGGGCTGCGCAAGAAGCGGCTGCCAGGGGAAGAACGGGAGGTATGTAGTGATCCTTTTGCAGAATAAGTTTGCGGGGATCAAACGCAGAGCATATGGTCTGGTACAGCATCAGAGCATGGCGCGGCCTGCGTTACAACGAGACATATGCCCCAAAACTCGAGCGCAAGCTAGCTAGAAAACGGGTACATGAGCGGCCACCGTTAGCGCCGTTAGAGGGCCACAAGTCTATGCATCAAACTGCCAAAATCAATCCATTTGCTGTGCGTCTGCGTATGCGACGGAGAGTGTTCCGCGCTGATTAAGCACTCAGATGTCCACAGAGATGCCGCATTCGGGCCTCGGCACTGATGTATTCAATTCAGTAACACCGCTTGACCCGGGTGCTGAAGTTACGTTTCAAGGCTCAGTGCGTGATCAGGAAATTGTAGACCATGATGATGACAGTGCTTCGACGTCGTCCTCGGTATCTTCGGTGGTCGTGGCGCTTGCGTCCGCAACAGTAGCCGACTCATCGTGGCTGTCCGCCCCATTATATCCCCCGCAGTACCTCTCCACTGTTGACGAGTACATACCTCCCTCAAACAAAGCACCGGATGAACCCACAACCGGACATGATGATGATGATGGGTTCAACCAAGAAGGGCATCCCTGGGCATCCGAACAATACGAGAATTCAGTGCCCACCGATCACATCTTTGACAGATTCAATGAGCGCGCAGCTCATCAGCCCCAGCAATGTGTGCGGTGCGTACGTCTCCGTTTGCGCGGTGATTGGCTATTGTCTGATGAGACCACATGCGCAGGTACGACCTCGGGGGAATTCCTATGCCGTTTGCGTCGGACGATCTATACAAACAGTTGTTCCCCTTGTCTCCAGAGGGGTCTGCTTCGACAACTGTCACAAGGGCCGCATTCAATGTTCAGTACCCGCCGCCAAGGCGTGGGTACAACGCAGCATCTATCCCCTCCTGTCCACACTGCGGCTCCCGCCGCGTATTCGAATATCAGCTCATGCCGAATCTAATCAATCTACTTGGCAGGGATTCTACTACAGGAAATGATGTCACGACAACTGATGAACAACGAATGGTGGCAATTCAACGGTTATTGAAAGGCGACCCGGACCGACGCGGAATGGAGTGGGGGACTGTTCTTGTGTTCTCATGCGAAAAAGATTGCTGTCCGGGTCCCGGTAACAAAGAAAAGCAGGGCGCGTGGGCTGAAGAGACGGTACTCGTGCACTGGGAGAATTGAAACTTACGTCGGTGCCAATTGGTGGGTCGGTTGTAGGATCCCCGAAATACAAAAGGTCAGAAGATTTCATAAAGTGATCCCATGAACACACGGTCATCTGTGACAACCCGGGTGTCCCTGCAGTTCTGTGAGGCACGAATGCGGCGGAAGAAGGGGTAATGGAAGATACAAAAATTATTCCAGCAACGGGGATCGCGACGTGATGGCCCGTTGAGAAACATTCTCGGAACACCCCGCCGTCGGGGAAGAAAGGGTAACAAAACAACATTTGAAGTGAGATTTGATATGATCCCTGTGGTGAAGTAAGGGGATAATATTTGAATTCAGTTGGCAGGCCGAGGGTGGCAGATTTATTCCGCCATCAAAATAGCACGACACGAGTGCTGGTAAACGAGGCGAGGGACTTCTGGAGGACTTGAACGATTGAAGATGGGCACGCGATCGCGAGGCCCAGCTGACTATCAGGCGCGTTTACCCCCTTGGGGGAAAAAGGAAGGCGTATGCCAGTTCAGAGGCGGACAAGCAATGAAGTACACGAGGTCATTATGAGGTGAATGAAAACGAACATGACCGGCGTCATGATTGACACCCCAATTCCGTATGATACGTGTTGGTAACCTAAGGCTGTGCTACTGCCAGCAGAGTGATCGCAGCCATGGGGGATATTACGTGGGACAAGGAACGCCAGTGCGCAACGCGCGCAACGCCCATCTCACTCTTCTTCACCTTCACTTCCTCTTCACGCATCTGCATATCGTCGTCCGTCTTTGCTTGAGCCTGTAACGTCGAAATCCGTACAGCGCACGCTCATCACTGCGGCCGCCCGTCTTCGACATCATCTCACTGTCAATATCACTTGTCCGGCAATATCGTCAGGAGATTCCCCGGTCCATTCCAACTCTCGTCATGTCAGATAGATATAGTAGGATGCCATTTTCGAGCACAAGTCACTGCCGTACGTCTCCAGCCAGAAATTGGCAACCGGCGCATCTCCGCCGTTAGCAGATGACCGATTACGGCAGTCCGGGACAGCTAACAGAAGGCCTCGTTGTCCATGTTATTCCTGGTTGTCCACATGACTTGCCTCCGTCAAAGCCCTGCTCCTTGGCCAAGCAAGCACTAGATCCATCTTCACGGATCACAGGAACGGTACCTGTAACATGCTGGTGGTAAGACTATCCCGGGCTGTTCAAAGCATCCCGTCGAGTCCTCTCCCGGCCCTCCCGAGACCACACCAGAAGGGAAGTAGGGGAAGACAGGCACCCGACGTATATTCCCTTCGAAGGTTTATAATATCTATAAGTGCGTCATTTCTAGCTCACCCGTCACACATACTACACCTTATTTGCCTAAATGATCGGTGGGTTTCGCCACCCTACAGTACGTCCTCTCGCTCGGCCCAGAACGCGGCTCATAGCGCGGGAAATTATCTTGGCTGGGGCGCCTTTCCGGAGACTTGGGGCGTGTGGCAGCTTACTCATGCCCAAGTAACACCGTTTTCACAAACTGCAATTCGTCATCATACAGTACATACCCATGAAACGTCATATCAGAGAAGGGAAGCATCTCATTTCCCCACGGCGCGTGTGAACCCCATCTCGTGCAGAAACGCCTGCGCCCTTCTGCACGCACTAAGCCGAAAAATCTAGGGCCGGGTTGTGGTTTTGACGTGCGACGCTATGTGCGCTCTCACAGAATTTCCCGAAATTCAGGGAATTTCAAAGGAGGGGTACAACCTGAAACCGAGGAGCTTGGCCGCGATCTCCAAACTGGGAAGCCCGCTGGAGGTCGCTAATCTCCGTGACAGTATCCGACAAATACAGATTTCGCGATAACCGACAGCGTGGCACGTTACTTTGGCATAACACTACAGCCAGGCTACAAGGACGAGATGTAAGGCACACGCAAATGATAGAAGTGCATTGTGTGGGAACCATTAGCCCGCCCATTGGACTGATGACAAAGTGAGATCTGTCTTCGGATCATGCAAGATACGGATTCATTGGACAATAATTACTCTCGTTAGCCGTGCAAGGCTTGATTGGATGGCTTAAATGTAGTCATCGTGGGGCGTGCGTGTGTTCGTCCCGTTCAGTCTCACAGGTACTCACAGATAACCACAGGTACTTTAAGAACGCCTATCGCAATATGTACCTGGGAAATCGATATCCCAAGCCTAAGCCACGGTCCCCGGACGGGTGTAGCCGATATCAAACTGTCAGAGCCATGTAGCAGGGTGAGGATATAGTGCATGATATCCGCCTTCAGCGCTCGGAGGTAAACGACACGTCACCAGGTAGGTAAATCGCGACATGGGGATGACGCTTAGAGTATGATGGAGGCCGGCCTTGGCTCTTATCGTGGTCGCGATTATCAAGAGCGCGTCGTGCTTTGGCTTTCGCGTAAGCACGCAGGACAGATCATCCTCGTCCCTCCTCCTGCAGCACGTGTACAGGGTTATTGATTAGTCGTACCACATTCGGGAATAAGGTAAGCGCGCTCGTTGAGATCAGCAAAATTATGTCTGGTCGCGACGACACAGGTTGCAGTACCAGGCACGCGCAACTCAAGGCACGTGAAAAGCCAACAATACCGTTCCAGGAATTGTCGTGTAGTACACACTGGTCCCACAACCAAGATGGAAAGCCCGGGTTATCATTGATACAATTGGTATGTGAAATAATTTTTCTAGCGCAATGCCATCGCAGCTAGCAACCTTGACAGATCTCGCTGACGTCCAGAAGTCAAGTTGCTTTCCAAGTTGGTCATCCCTTTCTCTGAAAATAACCGCCGTTCTACCGCGCTGCCGATCTCATGATGGGCGCGGGCTGGACGGAGCTTTTCATAACGTAGTAGCTGTGGAAGAAAAAAAAATGGCATCGCTCTTACTTACCTCCTGTTGCCGTTATTGCTCCTACACGGGGAAGTGAACGTTCTCTCTAGTGCGATCGTGGGTCAATGATTGAACGATCGGTTCGCCGTGGACTTTTTATTTTTCCTTCTCGAAAGTGTGTAGGGAATACGGTCTGGAAAAACCCATCGATCACGCCGTTCCTTGGATCATTCTAAGTCGGAGTAGGAGCGTGGCGGTTGGGTCGTAGCACCCTGCGCCCGCTATCTATGCGTAAGCAGTGTCCTCGGAGTTACCACCCGAATGGGGAATTGTTCTACTCAGCGTCCGGTCAAAACACGCCAAGAAGAACCAATCTTTGCTTGATGAGTTGCTCGCAATTGAACGTGCCGCGCGCGTAAAAGAATTCATCCATCGAGCGGAGTGACCTGTGAGCGTTGAGGTCGGTTGGGAACCATGATCATGATTGTCGTTCGGTTATATTTTCCTGAGCCGAAGGGGTGACTTCAGGTTGAAATCAGGCTGATGATCGTGCTTCTTTAGACGCTTTCTGGCGACTGGCTATCAAGCGCCTTCTGAAACGTGATGCCTTCGATAAAGATAGGTGCCTTTAGTATGATTGTGGGCGCGGCATGTATTAGGGGCTGATGGCGACCAGATTCCCGCATGCTACACGATGGCACAGAACGTATCGTCGGAGCAGTGAGATGGACATCGCTTGTCCATGGCACTTGTAGATGATGGCCATCCAGGAAGCGTGATCGTAAAGGTTGCTACGTCCACGAGTCGTGCGATGGTACCACTCCGGCAGGTCTGCAGGTCTGCACCGGCTGGGTACAGCTTGAAGGGACCATGCGTGTGGTGTGCCTCGTCTGGTTCGAGTATGTGTAAAAACCCCGGACTGAATATATTCGTCCGTCGGCCATAGTACTCAGAGTCAACACCGGAGTCACAATACTGTGTGCGGCGTGCGCCCAATATCTGCCGTGACAGGGCCAACAAGCTTGCAGGAACAGATCAGCGAGCCCGAGAAGGGCGCATAACACTGCATGCATTGGAACCCTGCGAGTGCAGAACATGGCAGAGACGTCTAGCAATCAAATGGCACATTTCCGAGTCTGGGGAGAGATCCACAATCGAGATACATTTCTGAGGTAAGCACCGGCGGGACTGTGTCGTTGAGTTACGCAGAATCCATTGGCATGTGAGGTTGGCTGAACGATCGTTCATTACGTCCATTGTGTGAGTACATTGAATAGACGCGACTGATCAGACCAATTCGCATTCGTATTGATACACTCGCAGTGATTGCATCCGGTCGGACTCGCGATGCCAGCGACGTTGTTGGTCGTTCGGAAGTAAATCGACAGATTTTACAATAATTACGTAATCAGCCCGACTGCGTCCGCCGCGAGTCGCTTTCCCCTTTGCAAAGAAAGACCCCGTCGACCACGACAAGGACAAGCGCGCTAGTCGTTACATGCTTCATGCGGCTCTAAACGAGAGCCATCCTCTCAATTCTAGTCATAACGACATTGTAAATGTTGTCATCACTCCTCGCCGTTCCCCGTCCGATACCAGGGCCTGCTAATGTCTCGGATTCCGCCCCCGCCCACGAACCTGTGCCCACACATGCGTCCACGCGTTTTCCGCACACCAGAGCCAACTTTCTGCCATAGCGCGACTTCATAGGCCGGCGGATAACGGAGACAATGATGCGGAGCCCGACGATTCGCGTGTGAGCTCTGGCTTGGTCGCCAAGGTGGCGAGCCTCCTCGACCACGAGCACGAAGACGAGCTCAAAGCGCTTTTGAAAACCAATTTCGCTGGAATCGATGATGATATGGTGAGAGACTACGGAAAAACTGTCCCCAGGTTTCGCGCCCTCATCCCCTTTCCCAGCTCGAGCAGCACGTACTGGACTTGATGCATAAACACAGAGATGATGTTGCTGGTGTTCCTTTTATTTTTTTGACGGCTTCGCGCCGCCCTGTTTCCCGCCCATCATCTCGTGCTTCCTCTCATTCCACCCGCCTAGTTCCCAACCGTCCTGACACTCCCAACTCTGCCCCAAGTTCGCCACTCGCCTATGTTTTCCGGAGACCGCATACACCTCTAGCCTCCCCTCTTGCCACGGGGCAAGGGTCTAGTTCATATATGACTGCTAATAGCGACTCCCCCGCCGCTTCACCCACCCTGCCTCCCGCCATGCCCCGTTCCCATACCCAGTTTGCAAACAGCTTGCCATCATCCCCGATAGGCTCTCATCGTGTACTCAACGCCAAAGCATCCGACTTCCGTCCACATCCACGACCGCTCTCCGCCGCTTCGTCGAATCCTAGCACGTTGACGGGCCTCCGTGCAGATACGCCGTCCCCTGACCTTTGGGCCCATGGCAGCTCGAAAGCGACGTCGAACCTCGCTATTGCAGCTCCTCTCATTCCCGACACCAGTCTTCTATCGCGCTCTGGAACCCCCAATTCGATGTTACGCGTGTCTATTCATCCGGATGAACAAGATGAAGAGGATGATCCCTTTGACCCGTTCTCCCAAAAAGCACTCCCTAGATCCTTCCATCCGCCATCCCATCCCGAGTTTGACACTCAATGGATGAACTCACCCGCGTCTAATTCTTCCGTATCCGATGGCTATCATCAGTTGGGAATATCGGATCGACTTTCGCCACCCAGCGGCTCTCAGCTTTCCCAGGATAGCTATCATAACAAAGAGCCAGAGGGAGCGGACATGCTCATCGAGGGCATGACCCCCTTTGATGTGCTCGCTTCCGTCTTCGGAGCTTCTCTGGCCCCTTCGGAGTTGGAGGAGGCCCTTGCGGCTAACGGTTACGATTTTGAGCGCTCCATGGCATGGCTTGTCGAGCGCGCGGCCCCGCTGCACGGTCATGGACCCCAACATCCGAGATCGCAAAATTTGGGGAGTCGGGTTTCGTTGGTATCTCGCGACGGTCCTAGTGCCCAAGGCTATGTGCGGGGTGGGAGGCCCGGATTTGGGGCTCCAAATGTGGGGGCAAAGGGTCCGGCCAAATTTATCAACGGACGGCCGGTTCAGACAGGCACCCGAGTTTGCCGATACTTCCTAGCAGGGGAGTGTTTGCGAGCTGACTGTCGTTTCAGGTGAGCTCTCTCAATCACGCCGCTGCCGTACCAAACGCGTAAGTTTAGCCACGAGATTGAACGGGCCCTTTGTCGCTTCTGGTTGCGAGGGACATGCGCGAAAGGAGAGGTTTGCGAGTTTCTACACCACATCCCAGCTGATGTTGATGTTGCTGGGATCACCGCCGCAATGGGCCGTGCTGACCTCAACGAGAGTTCTGCCCCTGGTGCCCCGACATTGGACGATTTCCCTACTCTCGATTATCCTTCTGGTGACCCCAGGGGACGACGAGGGAGTTATTACGGACGAAATCAACGTACTCCGGCGCCTTACGACATGGGCAGAGGAAAGTTCGGCGCTCCTGTAAACAACAACGGGCAACACGCCACGCCACCGGTACTCAGAGATCCTGCTTCACTGGCCGCGCGGAGAGAAGCCATGGGCAAAGCTGCGGATTCTCTTCACAATCGTGCCGCCATTGTCGCACCAAAGCCGTCTCCCCGTCTCAAGTTGCGTCCCCCGACTTTACTACCCTCGTTGTCAATAGGCGAGTCAGCGAACGGCTTGTATGTAGCCTACCGTTCTCGTGCGCTGCAGTTGGGTGCTGCGCGCAATGCGTGCTTATCGCGCGCGGCAGACGCGTGGCGGCGTGGTGATGGCTCAGCTGCCAAGCGCTTTAGTCGCGAGGGCCATGACCTCAACGCGAAGATGGCGGCCGAGTTGACCCTTTCAGCTGGAACCGTCGTACGTGAGCGGGCGAAGTTCATCGAGCAAGTAGTCAAGGCGCGTGATGGTGCGTGGTCGGATGATCCAGGTGACCACAGCGCACGCGGCCGCGCGTGCGGCAACGGGCTGGGCATCATCTTGGGAATTGCCCGACGAGACGTATCCGGGGAACAAAGAGATCTGAAGCCGGAAGAACGGACGGAGTCGGTGCTGGATCTTCATGGCGTACACGCTGCTGAGGCTACAGAGATTCTAGAAGAGTTCCTTCTCGCGGTACGTGTTGTTCCATGCAGTTGGTTTCGTTGCTAATGGTGACTGGCATCAGTTGGAACGTGAACATTTCTATGGATTAAGTGAGTTTGCTATCGAACCTAGGAAGCCGGTCTTTACAACTGAAATTGTCACCAGCCTATGTTGTCATGAGCGACGAAAAACACACAGGGACAAATGACCCTGCCCGGGCAGTGTCGCGAGAACGCTTGTCCACAGGCGTGCGCGAGTGGCTGCATCGATGGGGATACCCGTGGAGCGAGCGTGAAGGAGTCGTTTGTGTCGACTCTGTTACACATTTGTGAACGTGACCAGACTATAGATAGATTTGGGGGAAGAAAAGAATGGTTTGAAGTTATATGTTGTGATGCGTTTATTTTACAGTTTTTGTTGGGCCACTAGCAGTACTAGTATTATCAAAAATGTCAGGGGACTGTGTCCAGTGCGGGTGGCGCGAACCACATTTATTGGAAGTTGTGCTCACTGTGTTGCGAGCCCGTGGCGGTGTGTCGGCAGAGTGTCGGCAGAGTGTTGGCTTGGCTGCAGTGCAGGCCACGTGAGCACAAAGTCACAGCAATCCCCTCGAATCCGAACCCCCAACCTCTTCTTCTGCTTGCCTAATCGCTCTAATCCATTCTATCTCCCCGCCAGGAATCCCGACCATGTCAACTCACGAAGAAGAAGCCCTCGTTTACAAATTTCGCGAACACGACCCCACGCGGCCCCATTCTTTCGACCTTACGCTCGAACTCGAACGTCAGCTCGAGGCTGATTCCCTTCCAACGACCCCCGCCCGACCCGAGGGACGGCCGCAATCACTCGACACTCACGTACTTGCATCTCTCGTCACGTCACTGCGCTCCAATGTTGCGGAGCTCTCCAAGGACCGCGACGAACTGTCAGCCGCCCTGGAGGCTGCGCGCGGACGAGAAGCAGACCTCGTTTCGGAAGTGGGCCAGCTAAAGGATGCGCAAGCAGAGAGGGATACTGAATTGGCGACGCTGCGTCAGAAGACGCACGACGATGAAGAATCCATCGTGCTTCTGAGAAGCAAAGTTGAGGAGAGCCGGTCGGTCCCTTCTAACCCGTTCGATCGTACCGCGCTCTTAACATCTCGTCATTGTTGTGTACGCAGTCGCGGGCTTATGCGGCTGCAAGCAGAAAGTCGCCGCGTGAGTCGGGGTGCTGACATGTCGGTGGACCTGTCCCGCGCGAGTTCGTTCTCCTTCGGGGGACCGCCGTCCGCCAAGCGCATGTCGTTCACACCCCTCACCGGTTCATCGGCCGCACGTATGCAGAATCACAGGAGGATATCCTCCGTATCTGACTCGAACGTGAATTGGAACGAGGGAGCGGACGGGCAGATAGGGGACACGTCACCCAATCCGCAGACTGCCACCCTCCCCGATCTTTCACCACAGCCCAACTATCCACCGACAAGCACCCGTCGCTTCTCCGGATTATTCGGTCGCGCATCAGCCCCCGAGTCGGAACCCGTCCCTGACTTCAATGTGGTGGAAAGGGAAAAACTGCAGCGTGAGGTCCAGGCGCTCAGGGTGACCCTGGAGGAAGCAAGACACGAGTTGACGGAAGCGAATGAAGCCCGCGAGGCCTCAGAAACATGTGTTAAAACCCTTCGTGATTTTATAGCAGAGAACAACGTGGGAGTATCGCCCGCACGCCTGGACGTCGGGAGCCCTATAATCCGATTCGACGATGCGGACAAGAAGAGTGCCAGTGGGAGTGGAGGCTCACGATGGGGATTTGGTGGGCTTTTTCGCGCCGGAGAGACAAACTCACCGGTGATTTCGAGCCGCGGGGCATCGACCTGTGCTTCTCCGTCGCCTCCGAGCGAGCCGCTGTCGCGGAAATTAGGCGGCCTTTTCGGTGGTAGAGGTAGTTTCTCATCAAGCACACCTGCACCGCCCCGTGGCGAGTTGGTCGTCCAGGAGGCGATGTACCATTGTTCAGACACGTCCTCGACCGCGGAGTCGGCAGGACCTGCTAGCCCGCAGATGGAGATGTCACACGTGCCGGTGACCAGGGTGCTTAGCGGAGCGTCGTCCACTTCCTCTGAGATGCTCGCTCTGCGAGATGTAACTGCGGAGAAAACTGGCGTGGCGGGCGTCCTGGTAGTATGAGTGCGACGAGGATTTTTAATGACATGCGATTGCGAAAGGAGATGGTACGCGATGGATACCCTATTTACCTACGGTACTAGTTTTATTATTGCCCCGCGGCATTTTATGAAATCGGACACGGACAGTCGAGGATGTGAAATAGGACGCATACAGTACGGCACTGGAGCAGGACGACGACGAAGAGTGAGCGAGCGAGCGAGAAATCTTTGGTAAACCGCATGGGTGCCTTGTTTCGGGCATTGGATTCTTCCCAGCTGGATCAAGGTGGATTAATGCGCCCCTTCTTATCCCTCATCCCCCATGGCTTCTTCCTTCAACCCGCTGGATCCTGGCCCAAACTCGCCATCCTCAAAACAACGTCGCCGCAACGCCGCCTTGTCCTGTGCAGAGTGTAGAAGGTAGCCTCAATCCATGCTTTGCGTTTTCAACCCGCTGATCATATCGCTCGCATAAGGCTCAAGTTACGGTTCGGAACCCCCCTCCCCTTTCGAATCACCTCTACTACAAACTGAGGTCGCTCCTCACAGATGCAGCCGTGTCTTTCCTTGTGCTAGTTGCGTCAAGAAGGGCTGCGCCGCAATCTGCCCAAAAGGTCAGCCATCGCGCGCGATGCGTATCTTGGCGTCACGCTCACAGACTCACGCAGGCTCCCTGACCACTGGCAAGGGAAACCGGTGCGCCCTTTTTCTCCCCCCCTCTCCGTCGCGAAAAATTTACGTCCGACACTCCGACACGTCAACGTTTCGTGTCACAGGTTCATCCTCGCGAACACCGAAGTGCTCCACGACAAGATTGGCATCCTGTCCAGCCGCGTCAGGCAGCTCGAGGATGCGTTGGCCGAAGCATACGCCCTTTACAACAATGAAAGGCATCCTCTTTTGTCCGACGAGCTATTGCAAATCAAACGTCCCCTGGAGCGGGAATCTCGGAACGAGATGCCATCTCCACCGGAAGCCGAATCCGCGGAAGCCATCGACGCTGTGGGATCTCTGTGAGTGCGGAAGAACAACGTTAAGCTCCTCAGCTCACTCCCTACTTTTTCATTGTTAGGTCGATCTCAGATACCGGTCGTACGAACTTTTATGGTCAGACTGCAAATTCATACGTAGGTTCTTTTTCTTAAATGTCAGATTGTGCTCTGTCATTTAAGTTCTTGTCCCTTGAAGTATCTACTACAGGTCAGACACCGTCCTCATCGGACGGCTGTGTCGGCTTGACGTTTTGTTTCTAGAACGAAGCCGGCAGCGAAGATGAAGACGACATCACCTCTCCAACTTCTGTCGAGCTGCCCATACCGAATAATCTGCCATGGTCGAGCTATGGGTTTCCGTTTACTTTGCATGTCGCTGGAAATATCGAAGATAATCGTGCCATGCTCTTGAGTGAGTTGCCTGACACAAATACCGTGCGCAGGCGACTGGATACATACTGGCGTCATGCTGCTTGGATGTAAGAACGTCGATGACTCTCTGGTTGCACTGGCTGATGCCTGACCATCATGTAGGTACACGCCTATCGAGCAGAGTGATTTCTATGGCTCCATATATAGCCGCGTTTTTGACCCCGATGCCGGCCCCGATCACGATCGAATCCAATCACATCGGATTGCCGTAGTTTACATGATGCTCGCCATTGGGGCTTTGCTTGACCTGGACGCGACCCCTCATTCCAATGAAGCAAATAATTATTATCAACTCGGACGCGTGGCTCTGTCCGTAGACTCGATATTCGAGGAACAATCTATCCCTGCCGTCCAAGCCTTGGCATGTGATCTCGGTTCAGCTGGGTTTGTTGGCGCTAACTATGAGTAACAGCTCCTTATGTCTCATTATATGTTCCTCTCCGATATCGATGGTCCTCGGTGGGCGCTTATGGGCCTTGTTGTGAAGCTGGCGCACAGTGTAAGCACCCGCCCTCATCGCATTTTCTGAACCTTGTTGCTCATTCTCTCTTCATTAGTGCGGCCTCCGTGCGTTGTCCCACGCAGTCTTCTCACACCGCAGGGTCGGCTGATTCCATTTTACAGACCGAGATAGTGGTAGGTGGGGTTTAGACCCTGAAGAGACGTATCGACGACGGGCACTTTTCTGGGAGATATATACCTATGACTCATGGCAGGTATGGCACCCCACCAAGTTCCAACTATTATCCCGTGCTCATCCTGACGATACGATAGAGCCTAACATATGGACGTCCCCCTTCGTTTTCTGTGCTCCATATCGACACCCAAATGCCTCAGGAATCTAAAAAGGATGAGAGCGGCGAAGAGGATATGGGATGTGAGATCGACCTTTACTCCTATGGACGTTGTCATGTGCTGACTTTGGTGCCTCGAGTCCAACTGTGGAAGTACAGGTTTTCTTCCCAGTGTATGAGTGTGATCCACGACCAGGTGTTCGGCGCTCGCACTCCAAATTACAAGGTTCTGCAGCAGCTCGATCGAAAAGTCCGGGATTTCTATACTCCGCCTTCTCTTCAGGTTCCGGGCTTTGGCGGGCCCATGACGGATGTCGATTCGGTTCCAGTTTATGTGACTCTCCAGCGGTACATTGGGTTTGCAATTAGAGAAATGAGTAGGTCGTTGCCTATTTCGAAGCAAAGATACACGCTTACATTCAACAGCTTTGTTTTATATGCATCGCGGATTTTTTGCACGTGCCATTGAAGATTGCCCCGATGACCCTCTCGGCAGCAAGTACGCGCCTTCTGTGTTGGCAGTGTACAATAGTGCTTGCTCCTTCGTCGGGTTGATCAAGAGTTTGTTTTCTCAACAACCCATCTTGACGGAACGCATGTGGTTCTTGTTCACTCATGTTTTCTCCTGCGCGGTGAGAAATCCCTTCTGACGCAGTCCTTCGGCTGCTGATCTGTGCGTTCAGATCGTGTTGGGTTCCATACCAATCAAGTGTCCGAAAATGGCGCTTGCTCGTTCTGCCCTGTCGCATCTGGATTCTGCGCTACGGCTCTTCGAGGACGTGTCGCAGAATGCTAGAGCTATCAAAGTTCTAGTAGGTCTTTGACGCGGTTGATGACAAACTCCGGACTAATGTCGACTACTCTAGCCTGTCCTGCGAAAACAAAGAGAGCGCGCTATCGCAGCGATGTCTGAGCTTCAGACGAGGAGGGATCCTCAATCGCCGAGAATGACACCAGATATGAGGGAGATATAAAGCGAGAAGACGAAGAACTGGCTACGTTGGGTGGGAAAACCCGCCTCGTTCCACGGAAGGCCTCGTCTTCGACTGCGTCCTCCCCAACTACGGCTTCTGCCAGCCCTCGTAGCTCGCCAGCTATATCCAATATTCTCCCGGCGCTATCCTACGCTTCCCACCTCTCTACCCCGCCCCAGATCAACGCACTACCACTCGCTCCGGCTACCCCAGCCCAGCCTAGCCAAGCTGTTGCATGGCCACGAAATGAATATCATCCTCCTTCTCATCCCCCCCTCAACACTATCAACCACCACAGCCGATAGCGCAGCCGCATCATACACATGGCCAACCGCAGGCCCCCCAGACACACAATCATCATCTACCTATGGAACACCAAGCCCAACCGGGACCCTCAAGGGGCTACAACTATACCCAGTACTGGCAGCAACAACAAGCTACGGAATACTCATATGACGGCATGCATGGGGTGGCATCGACTGCGTACATGCCGGCATCGCCTGGTTCTATGGGATTTGACTATGCAGCTTCGTTACGCGGGGAGCCGTATCTGTCTGCTGGCCAGGCTCTTCCTATACATTCCCAACATCCTTCCCAAGCAATGCAAGTCAACTCGGACTTCAGCCCAGGGACCGACCCTAATATGGCATGGCAGGATCTTGTTGCTCAGTTCCATCACGTCTAAGGTAGGTAACAAAGCGTACAATCTCGAATTCATGGCCGGACTTTTTGTCGTGTTTTATCCACTGCCAAAATTTGTCGAAGTAAACTGTCCGCACATGTGTTGTAGCCAATTGTCAAGTAAAATATGTGACCGTACGAATGTTGAGATGACATAAGCGTAAGCAGCACGTGCAGAGCCACGATAAAGAACAGCCAGGGGGTTGTCGAGGGCGAGGAAAAGTTAACTTAACTTATTAGCTGTTCCATGACTCCCTGTTATGGATTTGACCGACTCAAGAACGCGCAAGAAAGTCACGCTCAGCCCCAGGACCGTTCTGTCAAAGTCGTGGGTATTCCGCCAGCCGTGTCCATCCACCACTTCATCCCGATGATAACAAAAATGATCCATTCCCTCACTTACAGAGTCTCCGGACGCGTTGCGACTGATATCCTGTTTTCGAACGCCCTGCTCGTCGCCTCCCTTTGGACGGTCAAGGAATGGCTCTTATCGCAGAACGTCGGCGCGTTCTGGGTCCTCATTCGCGTCCTCGCTTGCGGCGCCGTCGGTCTGCTTTCGAGACTGGTGGCATCGGGAGACGCGCCAAAGGCATTGGCGGCCGTGTCGTCAGCGAAGGTGCGCTACCCGTCCTTTTTTCGTCCGCCCCCTTTGCTTTCTCTGGTTTCACGGAGGGGCATTGTCGTTGATATGTTCTCGTTGAAAAATAGTGGACTGTGCTCGCCATGGGCTCCGTGGCCTATTTTCTCCAACAAGGTAGCCTCCTCGTGGCGCTGTCGCAGCTATCGGCCACCCGGTGCGTTCAAGATCCTCCCTCCCTTCCCTCCCCGCAGCCTCTCCTATTGTCACCTGTGGACGTTGATTCCTGACTTTGGGGCGGATAACGCAGCGTCGCTCTATTCTCGCATTTCTCAGCTACGTGGGCGAAGACGCTGTCCAGTGCCACTCTGGTAGGTCCCCATCTTTAACTTGTAGCTCCCCCCTTTTTAACGTCGTTTCAATACGCGCAGACTGTACGTTTCGCACCGATCGCCCTCGGCCTCATTATTTCCTTCGCTTCCGACACTCGTTATTCCATAAATGATGTCCGGGAGACGCTCCCGGGCTATCTGCACTTCTAGTGCATGTACTCTCGACAGGAGCCTCGGAACATTTTAAATCCACATTAGTGCACAGCGTGGGTGCCAAGTACGTATCGGTCTGTTGCACGGTCGGTGCAGCTGCGTTCGGTCTTGGCGTTTATGTGGCGAGAGGAATCTTTGTGAGCACATCGGTCATCATCGTCATCATTTATGTTAGCCTCATCTTCCTTCCATTCCTTCAGTCGAACGCGCCACAGGTTCCAGCCGTTTCAGTGGTATCCCTTTTGGCTATCCCTCTGGCAGCGTGTTCTGCACAATATGGTCGCAACTCATTCGACACACCTGTCATGATTACATCACAATACTACTTGCTGTCTTCAGCCTCTACACTCCTTGCAACTATCGCCTTTGGATTTATGTGGTTCTCTCGTTTACCGACTACGACGGAGATATTAGTGGGATTATTCTTATCATACGGTCAGTAACGCTCACTCTCGGGGAATAATCTCAAACCCGGATGCCTTCAGGTGGATACCCCAAGAAGTTACAAGTTTCTGATGGTCTCCCACGCTTCCAATGGCGCAGATGGCCCGTTCCCATTTGAAAACCATAATGTCGAACCCGGAATCGCGGCGAATTTTCTATTTCCTTGTACTAACTTATCTTACATGATGGTACAAATGCTGTACGGCGTCTGGACGAATAGTCTGGGTCTGATTTCTGATGGTACGTGGCCACAGTTCTGGTAGCGAGGCCGATTAGTGACGTTGACCCATGTAGCTATCCACATGGGCTTTGACTGTATGGCTATCGGCGTGGGTCTATTCGCATCCATCATGGCCACATGGCCACCCAATGAGAGGTTTACATACGGGTTAGTTATTTTTCCATCATTCTCTGGACCGATCCGACGAGGCGTGCTTCTGTGTTTTAGGTATGGCAGGATTGAGACACTCTCGGGTTTTGCGAACGGCATCTTTCTGCTTCTAATCTCAATTTTCATTATCTTCGAAGCTACACAACGCCTGTAAGCACATCGGTGCCGCCCGCGGGGCTTAGCCCGTGCTAACTTGTCTTGTCTTAGTCTGGACCCACCAGAGATGAACACCAACCAACTCCTTTTGGTCAGTTCTTTGGGGTTGGTCATCAATCTGTTCGGCATGCTAGCAATGGGCGGACATGCACACCACGGACACTCACATGGCCATGGCCATGGCCACGGGCATGCACATCACCATGGACACAGTCATCATGACCATGACCATGGCCATGCGCATGACCATAATCACGCTCATGATTCTGACAGTGAGCACGAGCATAGTCATGCTGTAGGATATAGTTTAGTCACTCGCGTCTGCGTAACGAGGGACTGACTGGATTATCATAGGCTCCGACAATTGTGGAATATCCTGCTGGTTTGGACCACGAAGACGGGTGCGAAGGCCACGGACACGAATATGGGGATACGGAAACACCGCCTCACGTACATTCAGAGCGTTGCCATCGCCCAGACTCGCTACCCCACAGCGCGAAAACCTCTCACACAGACGCCCCGTCCTTTGGCCACTTACACCCTCAGTCCCTTTCAAATGGTCTTCCCAATGGCGATGTTCCCGGCGTGCCGTCGTCCCGCATTCACACTCGTTCCGCTTCTATGGCAACTTTCACTTCACTCCCGCCAGTCCGTGTCAGTTCTACCATATCCCACTCCCATACCACGCCCAACTTAGCGCCAAGAGCGAATGGTCATCGAAGACACAGCCGCCGTGCGCCGTCATTACAGCTACATGGAGCAGTACGTCAAGGCATCGAAGGCGATGACTCTTCGCCTATGACGCCGAATTATCGCTTCGGGGTAGACGAACATTTTGCCTCCCACCAACACAGTCACCTTCATGGTCATACACCCAACCTACATGACCATTCGCACGTTCATGGCAGTGGCCACTCTCGCGAGGGACACAGTCATAACATGCGCGGGCTCTTCCTGCACGTCATGGCTGTGAGTACTTTCCTGTCTCTTATATTTCCCCCTAATTTCCTCTGGCTAACCGATGCCTGTCGGACCACTGACAGGACACGCTAGGCTCTGTCGGTGTGATCGTGTCGACGCTACTCATCCAATTTTACGGCTGGACCGGCTTCGATCCAATCGCGTCGATTTTCATCGCGCTACTTATCGCCGCGAGCGTGGTCCCGCTGGTGATCGACACGGGCAAGGTGCTCGCGTTGGACGTGGCACAGCGCGCCGACAGCATCACACAAGCGCTCGACGAGGTAACGTCGTCTTCTTCCCGTTTTGCTCTGCTCTTCGCTGATGGCGTCTAATTGGGGGGATGCAGCTCGCTTCTGTCGAGGGACTCGCGTCGTACACGGAGCCCCAGTTTTGGCCGAAGGACGCAGGCAGCCTGATAGGCTCGCTGCATGTGCAGCTCGCACCGCCAACGCCACAGAAGGATTGCGACCTGAATAGCGTCGTCGAGCGCGTCGACACGCTCCTGCGCGCACGTATACCCGGGCTCGAGGAGCTCACCATCCAGGTGGAAGAAACTGTGCTTGGCGCAGGCCGTGGGTCATTCCGGCGATAGCACCAGTCGTAAGACACCTTCCATGGCACATGGTACAGACTCATCGACTGACTCATCACCGGATCACCCGCTGTCATATACACAAGTCTCTATTCTCTTCGGTTTACTCCGTTCGTTCGTTACATAGGAAAGTGTAATTTAATACATCGTCCCTCGAGATGGCAAATATGGATCCCAAAGCAAAATAAAAGGCGAAAGCGAAACGCAGGTATGGTAATGGGTACAGTTGCGACTACCGGTGGGCTACGCGTATAGGGAAAGGGAGAAGAGGACGACAACAAGAGGTGGATAATACAAGGACGACGATGATTTATTGGTCATTGAGGTTGTTGAGGAGGGTGGTGAGACAGCGTTTTGTGACCATGTCGCCCTGTTTGCAGTAGGGCCCCGTATGAACCAACAACGACAGAATGTGAAATGGGTTGGGCTCACCTGAAGAAGCGCGGCAAATGTGTTATCGCGGAGGGGCTCTGGGAGGCATGCCCGAAGCGCCTCGCGCGCCCGCGGGTTGTCACTCAATCGAAGATAGCAACGAACGACATGTTTGAGGAGTCGGACCGCCTGGGTTTCGACGAGTTGGTTGACCATGTTGCTGAGGACAGTGCCGACGGCGAAGAAGCGTTCGTAGGTGTGACAAATATAGGTGAGCCCGGTCTCGTCGAGGAGGATCTTCTGGACGATGAAGATCGCAACAGTTTTGGAGAGTTCCGAGCCGGTTTCCATGATGCGGAGACAGAGTGGGATGATCTCGGTGGAGAGGAGGAAGTGTATTACCGTATTGTTGTCGTTTTGCTGAGGGCAGAGTGAGAGGTCAGGTCAGGAGGTGGACTGGAAAAGGGGAAGGCGGACCTTGACGAGAGCACCGATGACACCGAGGGAGGTGAGGCGGAGGTATTCAAAGGGACGTGTTTTTGAGGTTGTGTTCAAGAACGGGTACAAGAAGAGGGGTATATGCGCTATGTATTGGGGTGGTATCAGTCTGCGGCACTCGCGCGGGCGCGGCGATGCAGGAATTTTGGAACATACCGTTCAAGAAAAGCTGTCTTGTCTCGGGATGGGATGCGACACATTGGAGGAGCGCGAGGGCATTGCATACGCGGTTAGACACATGGGCGGTGAGGTTCGGAGGAGAGAGCATTGGATAAACGGATACGATTTCCTGTAGGAGAGCGGGCATGATGCCTAGTGGCCGGTAAGACGAATGCTGCGGAGAGGAGAGGATGAAGGAATGGCTGACCAAAGGCATGCCATAGAACGAGGGCGAGGTCGTCGTACTGCTCGCGCTTTTTTGAGAGCTCGAGGAGGGCAGCCTCTCTAGTTTCGGGGTCCAAAAGGTCTATGACGAGCCGTAGATGTTGTTCTCGTCGTTGGTGACGGGCAAGCCAGGGCTTAGTCCGTGGTGGGGAAGGGTATGGGCATCGTTGATGAACTGAGGGACGGGCGGGTGAGGAGTGGGATGTGCGATGGCAGCGGCGATGGTCGAGGGGGATCCGGAGTACAACGAACGCTGATAGGCGTTGTAACTGAGTTGATGGTCCATAGTCATGCGTCGACTGGCCCGACTTGTCGAGATCTCCCTCCAAAGTGCCCACGTAAGCTTCGCCGTCACGTGGCTAGCCGACCATCAAATCAATCTTGGGCTTTGGGCTCTGCTCAACCCACCGCACGCGACCATGCCAGCTCCGAACCTCGCTCGACCAGGACAACTCAATCTCGCCACCATTCTCGCCTCACAATCCCCCACAATCGATCTCCACCTCCCTGCATATGAGGCCTCGACGCGCAATTTCTCTCAAGCGATCGCGGACTTCAACAGCCGCGCCATAGCCGAGATCAACCAGCGCCGGGAAGCGCACACGGCAGAAGTGAAGAGGCTCGCGGAACGCACTCAGAACATAGAAAAGGAGACGAATCAGTGCAAATTAAAGGAGATAGAGCTCATCGGCGGTGAGCGTCGCGCTGGCGTGTGCTGGCGTCACTTTCGTCTCGCTTTCGGTTTTCTTGTAACTGAGCGTGTGTCCATTGCAGTGCTTGAACGCGAGCGCGAGGAGACGAAAGAGGCAGAATCTTTCGCTGCTGGGCTTCGGCGCCAGGTCACGTCCCAGCGCGAGGCGATCGCAGCTCTCGACGTGGACATTGAGCAGTACCGCGCACGCGTGGCGAACCTCCGTAAAGGTCCGTTTCTCCCCCCGCACCTATATTTCCGTGCCTCACCTACGTTTGACACCTCCCAGAGCGAGAGATGGAGCGGAGAACATTGGCAGCACATGCAGCACCGATATCTGCGGAGTCGCGTGCTTGCGAGCGTGCTTTGGGCTGTGTCATTGAGGGTGTGGGCCCAGACCAGCTTCTGATACGTTATTCTCTCAAAAGTGGTGAAGGCTCGCGTTCACCACATGAAGTGAGCCTCGTCCTTGACGTCTCATCGACCTCGTACAAAGGTACGTCCCATCACTGTGCCTGCTCGATGCGCGAGCCAAAACATCGTGGGTAGTTGTAACATCAACGCCACCTTTACCGACATTGCCAACGTTACTGGAACAGTTAAATGAGTCGCGGGACGTGTACACCTTCATTAAGTGTGTTCGCCAGGCGTATGTAAAGCACTTCTCATAGGTCTCTATCGCGTTTGGGGATGGGTGTGTACGGTTGCCGTCAGATTTAATTTTGTACGTACTGGGGAGGTTGGCAAACATGGACAAACACCGGACTCGCTCCGTGGGATGGCTCGACTTTGTGTTGTGTGTGATGCCCCAAGCCAAGCAGTGACGAACAGAATGAACGCCCTGCTCAAGCGTTGCTATTCTACCCTCCCAGATGCTGCTGCCGCTGCAAGGACAGCGTCGACTCCACGCGCTGTCCGCCTTCGTCGCTCAAGAAAAATTCCCACTACCATTGCTGCTGAATCCGACGCCCTCCCCAGTGGCCTAACTCCCACAGAATTTACCCGCTACCAGCGCGCCCTTGCCAAAGGCGAACTTATACGTCCGGATGGCACAGAACTCACCGAGGGCGAATGGCTCGCCAAACTCAACTCGCGACGAACTCGGCTCCGTGGCACACGAGAGGTTGTGAGGCCATCTGGCGCAAAGGAGACGCAGGTGGTGGGCGAAAGGATCTACCTGCCGAATATCATCTTCCGCCTCGTGCCGAACTTCACGCCGCCGGGCAAGCCGTACAACCCCTACGAGGCTACGTTCCGCATCCCCCAGTCGGTCACCAAGACGGACGTGCGCGCGTACCTCGCCGCGGTGTACGGCGTGCAGACGACGTACATCCGCACGGACAACTACATCGCGCCCATACGCCGCGGATGGAACGGCGCGTGGGGGCGCCACGGCCAGTCGTTCCGCACGTACAAGCGCGCCGTCGTCGGGCTCGTCGAGCCGTTTTATTACCCAATGATGCAAGAGGACATGTCCAAGGCGGACCGCGAGGCGCGGGAGGAGTCTTTAGGAGAGTTGTACCACATTCAGGCGAGGAAGGACATGATGAAGGAGCACCTCCTGATGCGGACGCGGAAGCAATCGCCTGGGTGGGTGTGGCGCGGGGACCTGACGACGCGGCGGGGCACTATATTGAGGAAGATTGCGGAACAGCGGGCGTTGAGAGAACAGTTTATTCAGGTTACGAAGGAGCGTATGCAGGAGACACGCTCGGGTTAGCACATAGCCCATTCCACTTTTTCCCCATCGTGGGCCCTTGCATTCTATGGCGTGTTGTATCTCCTTTGATATATACGCTACTTGATTCCACCTCGTCACCGCGCTCAGGCACATGAATGGCTCGGTAGCTATAGAATGCCCTGTGAAGTGAGTCAGCTTTGTTGTCCACGTGCTCCCGCGCAGCCGAAGCCGACGGTGACGCGCGAGCGCGCCCGTTCGTTACTTAAAGTAGGGTTTATCTGTCAGCTCATCCGTCATTGCGCTCTTCATCCCTAGGATAGCTGCAACCGCAATGCTCCTGGACACGATGTGCCACCACCCTGAGGGCTGGGGGCCCACCTCTCGCCTCCGTCCCTTTGATCTCACGCCCTGCTTTGAGGATGCGGTCTTATTCTCCGTCCCCTCAGCGGTGCTGGTCGTTCTTGGACTCTTGCGCATGCTGTATTTATCTAGACAGCCCGCACTCCAGCGCGCTCAGAAAATAAATACGTGGCTTCTGTGGGCGAAATTGGTGCGCGATGTCTCCGGGGTCATCTCCCTTATGCTTCCTTTTCACGATTCTCACCGAGTGATCTTAGGTCGTCCTTGGGCTCATCCTGTCAACCAGCCTCGTCGATGTCGTCTCCGCCAGTCTTTATCCGCAATACGTATACTTTTTCCCCCAATTGGTCCTACAGGCCGCGGCGTCTCTCGTTCTCCCGTTGCTCACCTATCTGAACCACACACGCACCCGGCGCTCGTCCACCATTGTCCTGCTTTACTGGCTGGTCTACTTTCCCGCGCTCTCAATCTGGTCCCGTACCACCCTCCACTATGCGCGCCCACCCATTTCCAGCCCACCGCTCCTCGCGCTACGGTGGGGCATAGGCGGGCTGGGCGTTGTCGCATTCGCCCTCGAGTGCCTCGGCCCAGAGTTCCGCGCCGAACCTGATCCCAAGCCGCGCTTGAATCCTGAGAGCCCGCTGTTGACCGCAAACATATTTAGCGTGTGGACGTTCGGATGGCTCACGCCGCTCCTGAACAAGGGTTCGAGCCAGTTCATCACAGAGGAGGACCTCCCCGAGCTTGTTCCTGAGGATGAGACCACCAAGCTGGGCCAACAATTGCAGCGCGCTTTGAAGAAACAGTAAGTTTTCGGTCCTACTTCCGTACATTCACGTTTGCGTGGGAGGCGGACTGACCGCGCAACGTTTTCAGCAAATCTCTATGGGTGGCTTTGTTTACGTCGTATGGAGGACCTTTCGTCTTCGCGGCTTGTATCAAGTTATTCCAGGATTGCCTTTCATTCACGCAGCCCCAACTACTGCGTCTCTTTCTCTCCTTCATCTCTGCCTATCAAAGCGCAAGACTCAGTGGTATGACCGACACGCAGGCTCCGAGTCCACTTCAAGGCTTTTCGATTGCGACACTCATGTTCCTCGCTGCTATCATACAGTCGATCATCCTTCATCAGGTTAGGGTTTAACCTGAATGTTCTCACCTTGTTGACGCTCGCTGTAGTATTTCCAGCGTTGCTACGAGACTGGCATGCGCGTTCGTGCAGGCCTTGTCGCGGTGATTTATCAGAAGGCCCTGGTCTTATCCAATGAC
The DNA here is from genome assembly GCA_022496215.1 of Russula brevipes. Classification (NCBI taxonomy): domain Eukaryota; kingdom Fungi; phylum Basidiomycota; class Agaricomycetes; order Russulales; family Russulaceae; genus Russula; species Russula brevipes. Next base: position 272,734 of record WTXF01000023.1, read on the forward strand.
GAGCGCGGTAAAGGAACGGGGGACATCGTCAACCTGATGTCAGTTGACGCGTCAAGGCTGCAAGACTTGTGCACGTACGGGCTTATGGCTATTTCAGCCCCATTCCAGGTGACCAACCATGTGTCCTTCATACCGCGAACAACATCATTAACCCTGACGACTCTGCGTTTCAATAAGGTGACACTTGCGTTCGTCTCATTGTACAACCTTCTCGGATGGGCCGCGTTCGTGGGGGTCGGCATCATGATTTTTTCGGTCCCCTTGAATACGGTGATCGCAAATTTCTTGAAAAATCTTCAGATAAAGCAGATGAAGAGCAAGGACAAGCGCTCACGGTTGATGAGCGAATTGTTGTCGAATATCAGGAGGTACTGCATATTCCGTTAGAGTGATATCTGCCGGCCTCGATACTGGTGATGCTTATTCCGAGTTTAGCATCAAGTTGTATGCTTGGGAGCACGCATTCCTCCGTCGAGTTCTATCCGTACGGAACGACGAGGAGCTCAAGATGCTTAGAAAAATCGGATATGCTCTGTGTGTATTCATCCACTGACGCGATTCCTCCTATTGAAATAACTCCTCCACCATAAGGCTTTGAACACAGCGCTTTGGGTTGGCATTCCTGGTAGGTGTCTCCCAAGGGCCGTCGCAGATAACTGTCTGACAAGATAAATCTCACGTAGTACTGGTCGCATTCAGTTCCTTCGCTACGGCTGCTAAGTTATCATCGAAACCACTGACTAGCGACATAATCTTCCCTGCGATATCCTTATTCATGCTGCTACAGTTTCCGCTTGCAATGGTGACCGTTACACGTTTCAGCAATATCTTTCACGTGATCTCAGACCATATTCTTCGTAGGCTGCCCTTCTCATAAATCAGGTCATTGAGGGATATGTCTCCGCCAAGCGTCTCAAAGCCTTTTTGAATGGTGATGAGCTCCAGAAAGATGCCAGGGATGTAAATCTGAACCCCAACCTCTGCGATGGAGACGTGGTATGTTGTTGGAATGGCTCGACGGAACTTTTTTGGTAACAGCATTCAGGTATTAGAAATCAAGGGCGGCGAATTCACTTGGTCCAAGGACACACCCAGTCCGACTCTGGAGGATATCAATCTGGTTGTACGAAAAGGAGAACTGACCGGAATTGTTGGACGGGTCGGTGCTGGCAAGGTTTGTCGTAATGATGATACTCAATTCGATCCGACTCGAGGCTGACGATTGCAGTCGAGCCTCCTTTCGGCAATCATTGGTGACATGCGCAAGGCTGAAGGAAAGGTAGCTTTATATGGCACCGTAGCGTACGCTCCGCAGAACCCATGGTACAGTTGTTCGCGTTCGAGTCTCAAACACCTGGTACTGAACCCTGGATAGGTTAATGGGGGCTTCTATTCGCGACAATATTCTGTTCTCGCACGAGTATGACGAAGTATTTTATAATCTGGTACTCGATTGTGTGTATTCTGAGCACTATTGGTCACTGTGTGCTGCTCACACCTGTCTTCCTCTGAGTAGCATGCGCACTTCGACCAGACTTGGAACTGTTTCCCAATGGCGATTTGACTGAAGTCGGAGAGAAAGGTATTCCTTTTGTCCCGCCTTGAAACACCAGGGTATTGCTAACGATTATCAGGGATTACTGTATGTCAGCTGAGACATGGTCAAATTACATGGCTGACATAAGGAATACAGCTAAGTGGGGGCCAACGTGCTCGCGTCTCTTTGGCTCGTGCCGTGTACGCGCGTGCGGATCTGTAAGTGTGTTTCACCGTGACAGGGACGGTGGTCTAATTTTTATAGGGTACTGCTCGACGACGTGCTGGCCGCTGTAGACTCGCAGGTTGCCCGGCAAGTGTTTGGTATGTCATCTATCTAAATTCCATACTCGACGGGAATCATTGACGGCGCGCACACACAGATCAAGTCATAGGACCACGTGGACTGCTTGCAACCAAGGCCAGAGTTGTTATTACGCACAGCATCTCATTCCTCTCCAAGTTCGATCAACTAATCTTCATACGCCGCGGAATCATTGCCGAGTCAGGATCATACGCCAAGCTTGCAGGAGACAAAGGAGGCAGATCTATAAGTTGATGTCAGTGCAGCTTGATACCATATCAGGTGTATGACGAGATCGCTTACTTAATTGTAGCCATGGGCATGGCCATACGAGTGGGCCTTCGTCATCCGGGAGTACAACCCCGTTCTGGAATGGCGAGGGGTCTACACCGTCTGGCCGTTCCGGTAACGGGGGGGAAGGTACATTGACCGAGGAAAAGATCAACACTCTCGAGGAAAAACTCACCCGAAAGAAGAGCTTCGGCCGCGCAGCCCTCGCGCCAGTCACATCTCAGACCACAAAGGCCTCCTCTGGCGGCCTCAGTGAGGAACAAAGTGCGCAGGGACGGGTCAAGACGCACGTGTACTGGCGTTACATCGAGGCGGCATCCAAGACAGGGTTTGCATTCTTCATAGTTGTGGTCATTCTGCAACAAGTCCTGCAAATCTTCGGCACCTTCGCGCTGAAGTATTGGAGCGAGGGGAATCGCGAGAGTGGGGACAATAGGAGCGCCGTGAAATTCCTTTGGGCATACGGACTCTTATCGTTGTCTGGCACGATGCTAAGTTGTCTGGGATCGATCTTGATCTTGGTGTTATGTTCGTTAAGGAGTTCGAGACATCTGCATGATGCTGTGCGCTGTTTAGTCTCTCGACATCATATCGTCTCTGACTCGGCCTCGCACAGATGCTTCACTCGGTTATTCGCGCACCATTGACCTTTTTTGAACTCACACCGTCTGGCCGGTGAGTCATCTACACCTAGACTTCTGTATACTGTACGATCTAAATTTGTTACCACCAGGATTCTTAACTTGTTTACAAAGGACACAAACGTCGTGGATCAGGTCTTGGCAAGAGTGAGTGCGTTCCAATTCGATAGCAACCTCGCTCAGAGTGCGCTCCTCCCAGGTTATTCAGTTCCTGTTTCGCACCCTCTCCTCTTCGGTCGGCATAGTCATCGTCATTGGGTCGAGCTTCCCGCCTTTCCTCATTGCAATAATTCCTCTCGCCTGGATGTATTCGCGTTTCATGTCGTTAGTATCTCTGTATGAATTTTCAAGCATTACCCTGACACTGAGCCTACAGATATTACCTGACTACATCACGTGAACTCCAACGTCTCAATGCTGTTTCTCGCTCTCCCATCATATCTTGGTTTTCTGAGTCGCTCAGCGGTCTTTCCACAATCCGTGCTTTCAACCAACAAGCAATTTTCACCGAAATCAACGAGCGTCGTGTCGACCGTAATCAGATGTGTTATTTACCTGGCACCTCCGTTAACCGGTGGCTGGCCGTGCGCCTCGAGTTTATTGGTGCATCAATCATCTTCATATCATCCTGCTTGGCGGTGGGCGCGCTTTTGACGACCGGGGTTGACGCGGGACTTGTTGGGCTTGTTATTTCCTATGCGCTCAACACGACGAGTTCGTTGGTGAGTATATTGGCAATTCCAGTCCTCTTTGAGAAGGTTTAACGACGATCCCGCAGAACTGGCTCGTGCGCTCTGCGAGCGAAGTGGAACAGAACATCGTCAGTGTAGAGCGAATGCTGCAATACATCGAGCTCAAACCTGAGGCACCATACGAGATCCCGGAAACACAGCCGAAGGTGTATGGCCGACGGAGGGCTGTGTGGAATTTAGGTACTTTTCTTCAAGGTAGTTGGTGCGATGCAGTTTACCAATAGCATTTGTCACAGGGATTACTCACTTAGATATCGCCCTGAGCTGGATTTAGTGCTCAAGACTATTTCGTTCAAACTGGTATGGTTTGCGGCGCTTGGATATGGTGGCCGTGCTGATAAGAGTTTCATAGTATGCAGGGGAGAAGGTCGGAATTTGTGGCCGAACGGGCGCCGGAAAGTCATCCGTAAGATCTGCCGTCTCCGTAAAGTGCCCGTGTTGATCGACCATCACAGCTACTGCTCGCGTTGTTCCGTATAATCGAGCCCGCCGAGGGAACAATCCTAATCGACGGAGTGGATATCACCAAAATCGGACTGAATGACCTGCGCTCGGCAATGACTATTGTCCCTCAATCGCCAGACTTGTTTGAAGGAACCATTCGCGAGAACATTGATCCCGTTGGTGAATACCAAGATGCTGACATTTGGGAAGCACTCAATCAGGTCAGCTTGCATTTCCAACGTTTGCGTGGTGATCTTCACTGATGACATTCGGTGAAATAGGCTTACTTGAAGGAGTACGTGGAAAGCCTCCCAGAGGGGCTCGATGCGCCTGTAAAAGAAGGTGGCTCGTCGCTTTCCGCTGGGCAGAGGCAACTCATATGTTTTTCCCGGGCTTTGCTGCGGAAAACAAAAATTCTGGTTCTGGACGAAGGTAATTATGCCGCCCTCCGCCCTCGTAGGAACCATCTGTATTCATCTTTAACTTCAGCGACGTCCGCGGTCGACCTCGAGACGGATAAGGCTATCCAGCAGATCATTCGTGGTCCGCAGTTCGAAAACACAACCATCCTTACCATCGCGTGAGTAAAGCAAAGATTCCTTATATGTGTTTTTTTGCTGACGCTCCTGATAGGCACCGCCTAAATACCATCATTGACTCGGACCGTATTTTGGTCCTGGACGCCGGAAGGGTAAGTACAATCTTGATTGCTGACAGAAAGTCTAATCAATCTGCTCCGTAGGTTTCCGAGCTCGACACACCCAGCAACTTGTTGACGAAACCGAACTCTGCGTTCCGTTCGCTTGCTCTCGAGGCTGGGTTGGCGACATAGCCAAAAAAATGAACCCCTACACCTACCTGTGTATTTAACGCTTAAATTGACTTGACTAGAATATATCTTGGAGCTTTCGTTCTTGACAGCTCCTTCGATGCATTACTACGTCGTGCCCCCTGCACGTTTGGCGGAGAGGTATAACGAATACCACCGCACCTAGGAAAACTCTTGAGCACGAAGGACAAGGGCTCCCGAGGCAATGGGCCATGGTGCATGATGCATGATGGGCTCCAGTGGGTCAATCACTTCGGTCGTAAGCGCGATGCACACTCGTAGCTCCACCAGTAGGCAGGCCGCAGAGGTGACATCGACATCCTCCACCTGTGCTATCCCTCATCCTCCATCGTAGCCGACAACTTAATTTTGTCTTCATTTCTGGGACACGGGGGATGTCAGCTAAGCAGAAGTTCGACACAGCCAATCGCGCAAAAGGGTATCGGGATGCTCAGGCGTAACAAGGATTTCCTCATGGATCGCCACAGAGGCGCGGCGTAGAACACCATCACTTTGATGTATAATGAGTCTGTATTGCAGTGGGACCAAGGAACAAAATGATCATGACGAGGTCGAGCGTAATGCAACGTAGTTGTTCAACCTGTTGAGCAACAGCTCCGCTCTGTCGTGTACGTATGTATGAGCTGGGATTCTTATCGATCTTATCATTGGCTGTCGATTCTTGCCCATTATTAGTTGAACGGGTCACACGGTATCATTCGTGTCGATGCGGTGTGTGTCAAATACATCGGGTGAGTCCTGTAGGCGACTCTCGGGTGAATCGCCGCCAGGGCGTACTAGTATGTTGATCCTAATGATCGGAATTTGGCAGACCGGAGGGGTTGGGTCATCGTCTTGGATGAGACAAGGATGTAGAAACGCGTGAAGGACCCGACTGAACTCCCGGACGCGGCAATGACCTCGGGCGCGGGAAACTGAGGAAACACACAGAAGGAATTTTTGTTCAGAGTCAAACTATCTACTGTATATATGGGAATATTAGTTTAGTGCTAGACTCAAAGGGAATGCTGTCAAAGGAGTGAACTACAGTAAGTTCTGTCCATAAGGTATGTATAGGTAATTCGACAGCTCGGGCACTTGTCTATCCCGGAGGTCCGAGGTTCGCGCGTTCCGCTCCGCGCGCTCCAGTTTCAACAAAGGAGGCAACTTGAACGACAGGTGGGCTGACCTGCAGTCGTCCGGAAAATAACCAGTATGGTCCAGGCCGTAGAGGAGGTAGAGGGTGGAACTGGGGTCTTGGGCCAAGGCATCGCTGACTCGGAGGACAGTACTAGTAGCTCAGGCTGGTCAATCATGATGATGGTGGCATCTGCTCTGGTCTGTCGATGCACCCAGGGTTGGAGGGGTTGGAAAATGGCTCGTTCTTCGTTGTCAAAGGGCCAGGTGTGCTGGTCCGGACAATGATAGGCGAGGGGTCCAGCAATGGCACGCAGGGTGTAATTGGCTGAAGTTTCCATTCGATGACTACGTAGACTCCGACGAGTCGGGAAGTATCAATCACCACTTTTTCCTGTATCTACAAAATTGCTGTCATGTCCCTTTTTTATTCGAGATACAATTGAGGCAAGGCGTTTGTGTGGAGTTGGGAAAGAAAAAAAACCACGGCACCCAGGATTCCCGCGTGGTCCCCCACCGTGGTACTAACTAGGCGGCACCCTGGTTAACTGCGCAGATCGAACGGGATGCGGTGCTTTCAGAGTCCTATGGCCGTGGATAACATACTCTATGAGGAACAGCTTATATCCCACTACTCCATCCAGCAGAACCAGCCTCTTGAGCCTTGACTGTGCACGCGTTAGGCATTTCGTGATTTCCTTGCTGCGTGGTCATTCAGCCCGATGAAGGTTCCTAGATATATATGGCATAGATTACGAAATGAAAAGTACACTTTGACGCACGATTACAGTAACGATTAACGATTAACCCCCAAAAAGGGGGTTGACGTTTTTCAAACCAAACCACGGACCGGACGAGAATTCAAAACTGACCCCGCCCTCCGATGAAAAAAAGAAACATCGATTGTCAGCTCATCGCCCGATGCTCGCTCGGCCGACTTGTGGCGGGCGAACCTCACCGAGTCACCGTGTTATGGTTGGGCCGTGGGCGGACGTCTGGGCGAATTAAATATCGCGTCGGTGACGCGACTTTCAAGTTATTTTATTCGCGCGTTCCTGGTCCTGGTTGCGAACCAACGGGGCGCGTTGGCATCATTTTTAGGAAAGAAGGGGCAGCCGTCACGGTGAACAATACCGCGAAATTGGGTCGATTTGATCCGGTCTGGTCCTGGTCCTGCCAGCTCGTCTCGACTCTCGAGTGGTCTTTACTGGTGACTAGGTGACTGCTCAAGTGACTGCTCATCGAACTGGAGAACCTCCGCCTGCATCGACCAAGCGGTGACTTTGCGACGCTTCATCGAAATTTTTATCTCAAGAATGAAAATAAACCCTCGAGAATCATGTCATCAACAGCAGAAGCGCAAAAGGCAAGTTTGCTTGGGAGAGTTAGAATCCAGCGCGCGCGATACCAATAAGTGCGCTCTCACTTTCACCATCATCCAACGCGGTATCTTCCATCCATTCCTACACATGTAATAGTTACGAAAAATATATGGGGATCATCATATGTACGCAAGCCACATTCAATTCCACCGATGAGTATGGTCATATCGAAATTATTGCACCAGGGAGGTCTCAGCGGAGTGAAGTAAAAGGTAGAGAACCATCCCCCATAACGAAAATAAATGACCGGACAGAACATGCCTTCCAAAGATCAGAAAATTCGTTCAGTGCGTATCCCGTTCACGGACTTGGCCTGGGCGGCGCGTTGCCGTTCGATGGACCTCCCCCCTGCAACATTACGCCGAAGAAGCTCCTCCGCCAAACTGGCGGACTCACCGCGCCCTGATACCCAGCTTCGCCCTCGGTCAATATCTTCATTCGGCGGGGGTCTATTCGGAACCGGCGGTTCTGTAGCGCTTCGTTCATCTCCTCTGGCCGCTGCCTGCCGTCAAGTAAGTCGGCCATCGGAGTCTGTGCGGTCAGCGCTGCAGCAGAAGCGAGCGTGCCAGGCTCGTGGAGCAAGCGCAAGCCGCGGCGTTCTTCTCGATGCGCGAGATGCATCAGGGTGCCAAAGAGCGCCAACAGTAACATTCCAACCGAGAGAATGTGAACGGCTGTATCGCTGAAGCGGACGTTACGCGGTGATTCCTACTACGGAGACCGAGAGAGACACGTACGCAAGGAAAAGGCGCTTTTGGAACGTAAACACGGTTGCCGTCATTGGCTGTGGCGCATTGACGAAGTATACTAGTGATGCCAAGATGGACAGATATTTTCTCTGCATACAACACTTAACTCACGTACGTCGAGTGCCCGCGGAGAGAAGAACTCACGTATACATCCGCCGAAAGCGACGCAAAGGCGTTGTTAACGAATGCCGCGGTCAACCCCGCGGGGCTCTCCACAGCATTTTGGAACGCAGCAGAGGGGAGCTGCAGCTGGACCGCCACCGCACGTGCAGTTACAAAGGGATCGGTTACGAGACTCGTCCAATTGAGGCCATTGAACGCCCTTCCGTTGAGTGGTGCTCCAGTTATGTTGCCAGCGTATTGAGTGAAGGGGTCTTGTCCAACCGTCAGGTTGCTGAGCGGTCTGACGTCTGTGAGGTTGGAGGAGGCAAGATCGATTGATGCCTCAACATTCAGCAACGTAATTTTTGGTGCACACATGGTCGCGGAAGCCATCGCACTCGGACTGTACGTGAAGAACCAGAAGATCGTGGGAGCAAATGGTGGATTGCTCGTATCGAGCGCGGTACAGTTCGACACTGTCTCGACGCCGAACAAATTGACCGAGCGGTTGTCGACGTGCCAGAAGAACTGACAATCGCTGAACGTCGCGCTGTTATTCCAACCGCTGCCATCGGGCTCCCTGGTCATTGCGACAGGCTGGGATCCCGAATCAGCAAATCAGACGAACAAGACTCTCAGATCCTGGCGCACCTGATCTGGGTCGCGACAGCCCGGATCTGTGAGAATAGCAGTCGTGTTTACTTTCATTGTCCCGTTTGTCGCTAACTGTAGAGGAAGCTTCAAGAAAAGTTAGGCAGAGTTCGGGGACGCGTCTGAGAGCTTAGCTAACCTCCAAATTACCGACTGTGTAGCCCTTGTGAATAAACGGTGGGTCTCCCAGGCCGTACACTATCGAAGCAGATGCGAATCCAGAAGCACCCAGAAATCCTGTGTTCCATCATCTGATCAGCAATGGAATTCAGGAAAAACAGACGTAAGAACGCACCTGTCAAGTCTTTAATATGATCATCTCCGTTAAGAGATATCGCCCGTAGATTGTTGATCGTCGTGTCTAGGATTTAGGGATAAGTGGGTAAGGACAGCAGTAACAAAGACCCATGCGCTACCTGGCAATCTCTCATATGCATCTCGCACGCTGAATAACGCGGCAGCGAATGGTTGGAAAGAAAGGGAAAGCAAAGCCATGATGGATGAAAGAGCCACTATGTAATGCCGGTTGGTGGATGCTTTTACCCATACCAGTGCGTTGCTAGCACCTGTCAACCGACGGAGCGATGGAGATTATTCTTGGACGCACTGTGTACGGGTATAATCTAGAAGCAGACTCCGTTGAGGGGGAGAATCGCCATGCAGGAGGTCGACATACGGCTATTGTGCGATGGGAATGTTAGAACACGTTGTGACGTATCCGAAGAAATGGCTCACTTGTAAACGCTTTACTTCAAGGTCTGTCCATGCCCAGAGACCAACCAGAATCATGGTCACGCCAACCGCAGGGAGCGTCTGAAAGTACATACAACCGGTAAATAGGTCGCATTATTCGTTCGGACACTCACATACGTATACGTAGTGCAAGATACCCTTATCCGCATTGTTCGTAGTTCGCCACCCTGTTCCAAAAACAGCATTCGTGTGTCATTATCGACCCGAGAATGATCGACATACCTCTGTTCTTGTGACTATAGTGGAGGGCAACCTCCAAGGCAATGGCGCCCGCAACAAGGACGCACATATAGGTGACCCAGAACCAGGATCTCAGTGGAATTGGGCTCCACAGCGAACTTTCGGGAGGAACCAATGCTACGTTCAAAAAGTCAGCCAAAACATGCATGATAGGTTCAGGCAGTGCATACGAGTTTTGTGACGTGTCTCATCAGAAGCAACATACAGCTTTTCTGGGTCGTACTCCGCGTATTGGGCTGGGGATGTCGGAGAGCCTGACGGGTTATCCTGCTTGAAGGACCGGGTGGTGTCAGGAAGAGGATCCAGGTTCACCTTTTGAAATCAGGCAACATGAATGCGACGGGCTAGGGTTAGAAATCTCATATAACACACTGCTGGGTCTCCAACTGTGGCCTGTTCGGTGCCAGGGGTGGAGAAAACGTCAACATCACGTCCGGAGGACATTGTTGGATTGGGTGATGGGGGACCGGACTGAAGATGAAGTCGAGGCGAGATCCGTTACTTATGAGCATTACTAGCGAGATTGGTCAGACGTTGATTGGTTGGTGGGCTGAAAGGAATGGCTGTCCTCGCCTCCTGGTAGCCACGACCAGGAGGAACACAGGAGAATTGAGATAAACCCGTGGCGAGCATAATGGGTCAGTAATATTCAAAAAAGCCCTTGGCAATGACAGCCCAAGAGAATGTGCCTGATGGGCGCGCCGGCACCTTCAATCCGAGGACAAGTCTGACGCCCAACGCCATGTCTGGATTCTGCATGCATCATGGGCGTGCGGGGTCAGGCCGGTCAGGAGGTGTGCTTCCTATCCCAGGCAGATTTCATTTTTATGGGCAGTGCCCTTTCTCCCCTAGCCAGAAGAGTGACCTCCAACTGGCCAGAGCCCAGCGTCTCCCCGAGACCAGACGGTTTTTTCCCGCTAGCGCGCGGTGCTACGGCTCATGCATCACAGACTGGATAATTCAGTAGACTAGGATTCCAGCTAGATGGCTGCAATGTCAAATTCCTGGTTGGGTGTTGTGGAAACCTGTCTGTCGGAAGGAAGCCGGCCAAGTCAGAAAAACAGGAACTTTTGTCAAGGTGCGTCACATTGCCGGTTCCATCTCCGCTTCGGCACATGACCGGCATGACCGGATGACCACGCGTCGTCCACACCTGTCATCATGTTCATGTTTCAACCCTGGTTTCAACTGTCCACGCTTTCACGTGTCTACCATTCAAGACTGCATGTAGAGTGTGAATTAAGGAGCTATGTAAACAAGGATAGTGGATAGTTAATCAATATAAACTGAAAGATAAAGGATTATTAGGAGAATGGTGTATAGTAATGAACAGGCCAGGCTGGGTAATGACGATGACATAGTGTGAGGCCCGGAGGAAGGACTCGGAAGTGAGTTCATGATGTTCATAGCAAGTGGAGTTGGAGTAGCATAGGAGAGGGTATTCGGAAACGCAGGCAGTAGTGCCAAGTTGGAAGCAGCTTGATTTTTGTTGTTCTGAGTGGCTGGCGTTCGATGAGATTGATTGAAGAGGCCGTTGAATTGTGGAGTCTCACAGAGAAGGGGATTTTCATTGAAATGAGCACTAGAGGTGACCCGTTTGAGTGACATCATGTGAGAATTAGAAATGAATGGAGAACTTGAACAGACGCGTCAAGAGACGCGTACGATGGCAGAAGGGAGACTAATGTGGATGGCCCCAAAGATTTTAATTTCAAACGATGAGAACAATAGGCTTGACAATACAGCTTGCAATTACAGACGACGGTGAGGTTGCCCACAAATCGCGACCATGGGTCGCGTGATTTGTCAGAGATAAGTGATGTAGAACACGAGAGGAAGAGCAAACTGGAAAGGCTCAGAACAATTTGAAATTGTTCAAGTCGGACACATCCTCTATAATATAAAGGAAGTCGGGCGGTATAACTTGGCGTGAAATCTCATTGACATCTTGCAGACAAATCTCACGAACGAAATCTCACCACCGCTGTGAGAAAGTGTCGGTTGCAACCCTTTCAGCTCACAGCACGCTCGGTGGTGAGAAAGTGTCGGTTGCAACCCTTTCAGCTCACAGCACGCTTCCCCATGTAGCAATCGGTCGTTCCAGGTTTCACTGTTTTCTCTTTCAAATTAAGTCGATCGATCATCGATCAGCTCTCCATGTCGCGCTTCCGTTTACAGCGTTTCACATGTCATTTCAACGGCCACTCGCTCCACCGTACTTCCCTCTCCACCCGTCAACTGTCCATGTCGCGCGACGATGTGTCTCTCGCGCAGTGACTTCCAACCCGTGCGCGTCCTCTCTCACGTTCACTGACAGTGCTACGATGACGTCCATGTCCTCCTTCGCACCGCCGTCTGCCATCATGGGCAGTGCAGCGTGCTTCCGCGTCGCTGACAAAGTGTGCCATCGGATGCAACCCTTTCAGCCCTCCTTCGTTCCGCTTCCACGACCCATCCCAAATTCAAGCTTCGGCACCATTTCTCCCCAACTATAACACGTACGTTTCATCCTTCTTTCCTGTCCGCTGTCCCCCTTTCTCACCGCCACCTCCCCGGCACAGGTGCTGATGTCTGCCAGCCCTTACCTCCTTCAGTGTCGTTGGGCACTTTTTCGCATGGCTGCACGTGCGTCTTTTTTCCACCTGCTCCCCGTCTCTCTCTCATTTCCGACAGATCGCGTGACCCGTTCTGAACAGCCCTGCCATTGCTCTCACTAGCATGTCTAGACAGGATGCACAGTGCCGTTGGACACTTTCCCCCATGGCCGCACGTGCGCCTTTTTCCTGCTTGCTCCCTTTCTCTCATTTCCGACAAATTGCGCAGCCCATTCTGGAAACCCTGGCGTCACACCCACTGGCATGTCCGGAGCACGCTCGACGCCTTTTGGGCACCTTTTCGCATGGCTGCATGTGCGTCTTTTTTTTCCGCCTGCTCCCCATCGCTCTCATTTCAGACAGGTAGCATGCGTTCTGGAGGTCCCTCGCGCGGCATACGTCTCTGGGAAACAAGTCGTCCTTGGACTATCTCACGTCGCTACACGTTCGTGCTTTTCAGCTTCCCCCTACTCTCTCTCATTGCAGACAGATCGCGCGGCCCGTTCTGAACAACCCATCTGCCGCTTGCACAGCGGCACCTGAAGAGAGCACAGCCCCTACGGACGACCATGGATGCATCACCCAAAATTTCAAGATATGTGGGGACGTCGTCCGGGTTCGTGCTTCTGTTGCCCTTCCCTCTGTGTTGGCTGACCACGCTCCTAACAGCTGCTGCCGGCTCCCAAGGACGCCCGTTGGAAACCTCCATTTTGCAAGATTTCCGGACCCTGCATTGCGGCCAACAACGCAAGGTGGCAGGCTCTTTCCAGGTGTCGGCAGTCCAAAATTCGACTTTTTCCTGCACGCCTGCCGCATGGAAGTCATGGCCGTCATAAGGTGTCCTGCCAATCGTGCTGAACACAATGCTGCTGAAGCGCGTCTCGAACCCCCTACAAATCCACATGCCATTGAACGACGAACGACCACTGTCAATTCGACGACCGTTCTGCCCGTCGCAAGCACTCTCACAAGTCCTGCTGAACTGAACACAACGTTGACCAATCACGGATGGAAATCACTACAAATCCGACTGTCACAACACACCACGAAAACGACCGTAATTCATCGTTTCTCTCCCCTACAACCTCCGATGACTGCCAACCAGCCACCGCACACACACGCTCATGTCCGGTTAATCAAATCGGCCACTGTGACCGACCTTCGTAAGCGGCCGTCGACGGTGTCGTAAGTCGTTACTGATTCTTTCGTACACAACAGGGATTCTCCATCCCCCACGACCTGTACTGTCCGCCTGTCAGCCCGTTCCGCCGTTCCGTCGCGCAGCGCCGCCGTGCCAGAGAACGAACAACGACAACTCACGGATCGATCCCCCTACGACCGTTCACACGGTCGGCCACAACTGCCGCTGAAAACGACGGTCACGAACTGGGGATCGAATTCCCTGCAAATGGGACAGTCTAATCACAGGACGGAACTGTCGAGCCCTGCACAAACATCGCTACTGCCATTCCATCTCCGTCTCTCTTTCTGATGCTTTCTTGCTCACTGTAATTCTGTATAATATCTAATTCCACAAATCGTCCTTCTTTCTGTCAGTTTTCGATAACATATGATGCTTTCTCTCATTGCCACTCCTGATGCATACCTGTCCGAGCTCCATGACGTGACACAACAAAATCTATTGTAATGACCATTTCGCGTGAATCGTGTCGCACTCATGCGAATAATCAACTGAATCGTCATACCATATCATCGATATCATCAGTCACACGGGTCACCGCTACAACCTGGCATGAAAATCTCTTACACAAATCTCACGCACAAATCTCGCAAACAAATTCTCACCACCACACTGTCAACGTGTCGGTTGCAACCCTTTCAGCTCACAGCACCGAACTACACTGGCAGTCCGACGCTACGCAAACGATATTAAACAATCGTTTCTCACACAACTCTCCAGACCTCTCACGGGTCCCCCTAGTCTACTATATTATAAAAACGTTCGCGCGTCGTATATATGGTCCGTGGTGGGATAGGGGCGACATAACTTCTGCATGCGCCAATCGTTCGGCCTCTCCTCACTCCACTTTTCTCTCCACACCATTTCCAATTCAACGCAGGCCATCTCACTCACGCATGGTCGTGGCACGACCTCTTTCATTGGCTTTCGCTTTCTCTTTTCCTCTCTTTCCCTGTTGACCGTTCAGGTCTCCCTTCACATCATACCTCCATACACCGCTGTTCACCATTCCTCCCATCTGCGCAACGTTCATCGCACCACATGCGCACCTTCCTTCCGCGTCGCATGACAAGCTGCGCCATCGGATGCAACCCTTTCGGCCATGGGCGCCGCATCATCTCCCCTGTTACTCACCTTTGCTTTCCATCGTATTACTCAGCTCATACTCTGTCATGTCTCTTGCCCTGCCTCTTCTTCACATCCCTCGACACGATCGTGTCGGATTCCCTGCTATCGTCTTTTTCAATGTGCACAACATCATGATCCTCCGGATGCCTACTCAGGGCTGTCACCAACCCCTTGCCAACTCCGTGCGTCTCGCCCGTCCACTGTCTCTCACCACCCACAGTTGGCGATGTCTTTTTCACGTGCACAACATCATCCCTCCCGATGCCTACTGTCACCACCGCCTTGCCAACTCCGTGCGTCTTGCCCGTCAACGGGGCACCTTCACTTACTGACTTCTTCCTACGGCTACTTTTCATGCTTTTCCCGACATCTTTACCAACAGGTCGGCATTCACACTCGCAACGACGGAACAATCACAACACCCCGTTCCTCTGACACGCCGCGCTCACTCCACCCTCAGCGACCTGCATCCCTGTCCTCTTCCTACGACCACTCCCATTCCACATTCAGCGCGATCTCCCACCACTGATTGTGCACCACTTCTTCACAAGTGGCTTCTCATCTTCCTTGGAGTGCACCCCGCAACTCCTCTTCAACCTCACAGTGTCCCCTTTCCCGGATCCTGTCGAAAGTGCCCTCAAATCTCACACTTTTCCGGAAACATCGCCGTCGTTTCACCCCCTCACTGACTCCCTGCATCTCACCCATCCTTCGCACCCTGTCGATCACTCACTCCTTAACGTGAGCATTCACCATTCCCTCTATTTTTTTCTTCTCTTGCTACCCGCACTCGGCAATGACAAGAACCGTGCACAATAGCACATTACTGATGTCACGCACCGCTTCACGTGCGCACGTCATA
Organism: Russula brevipes; assembly: GCA_022496215.1. NCBI lineage: Eukaryota > Fungi > Basidiomycota > Agaricomycetes > Russulales > Russulaceae > Russula > Russula brevipes. Next base: position 288,330 of record WTXF01000023.1, read on the forward strand.
ATTCGCCAGAACGCTCATGTTTCACATGACGAAACCGTCGCGGACACCCACCTCTGCCATCATGTGTGGCATGCACAATCCTACATTTCTACCAATTGAAATCGACTTGCAACAATCTCTTCTGATTACAAACGCGCACATTTCTTCGCACCTACATTTTTATTTCACGACAATTGTGCCTGCCCCACTGGAAGTCTCTAAAGTATTACAAAGCGATACGTTCCAATCATGTGATGTCGACCACAACGTTTGCAGTCTGCTTATATGTTACCTGAGCTGTCTGTATTGCGTACTTGGCCGAAATTCACACGTTTCACGTTTTACTTTACTTGATTCCGTTCCATTGCGCACTACAAACGTGATTTCTTGCAGTACATACCATAAAATTAAATTATTTCTTCGCACGGGTCACCGCTAGTCATAGTATAATCCAACTTGGCAAATATGAATAAATCTTGTGACTTGAGCGTGAAAGGAATCGATTACGAGACCATAAAGACAGGTGATTAGCATTGCTAGTCGCACTCGGAGTTTATGGTCTGAAATGATAATCTGAATCTTGCTTTCCTTTGGATTATAGTGTGAAAACAGTGTCATTAGGGTATGAAGAAGAACTAAGGTAGAGGTACAGAATCGTCGCATATACACCTATATACCCCCTAGCCTCTGGTTCTCCCCTTGCCCTAATACCATTCCTTTTTGCCCCACACGCATGTAAAGCCGCCAAGCGTCCCAACGTCATCCACCGGCAGCCCTCCAAGTTAGAACCTGCAGAAGGTTGGGGCGCACGAGCCCGTATCATTAGCCGCGATGGCGACAGGCGCCTAAAAGTACGGGTGGCCGGGACGAGGAGCGTGCCGAACGCGTCGAACACAGCGCTGTTGGGTGCGAACGGCGTCGGCACACACGCACGCAGCGAGAGCGCCTGCGTGGCGGCATCCCGCGCGTAGAAGAGCATTTCGCAGAGCGTGGTCGACGCGATCACGACATGTGCGTCGTTGGGCGAGATCGCAACGGCGTTTGCGAAGGTGATGCGTGATGCAGCTGCGATTGGCACCATGGTGGTGGAGTCAGAAAGGAGTTATTGGGATACTTTGCAGCAACGATAAGCGTTGCAAGAAATACTCGATGGCGTGTGCAGGGAAGCTCTATGGTAAATGATATTAAAGAGGCGTGAAGATATGGAATGGCCTAGTCACCTTTCGCCATCTTGGGAAGCTTTGCCCGCAAACGGTGGAGATAGATAAGCGTTGTAAGAAGGGTGGGGACCTGTACACGGGATGCCTGAACAAGGCGGGCAATAAACTCCTCGGGTGAGATGAGACCCGGAGTGGCTGGGGGCTGGTCGAAGTTGACCTGATATGGAGTATGGGGAGGAGTCGGAGGCGCAGGACCCGCAGAAGGCGCTGGCGACGTGCCCTCTGCGATGGGAATGATGCTACTTATTTAACGGGCAAGGTAGAGGACGATGTGCCCTGTAGCCGGCTTCTGAACAAGGCGGATGAGCTGCGGGTTGTGGGAGGGGCTGTTGGAATAAATGAAAAAGTGTTTCTCCGAGACATCGAGAAAGGGAGCGTGTGGAGTTGGCCGAGTAAAATGTTGTGCCCTATACTCCAAAAAGCGTGCACTTGGCCCCCATAAATCGCCCGGGGTTGTTTCTCAGACAAGTTCAAAGGATACCTAGTATATATGATGAACAGACTATATATACGAAGGGTGGAATGGCTTTATATTATAGTAGATTGACCCTAGCTAGAAGAACCTTTTTCTGGCCATCAGTTGCAAGTTCGAGAACTTGTGCGACGTCCTGTAAGTCAGGCTTCGACTTTGAGCCCAACATACCGGTGGACGCGTGGACGGCTCATTCGGATCCCTCTACTGGCGTTGTGCCTCCCTCTCGCACATGATTGTATTGTCATATCAAATGCTGTAAAATGACAGGTGAATGTTAGCCGATATCGCCTGTGCGTCCACAGGGGTTCCCGGCAGTTCCTGTCCCCAGCAATATCCAGCACTTCGGATGTCTGGGGCCTGCCGCGTGGTCCCGTGTGTCGAGCCCCTTCCCGCGCCAGTCCCCACTGTCGGCAACCTCAAGTTCGTCGTCTCCCACGTGGAGCTCAGGCTCGTCGTCAGAGACGACGAGCTCGCTTACCACCATGTTCCTTATATTTTTTATGCAACATGTATATATGAGTTTGTATTAATGAGTAGAACATTTATAAATTAAAAAAAGCACCGGATTTTCTGCGTGCGCGGCCCCAAACTCTCGGAGTACCGGGACAGCCCCGCCCGACGCGGCACGTGGTATTCCCGAACCCGCCCCGGGACTCATGATGCACTGTGACGCGATGCGACTTCCGCGCTTATATGGCTGACAGGGTGGAGGTGCCGAGGCCAAATGCGAGGCCTCTGCGGGATCGGGATGTGGAGGAGGTATGCTGGGATCGAAGGGCTCGGAATTGCAGGCCCCTTACACAGGGGGAATAGGGGGGCATAGGCGAAGCGGCGCCGGACTCGGCGCCGCTTGCATTCTCGCGCGCGAACGGTGCCGGTGCCAGCGGATGGAGTACCATCGCTGGATGGGGTCAAGGAGCGACCGCCTGACAAGCCCTAGCCCCTGCACATTCAGAGCAATGCGTGGGGAGGTCGCGGTCTGGTGGGACACCTCGGGAGTACTGAGGAGCGACGGTGGGAGGGATGGGGATCGCACTCGGGTGCCAGAGCGGCGCCAACGTGGGTACCATCGCCGGATGGGGACCGGATGTAGCGAGAACTCGATGGGTCCAGCCCTCTACACGTTTCGAGTCTTGGGTAGGGAAACCGGTGACACAGGGGGGGTCGCGGTTGAGTGGGATGCCTCGGGTACCGGGGAGCGAGGATGGTCGAGGTAGGAACACACCTCGCGTTCCATCCGGTTGATTTCCCAGAGTGCGAACATGCCCTCACTGACAATATGCCAGGGAGTCCGTCGGGGGAATAGGGAAACTTGATCATGCGAAGAGATGGGAGACGAAGCAAGTGCAAGTGCACATGACTTCACATCCATGTATGCATGGAATATACTAGAAGGCCATTTATTGTTGCACTACAATACTTCAGAGGCCACGGGAAGGGTCAACACGGCTTCTGTACACGAGAGTGCAGTGAAGGAACTCGCGATAAAGAAAGGTGTACAATTGATCTGAGGTGTGTTTATGGAAGTCAGGAAGTCGAATTGAAGAACCCGCATGCCATGAAACCCCGGCAGATCCCGGCCCTTTCTTACGTAAGGTTCGCGTCGCGGCAGAACGCAAAACTACTTTTGTACGGACGGAAAAGAGAAAGACGATGAGACAGGTACTGATATTTTTGCTTTCATCGCTATATTTCGATGCGCAACGAATGAATAGATTCGACCCGAGCTTCATCTCGTTCTTCAACAAGCTTCCCCCTAAGTCTCCAGATACTAATGGCACCATCCGGCTTTTCTTCAGGAAAGCCAGCTACGAAGACTTTACCGGTTTACCGCGCACATGGGGGGATGCGCTTTATGTCGCCCAACACGTATATCACACCAAGTCTGTCTTGGAATATCTCGGCTCCGGTGGCAAGATGGCAGGCCTGTCGAGTGTCACACTGAGGCCCACCGTTGCGACCTCCTTAAGAGAGGCGTTGACAAGCTGGTATCGTCATCACTGAACAGAAACCTAGTACGTCCTTTGCGCCACCAGCGTCACACACCTACCCACTCAAACCCTTCAGGCGAATTTGTGGCGAAGACGATTGAGGAGGATCTCACCCGATAATTAATTGGCGCCTCCAGCAACAGGAACTGGCGCGTCAGAGGGCCCCAGCGTGATCCGTGCGCAAAAATTACTACCAACTCCGTTGTGCTGATTCAGCTCTTCTGATAGCCCAACTTAACCTACCCACTGCTCCCTCTGCTGTCGCGGCGCTAATTACTCACCTCAGTCTTCTGTCCGATTCATCTAACCATGGTGCCTGGACTATCCGCGCGCACCACCTGGGACAATGTACGCCCTTGGATGCTAATTCTCTTCGCGCCTTGAACCTTATGGACACTGGAAACACGACACTGCTGGGACTCTTAAATAAATAAATGCAAAACTGCTCAAGGGACGCGAATGGCTGGGAAGCTGGTTGAAGCAACCACTTGTCATTCGCCATGTGATCCGTATGTATCGGGGTGGGGATGTCTTTTCGATCATTGATGCCTATAACGGTTCAGTGAAACGGCAAGACTTGGTTGAGACATTTGTCGAAAACTCCAACGCACGTAGGATGCCCCAGGTTGGCCAAACCTGACAAATTGATGCGATGACATTGAATGGTGCCACCAGGATGACTTCACGAAGCTTATGCCTGACATCAACCGTTTGAGCGAACGATTCCAAAAGTCAGTCTTTTCCCTAGAGGATGTTGTGCGGGTGCATTAGGCAGTTCTGTAGGTAAGTGTTCGGATCTTTGGGGGTGTCCAATTCACAACGGGATCTTTCTCTTTCCAGCTACACTGTCTGATTGGAGCTCTCAAGCATGTCGACGTGCAGACCGAACGCGGTCGTGAGCTCATCAAAGAAACAATATCTGAGCCACCTCGAGGAATATGCCGCTAGTCATGATAAGTATGCTGAGATGGCCGAGCAAACGCTCGATCTCTCTGAGCTTGAAAGGCATAACTATGTCATCAAGTCGGACTACGACCCACGACTGCGAAAGCTAGCAGACCAAATCAGCGCAGCCCGGGACGGACGAGGAGCATCGCCTCGTAGCGGATGATCTCAATCTTGAGCCTGATAATAAGCTGCACCTAGAAATTTCACCGATTTATTGGTATTGCTTCCGGCTGACGAAGAATGTATGTGAATCGATCTCGTTCGTGAGTTATCCTGAAGGTGCTCATCGACCTTTAGGACTCTCGGGTCATTAGCAACAAGCGAAAATATATTGAGCTCGGGACTGTCAATTTCGGGGTTTACTTCACAACTACCAAGTTAAAAAACTTTGTGATGGAGTATCAAGACCCAACCCAAGCCTATTCGCAAACTCAGAGTGGACTCGTCAAGAAGGTTGTATCCATTGCGTGTTTGTACCCCCCTTTCTGTTCGCATGGCTCAAGTATCTGAGTGCTTGCAGCGACGTATTCTCCAGTGCTGGAGTTGTTGAATGGTGTCTTGGCACATCTAGATGTGATTCTGAGGTCGGTCGGTCGGTCGGTCCATCCCTTGATTGGGGCTACGGTCACTCAGCCCTGGTAGCCTCGCCCATGTTGCTGTAAATGCCCCGAAGTATATGCCAAGCCTACCATCTTTGAGAAGGGTTCGTAATTGATCATCTACGGACTTCTCGCTCGCAGAGATGATTATACATACACCTTAGGTACTGGAGATCTCGTCTTCAAAGACGTGCGTCATCCTTGCCTCGAGGTACAAGACGATATGAGCTTCATCCCAAACGACGTGGAGATGGTCAAGGGTACGATCTCCCGCCCCGAACTGCCCGACTCGAAGTGCAACCCATCTCTACCTTGACAGATAAATCAGAATTCCAGATTATTAGTTCGTTCTCGACCGATCATGGTGTTTACACTCATCTCATCCATAACGACTAGCCGGTCCAAACATGGGTGGAAGGAGCACGTATATCCGCCAGGTATGTCGCGTGCGCGTTAGTTATGTCTTTATAGAGTTCATATCTCAGGGGTTATCACCCTCATGGCGCAGATTGGTTCATTCGTACCCTGTTCGATGGCTCAATTACCCATTTCGACTCGGTTTTAGTGCAGGTGACAGTCAGTTGAAGGGTATTTCGACCTTCATGGCGGAAATGTTAGAAACTGCAACAATTCTCAAGGTAAGTTCGTTTCATCCTTGTTTTGATAGCGGATGTGGCTTATTCAACGCGTCAAACCAGTCTGCTACGAAAGACTCCCTCGTCATCATCGATGAGCTTGGAAGGGGTTCGTTGAAGCTCTGATTAACGACTTATGCTTATGTCTCAACTTTTACATGTTCCAGGAGCTTCCACCTATGACGGATCCCGGCTGGCCTGGTTGCATATCTGAGTATGTCCATCACCATTGCAGCAAGTTTCGCCCACACCGATTTTTTACAGAAAAATTGCATCAGAAATTCACGCATTCTGTTTATTTGCCACGCGTTTTCACGAGCTCACAGCCCTGGATCAAGAGCTCAGCCATGTCAAAACTTTGCACGTTGTTGCCCACGTTCCAGACTCAGACGGCCAGTCTAAGGAACGTGACATCACATTACGCTACAAAGTAGAGCCTGGTATGTCCCCAAGGTTAACCAGTCCGCACTCCCAAATGACGAGGTCAACAGGCGTCTCTGACCAAAGCTTTGGCATACATGTCGCCAGAATGGCAAACTTCCCGGAGCCTGTTATTCGGGTAAATGTTTTCTATCTAGATATTTGATCTAGTACCTTACTGGGCCATAGCTTGCCGACCGCTGAAAATTTGGACATCACGAACGCCGTCTGGGGCTGACGACGAAGATGTCGTCATGTCAGACGATCTCCCCAGAAGCCCAGCTGGCTGAGCTCAAGAACTGCTTCTCCGCATATCAGACAAGGATAGAGAGCAATCCATGGGTGCAAAGTCTCCTAGCATCTCCATACGTATTTGCTTTGTATCTTGTGCGAGCCGTTCGCGACTTACAGTGGTTCCATTTCTTGTTCTGATCACCTTGTCTCGTAACATCTGTATGAAGCCACCTATCTGTACCATATATCCCCTTACGTTCCGGTTTCTGCGTTGGATCACCGGCCATGATTCTGCTGCTCTCGCACCATGAGGCCGGAACGAATGAAGGTGATCAACAATATGTCCTCGACCCGACTCAAGTTCCCGCTTGTTTAACCCGAACCATTGCTTGTTCAAACTGCATACGATACGCTACCCAGTAGCCTAAGCCGAGGTCGCCAGTAAATAAGTGTGAGCCGTTGGCAAGGAGGCAACTTGAATGACAGGTGGGCTGATCATGAACTGCAGCAGTCATCCGGCAAAAGGTGAGTCAGACAACCGGCCGATGCTCCCAGTGGGAGCATCGACCGGTTATCTGGCAGGGTTCGAGGGTCCAGAAAATAGCTTGTTCTTCGATGCGATGTCGATGGGCCAGGTGCTGGTCGGACCGTAGGCAAGGGGTCCAGCAATGACGTGCAGGGTTGGCTCAGGCTGAAGTTCCATTCGATGACTACACAGACCCAGGCTCGGGAAGTATCGTCACTCCGTCATCTCTTCCTGTGTCTCAAAACGGTGCCATGTCCCTTTATCTCGAAATACAATTGAGGCAAGGTGTTTGTGTGGAGTTGGGAAAGAAAAAAAACCACGGCACCCAGGATTCCCGCGTGGTCCCCCACCGTGGTACTAACTAGGCGGCACCCTGGTTAACTGCGCAGATCGAACGGGATGCGGTGCTTTCAGAGTCCTATGGCCGTGGATAACATACTCTATGAGGAACGGCTTATATCCCACTACTCCATCCAGCAGAACCAGCCTCTTGAGCTTGACTGTGCAGCACGCGTTAAAGCATTTCGTGATATTTCCTTGGTGTGTGGTCACCCAGAGAAGGGTTCCTAGATATATATGGCATAGATTACGAAAAGAAAAGTACACTTTGGGCCCACAATTGACCCCCAAAAAGGGGGTTGACGTTTTTCAAACCAGAGCACGGACCGGACGAGAATTCAAATTGACCCCGCCCTCCGAAGAAAAAAAGCAACATCGAATTGATTGTCTGTCAGCCCATCGCCCGATGCTCGCTCGGCCGACTTGTGGCGGGCGAACCTCACCGTGTTATGTTGGGCCATGGGCGGACGTCTGGGCGAATTAAATAAATATCACGTCGTGACGCGACGCGACTTTCCAAGTTATTTTATTCGCGCGTTCCTGGTCCTGGTTGCGAACCAACGGGGCATCATTTATTTTTAGGAAAGAAGGGCAGCCGTCGCAGTGAACAATACCGCGAAATTGGGCCGATTTGATCCGGTCTGGTCCTGGTCCTGCAGCTCGTCTCGAGTGGTCTTTGCTGGTGACTAGGTGACTGCTCAAGTGACTGCTCATCGAACTGGAGAACCTCCACCTGCATCGACCAACCGGTGACTTTTCGACGCGCTTCATCGAAATTTTTATCTCAAGAATGAAAATAAACCCTCGGCAAAACCGAGAATCATGTCATCAACAGAAGCGCAAAGGCAAGCTGCTTGGAAGAGTTACTGTAGAATCCAGCGCGATATCAATAAGTGCGCTCTCACTTTCACCATCATCCAACGCGGTATCTTCCATCCATTCCCACACATGTAATAGTTACGAAAATATATGGGGATCATCATATGCACGCAAGCCACATTCAATTCCACAGATGGGTATGGTCATATCGAAATTATTGCACCAGGGAGGTCTCAGCGGAGTGAAGTAAAAAGTAGAGAACCATCCCCCATAACGAAAATAGATAACCGGACAGAACATGCCTTCCAAAAGTTCCAAAGATCAGAAAATTCGTTCAGTGCGTATCCCGTTCACGGACTTGGCCTGGGCGGTGGCGCGTTGCCGTTCGATGGACCTCCCCCTGCAACATTGCGCCGAAGAAGCTCCTCCGCCAGCCTGACGGACTCACCGCGTCCTGATACCCAGCTTCGCCCTCGGTCACTATCTTCATTCGGCGGGGGTCTATTCGGAACCGGCGGTTCTGTAGCGCTTCGTTCATCTCCTCTGGCCGCTGCCTGCCATCGAGTAATTCGGCCATCGGAGTCTGCGCGGTCAGAGCTGCAGCAGAAGCGAGCGTGCCAGGCTTGTGGAGCAAGCGCAAGCCCCGGCGTTCTTCTCGATGCGCGAGATGCATCAGGGTGCCAAAGAGCGCCAACAGTAACATTCCAACCGAGAGAATGTGAACGGCTGTATCGCTGAAGCGGACGTTACGCGGTGATTCCTACTACGGAGACCGAGAGACACACGTACGCAAGGAAAAGGCGCTTTTGGAACGTAAACACGGTTGCCGTCATTGGCTGTGGCGCGTCGACGAAGTATAATAGTGATCCCAAGATGGATAGATATTTTCTCTGCATACAACACTTAACTCACGTACGTCGAGTGCCCGCAGAGAGAAGAACTCACGTATACATCCGCCGAAAGCGATGCGAAGGTGTTGTTAACGAATGCCGCGGTCAACCCCGCGGGGCTCTCCACAGCATTCTGGAACGCAGCAGCGGGGAGCTGCAGCTGGACCGCCACCGCACGTGCAGTCACAAAGGGATCGGTTACGAGACTCGTCCAATTGAGGCCATTGAACGCCCTTCCGTTGAGTGGTGCTCCAGTTATGTTGCCAGCGTATTGAGTGAAGGGGTCTTGTCCAACCGTCAGATTGCTGAGCGGTCTGACGTCTGTGAGGTTGGAGGAGGCAAGATCGATTGATGCCTCAACATTCAGCAACGTAATTTTTGGTGCACACATGGTCACGGAAGCCATCGCACTCGGACTGTACGTGAAGAACCAGAAGATCGCGGGAGCAAATGTTGCATTGCTCGTATCGAGCGCGGTACAGTTCGACATTGTCTCGGCGCCGAACAAATTGACCGAGCGCTTGTCGACGTGCCAGAAGAACTGACAACCGCTGAACGTCGCGCTGTTATTCCAACCGCTGCCATCGGGCTCCCTGGTCATTGCGACAGGCTGGGATCCCGAATCAGCAAATCAGACGAACAAGACTCTCAGATCCTGGCGCACCTGATCTGGGTCGCGACAGCCCGGATCTGTGAAAATGGCAGTCGTGTTTACTTTCATTGTCCCGTTTGTCGCTAACTGTAGAGGAAGCTTCAAGAAAAGTTAGGCAGAGTTCGGGGACGCGTCTGAGAACTTAGCTAACCTCTACATTACCGACTGTGTAGCCCTTGTGAACAAACGGTGGGTCTCCCAGGCCGTACACTATCGAAGCAGATGCGAATCCAGAAGCACCCAGAAATCCTGTGTTCCATCATCTGATCAGCAATGGAATTCAGGAAAAATAGACGTAAGAACGCACCTGTTAAGTCTTGAACTTGTTCATTTCCGTTAAGAGATATCGCCCGTAGATTGTTGATCGTCGTGTCTAGGGTTGAGGGATAAGTGGGTAAGGACAGCAGTAACAAAGACCCATGCGCTACCTGGCAATCTCTCATATGCATCTCGCACGCTGAATAACGCGGCAGCGACAGGTTGGAAAGAAAGGGCAAGCAAAGCCATGATGGATGAAAGAGCCACTATGTAATGCCGGTTGGTGGATGCTTTTACCCATACCAGTGCGTTGCTAGCACCTGTCAACCGACGGAGCGATGGAGATTATTCTTGGACGCACTGTGTACGGGTATAGTCTAGAAGCAGACTCCGTTGAGGGGGAGAATCGCCATGCAGGAGGTCGACATACGGCTATTCAAGTTGTGCGATGGGAATGTCAGAGCACGTTGTGGCGTATCCGAAGAAATGGCTCACTTGCAAACGCTTTACTTCAAGGTCTGTCCATGCCCAGAGACCAACCAGAATCATGGTCACGCCAACCGCAGGGAGCGTCTGAAAGTACATACAACCGATAAATAGGTCGCATTATTCGTTCGGAAACCCACATACGTAGACGTAGTGCAAGATACCCTTATCCGCATTGTTCGTAGTTCGCCACCCTGTTCCAAAAACAGCATTCGTGTGTCATTATCGACCCGAGAATGACCGACATACCTCTGTTCTTGTGACTATAGTGGAGGGCAACCTCCAAGGCAATGGCGCCCGCAACAAGGACGCAAATATAGGTAACCCAGAACCAGGATCTCAGTGGAATTGGGATCCACAGCGAACTTTCGGGAGGAACCAATGCTACGTTCAAAAAGTCAACCAAAGCACGCATGATAGGATCAGGCAGTGCATACGAGTTTTGTGACGTGTCTCATCAGAAGGAACATACAGCTTTTCTGGGTCGTACTCCGCGTATTGGGCTGGGGATGTCGGAGAGCCTGACGGGTTGTCCTGTTTGAAGGACCGGGGCTGTCAGGAAGAGGATCCAGGTTCACCTTTTGAAATCAAGCAACATGAATGCGACGGCTAGGGTTAGAAATCTCATATAACACACTGCTGGGTCTCCAATTGTGGCCTGTTCGGTGCCAGGGGTGGAGAAAACGTCAACATCACGTCCGGAGGACATTGTTGGATTGATGATGGGGGACCGGACTGAAGATGAAGACGAGGCGAGATCCGTTACTTATGAAAATTACTAGCGAGATTGGTCAGACGTTGATTGGTTGGTGAGCTGAAAGGAATGGCTGTCCTCGCCTCCTGGTAGCCACGACCACCGCAATGTGGTGGAGTGGTGGAGGAACACAGGAGAATTGAGATAAACCCGTGGCGAGCATAACGGGGTTAGTAATATGCAAAAGCCCTTGGCAATGACGGCCCAAGAGAATGTGCCTGATGGGCGCGCCGGCGCCTTCAATCAGAGGACAAGTCTGACGCCCAACGCCCATGTCTGGATTCTGAGTGCATCATGGGCGTGCGGAGTCAGGCCGGTCAGGTGTGCTTCCTATCCCAGGCACATTTCATTTTCATGGGCAGTGCCCTTTCTCCCCTAGCCAGAAAAGCGACCTCCAACTGGCCAGAGCCCACGTCTCCCCGCCGTCCCCGGGGCCAGACGGTTTCTGCCCGTGCCCGCTAGCGCGCGGTGCTACGGCATCGGGCATCAAGGTGTCCGTCACGGGCATATGTTATGGGCCTGGGCCTGATACAACCGGTCGTTTGGCCACGACCCGGGCGGTTGGCAGAAGACTTCGAGCACCGAATCGTGACTATCTTTTCATCTCATGAAGCTCATACAGTACATAAGAGCATCTGGATTGAGCAGTCGCTGTTCATTACGTTCATTATCTGATTTCCGTGGATCAATTTTTGTATCCGTCCACCACTCAACTCACCACGGAAGCAACTTTTGACCTCGCCACATCATGATTCCGGATCATTGAGTGGGTCGCTTGACACCGCCCGGGTCCCTTTTTATCTTGCGAGTCCACTGGTTCTCACTGGTTCTCTGGAGAAGGAAGAAACCACAGTTGCCGTGGGGTGTCTTGTGGAAAAGCTATTCCAGCCATTCGTTCCCTTTGCTGACGATACAGGGGTTAGGGGGAGAACAATCCGGGGTGAGTCTCAATCCAGAATTAGAGAAACTCCCGGTGACAACGGAAACTTATGTTGCGGAGAGCTTGGAGCTTTTATTGGGAAGCTTGGGTCTCCGATCCTTCGGGATGACGGGACTAAGACCAAGGAGGCTTCAGTAAGCTTCAGTAGCTCATCATCACCCAGCATCTCAATGAGCAATGTCATACATAACCGATGGCCGTGCATAGTCATCGATCGTAGCAACTGAATTACTGAAAGTATCCTTACTTATAAAGCGAGGAGTCCCCAATTATTCTACAACTACAAATGATTGATAATGATAACATCGACAATCCGTATCCCCCATTCCTGGATGATAGTGAGAATATAGAGATGGAGCACAAGAGGGAACGCGGACGCGAGAGGAAGAGGAAAGTAGTTTCGGATTTGGATGTCGAAAGTCGCTCTATTGTGACACCTTTATACACAGCTAAACCATGAGCTTCACCTGTTCAAACAGGATCCGACGTGCATCGTGCCACCATGACTGTTGATACGTTGATGGCCTAGAAACGCTTTAGGAATTAATATCGACAACCGTCTTTCTTGTGTCCCAGCGTGTTGCCATCCTTGTTTACTTTATGTCTTCCGCGTCTGTGCAATGGTCTGTAGCTGGATGTGCTGCTGTTCATGTAAAGCAATAAGAGAGTAAATTGAGGGGTTCCGTCCACTTGCGGAAGATTTATCACTCATCCTGACGGTCCTCAGCGGCCAGCATCAACGTCAATGCACCGCCATTAGTGATATTCGATTCGTGGAACAGATCTTTGGACATCCAGAAATTGATGAAACCGAAGGCGCGGAACAGAAGGCATTGAACCGCGCATGTTGAACTGGTGACAGAATCTAGGAATATATATCGACATGGGAGTAAGTAAGAGACCCAATGCGGGAATATGGCCTCCTTTCCGAGCTTCCACACCCATATAGTCAAGTGTAGAAGTAAAGGCGGTAGAATACTAGAAGGCCGTTTATTGTTGCACTACAATACTTCAGAGGCCACGGGAAGGGTCAACACGGCTTCTGTACACGAGAGTGCAGTGAAGGAACTCGCGATAAAGAAAGGTGTAAAATTGATCTGAGGTGTGTTTATGGAAGTCAAATTGAAGAACGGGTGATTTTTCTCCTTCACAACCGTGGCATGAAACCCCGGCAGATCCCGGCCCTTTCTTACGTAAGGTTCGCGTCCGCTCGGCAAAACGCAAAACTACTTTTGTACGGACGGGAAAGAGTAGAAAGACGATGAGAGACTGCCAGGTACTGATATTTTGCTTTCATCGCTATATTTCGATGCGCAACGAATGAATAGATTCTTTCGACCCGAGCTTCATCTCGTTCTTCAACAGGCCTCCCCCCAAGTCTCCAGATACTAACTAATGGCACCATCCGGCTTTTCTTCAGGAAAGCCAGCTACGAAGACTTTACCGCGCGCATGGGGGAGATGCCCTTTTATGTCACCCGACACGTATATCACACCAAGTCTGTCTTGAAAAATCTCGGCTCCCGTGGCAAGATGGCAGGCCTGTCGAGTGTCACACTGAGGCCCACCGACCGTCGCGACCTCCTTAAGAGAGGCGTTGACGAGCTGGTATCGTCATCACTGAACTGAAACCTAGTGCGTCCTTTGCGCCCCCAGCGTCACACACCTACCCACTCAAACCCTTCAGGCGAATTTGTGGCGAAGACGATTGAGGAGAATCTCACCCGATTATTGGCGCCTCCAGAAACAGGAACTGGCGCGTCAGAGGGTCCCAGCGTGATCCGTGCGCAAAACTTACGACCAACTCCGCTGTGCTAATTCAGCTCTTCTGATAGCCCAACTTAACCTACCCTCTGCTGTCGCGGCGCTAATTACTTACCTCAGTCTTCTGTCCGATTCATCTAACCATGGTGCCTGGACTATCCGCGCGCGCGACCTGGGACACTGTACGCCCTTGGACGCTAATGCTCTGCGCGCCTTGAAAAACCTTATGGACAGTGGAAACACGGCACTGCTGGGACTCTTAAATAAATAAATGCAAAACTGCTCAAGGGACGCGAATGGCTGGGAAGCTGGTTGAAGCAACCACTTGTCAATCGGCAAGACTTGGTTGAGACGTTTGTAGAAGACTCCAAAGCACGTAGGACGCTCCAGGTTGGCCAAACCTGACGAATTGATGCGATGACATTGAATTGTGCCACCACGATGACTTCAAGAAGCTTATGCCTGACATCAACCGTATAAGCGAACGATTCCAGAAGTCAGTCGCTTCCCTAGAGGATGTTGTGCGGGTGTATTAGGCAGTTCTGTAGGTAAGTGTTCGGATCTTTGGGAGCGTCCAATTCACGACGGGATCTTTCTCTTTCTAGCCAAACGGTCTGATGGAAGCTCTCAAGCATGTCGACGTGCAGACCGAACACGGTCGTGAGCTCATCGAAGAAACATATTTGAGCCACGAGGAATTGAATGTCGCTAGTCATGATAAGTATGCTGAGATGGTCGAGCAAGCACTCGAGATCTCTGAGCTTGAAAGGCATAACTATGTCATCAAGTCGGACTACGGCCCACGACTGCGAAAGCTAGCAGACCAGACCAGCGCAGCCCGAGACGGACGAGGAGCATCGCAACGTAGCGGATGATCTCAATCTTGAGCTTGACAATAAGCTGCACCTGGGTATTGCTTCCGGCTGACGAAGAATGTATGTGAATCGATCTCGTTCGTGAATTATCCTGAAGGTGCTCATCGACCATTAGGACTCTCGGGCCATTAGCAACAAGCGAAAATATATTGAACTCGGGACTGTCAAATCCGGGGTTTACTTCTAGCTTATTCAACGCGTCATACCAGTCTACTACGAAAGACTCCCCCTCATCATCGATGAGCTTAGAAGGGGTTCGTTGAAGTTCTGATTAACGACTTATGTCTCGACTTACTTTTACATGTTCCATGAACTTCCACCTATGACGGATTCGGGCTGGCCTGGTCCATATCTGAGTATGTCCATCACCATTGCAGCATGTTTCGCCCTTACCAATTTTTTACAGAAAAATTGCATCAGAAATTCACGCGTTCTATTTATCTGCCACGCATTTTCACGAGCTCACAGCCCTGGATCAAGAGCTCAGCCATGTCGAAACTTGGCACGTTGTTGCCCACGTTCCAAACTCAGACGGCCAGTCTAAGGAACGTGACATCACATTACTCTACAAAGTAGAGCCTGGTATATCCCCAAGGTCAATCAGTCCGCACTCCCAAAATGACGAGGTCAACAGGCGTCTCTGACCAAAGCTTTGACGTACATGTCGCCAGAATGGCAAACTTCCCGGAGCCTGTTATTCGGGTAAATGTTTTCTATCTAGATATCTGATCTAGTACCTTACTAGTACTCAGCTGGGCCATAGCTTGCCAAACGCCGAAAACCTGGACATCACGAACGCCTTCTGGGCTTGGTAGTTGTTCCGTTATCAAAACAACTGAAGGATGAAACGAACTAACCTTGAGAATTGTTGCAGTCTCCAACCGTCCAACGTTTCCGCCATGAAGGTCGAAATATCCTTTAACTGACTGTCGCCTGCACGTACACGGCATAAGACCGAGTGGAAGATGGGTAATTGAGCCATCGAACATGGTACGAATGAACCAATTTGCGACATGAGGGCGAGAACCCCAACTTATACTGAGATGTGACTAAAGACATAACTAATGCGCACGCGACATACCTGGCGGATATACGTGCTCTTTCCACCCATGTTTGGACCGGCTAGTCGTTATGGATGAGATGAGTGTAAACACCATCATCGGTCGAGAACGAACTGATGACCTGGAATTCTGATTTATCTGTCAAGGTAGAGATGGGTTGCGCTTCGAGTCGGACAGTTCAGGGCAGGAGGTCATACCTTTGACTATCTCCACGTCGTTTGGGATGAAACGTGTATCATCTTGTACCTCGAGGAAAGGGTGGCGCACGTCTTTGAAGACAAGATCTCCAGTACCTAAGGTGTATGTATAATCATCTCTGCAAGCGAGAAGTCCGTAGATGATCAATTACGAACCCTTCTCAAGGATGATAGGCTTGACATATACTTCGGGGGCATTTACAGCAACATGAGCGAAGCTACCAGGGCTGAGTGACCGTAGCCCCAATCAAGGGATGGACCGACCGACCGACCTCAGAATCACATCTAGATGTGCCAAGATACCATTCAACGACTCCAGCACTGGAGAATACGTCGCTGCAAGCACTCAGATACTTGAGCCATGCGAACGACGAAGATGTCGTCATGTCAGACGATCTCGCCCCAGAAGCCCAGCTGGCTGAGCTCAAGAACTGCTTCTCCGCATATCAGACAAGGATAGAGAGCAATCCATGGGTGCAAAGTCTCCTAGCATCTCCATAAGTATTCGCTTTGTATCTCGTGCGAGCCATTTCGCGACTTACAATGGTTCCATTTCTTATTCTGATCACCTTGTCTCGTAACATCTTTATGAAGTCACCTTTCTGTACCATGTATCCCTTTAAATTCCGGTTTCTGCGTTGGATCGTTGGATCACCGGCCATGATTCTGCTGCTCTCGCACTATGAGGCCGGAACGAATGAAAGTGATCAACCATCTGAGCTCGACCTGACTTGAGTTCCCGCTTCTTTAACCCGAACTATTGCTTGTTCAAACTGCATACGATACGCTACCAGTAGCAGCAGCCTGAGCCGAGGTCACCAGTAAATAAGTGTAAGCCGTTGGCAAGGAGGCAACTTGAATGACAGGTGGGCTGATCACGTAGATCATGAGCTGCAGCAGTCACCCGGCAAACGGTGAGTCAGATAACCAGTCGATGCTCCCAGGGTTTGAGGGTCCAGAAAATAGCTTGTCCTTCGATGTCGATGGGCCAGGTGCTGGTCGGACCGTAGGCGAGGGGTCCAGCAATGGCGTGCAGGGTTGGCTCAGGCTGAAAGTCCAGTCCATTCGATGACTACACAGACTCGGGAAGTATCGTCAGTTCATCACTCCGTCATCTCTTCCTGTGTCTACGAAATGGTGCCATGTCCCTTTATTATTTCGAAATACAATTGAGGCAAGGTGTTTGCGTGGAGTTGGGAAAGAAAAAAAACCACGGCACCCAGGATTCCCGCGTGGTCCCCCACCGTGGTACTAACTAGGCGGCACTCCGCATCGGGAAAATGTCCATAAACTTTCTGACTTTTTGACTTTTTTAAGTCCAAAAGCTAAAAAGTGGCAAAAGCCAGGATCTATTCATGATGAAAAGTGAGAAATGAAACTTTTTTTTTTTTGGAACTTCATGAAATGAACTGTCTCCCCTCTATTTCCTGACAGCCATTACTGTTTGTGGATTTCATAACTTTTTATAGCTTTTTATTTTTTTTTTCGCACCAGCCAAATGTAGCTTTCCACAAAATTTAGGTTCCTTTTCAACTTTGGGACTTTCTGTAATTTTCCCCAACTTTTGCTCCTTTTTTGGCTTGTACGAGCTCGTACAAGCCGAAAAAGTTTATTGCAGGTTTACCGATGCGGTTAACTGCGCAGATCGAACGGGATGCGGTGCTTTCGGAGTCCTATGGCCGTGGATAACATACTCTATGAGGAACAGCTTATATCCCACCACTCCATCCAGCAGAACCAGCCTCTTGTCAGTGAGCTTGACTGTGCACGCGTTAACGGCACGTTTGGCTCGGCTCGCGAGCTGCGAGCTGGTGGACTGACTAAACCAACGCCTATCTGTGCTTCGTGCTTTTGTACTTCTGCTGCAGGTGATGTGACCTGACTTAATTCCGTCGTACCTCTGATTCGACAATTGTAAGGAAACTCCCTGGCAGGTCCGTACCGTGAACCTCCTGGCTTATTCCGGATCACACCCTTTGTATGATGAATCGCATGGTTGCGTTGGGAAGCCAGCCGCGGTGAACTTGAAGCGCTCGCGCCGCGCGGCTGACCTCGTGTACTAGTAATACTTGAGGTTATAGGCAATTGTAAGGTTTATCGCGAGGGCCATAGGTTCATTGCGCTCTTCATCCGTCGCTTCAATAGCTGCAACCGCAATGCTCCTGGACACGATGTGTCACCGCCCTGAGGCCTGGGGGCCAATCTCTCGCCTCCGTCCCTTTGATCTCACGCCCTGCTTTAAAGATGCGGTCTTATTCCCCGTCCCCTCAGCGGTGCTGGTCGTTCTTGGACTCTTGCGCATACTGCATTTATCTAGACAGCCCGCACTCCAGCGCGCTCAGAAAATAAATACGCGGCCCCTGTGGGGGAAATTGGTGCTCGATGTCCCCAGGGGTCATCTCCCTCAGTGCCTTGGACAGCTCGAGGACCCCGCGATGCCAAGCGTTCCCAAGTCTACCCTTCCAGTCCCATTTGTGGATGAAAATACATCTGTCACGTTTAAACGCCGACGTCCGTGTTCTTGTGCCCGCAATGCATCTTTTATTTTCCGCACAGCGTGGCAGGCAGTTTCTTGGTCGGGGACCAGCATAACTGGAGAGAGCACGCTAAGGATTTGGGGTATGAGCAGTGTACTGTGGTGTTACTGGATGTGGACAGAAGAGGACGTCAGAAATGCAAGTCTTAGTCATATCCGGTCAATCTCGACGCCAAAAAGTTATCGCAATCCGTAGAATTGAGTGCCACAGTTCATTCCGGGTTAAATACATCGTAAAAAAAAGTACTGTACCCTTTCTGCCATGGTGTCGAACGAGTAAAAGAGAATGATAGGCTCGGACGGAGAGGTCATCTATATCAGTGGGAAAAAAAAGCAGAGAGAACTCGCATGGCTCGTCTTCAGCACATTTACACCTATCCCTGCGGATTCACGGCCACAGGGTGACCGGACAATTGCCGTGCAGTGAGAATCTGCGCAAGCGCCTCCTTGACAGGTCCCGATAGCGAGGACTCTGGCAGGAAAATTCTTTGTAGCGCGGGTAACACATCCATTATTCTTTCCCCAGGGAGCTCTTGCAAGGCAGGCACGACACGCGGCGTAAATTCCTTGGATAGTGACAGACTTTTCACTGTGGTAAATAGATGTAAAAGCTCCAACCACTGGATGTTCTCAACATCCTCTTGCCAATGTGGTTGTGAATACGAATCCTCGCGGATCTCGAGTTGTTCCAAATTGAAAAAGGAAACGAAGGGTGGGTCACAGTGGGTCAGAGAAGAAAGCTGCCAGTCTGATGCCTTGCATCGGATCTCCAAGACGAGCCCTGGGTACCCTGGGTGACCATCCGTCATGAAGGAAAGTTCGACAGCACCACAGCTGAATGTCATATGTGCTTGACTTTGTGACCTGAGCTTCTCTACACGACTGATGAACGCGCAGAGTAGTGGAGTATTGAATATGAGTTGATTGAAGAACGTGATACGAAGATAACTGAGTAGCGGGGCATCGACGCGGGAAGTGAGGTCCTCCAAGTACTCGCTGACACCGCGGAACTCAAAACAATTGAGAGCGGGGAGAATGGTGCGGGTCGATCGCGGTGGACTGAGTTGACCCGGGCGAGATCGAGGGGATCGGAAATGAATGTGGAGCAATTCGAGTCTCGTCAACGTGGACAGACCAGCGACCATCGCCTCGGGTGAAATGTACCCGGAATGGGGAATATCGAAGAGGAAAAGTTTGACAAGGTCACTGGCAGACGAAAGCAGGTTTGGTATTGCCGGAAATGGGATGCCCGTTAACGAAAGATCTTGTAGACGTGGTGCAGATCCGCCCAAGAACAAGTCGGGGAGGACAGGCGCTTTGTTATCCCTCGCAAAATGCCTGAGATCTGTCAGCGTTGGGAATGGATCCTTCATAGCTGCGGCAAATTGTTTCAAAACGGAACTTGGGATATCCCAGAGGTCAATGCTCCGGACACGATCGAGATGCCTGAATGCAGCGATGATGTTACCGGCACCCTCCACTAGCTTCACTTGCGAAACCCGGCCAAAATTGTCCCGTATGATGATGGGCAACGCTGGCCAAATGTCCAATGGCTTGCTCGCAGGTGTCTTGTATGTGCACCTAAGTTGCAGATTCAGGCGACGAGTTGATGCAAACACAACACTCCGCCATCGTCTGCAAACGTGCACCAGTGTATGCCATCGATGTACGTATTCATTGACCAGGTCGATATCGAATATTTCTAAGAGGACATCGTCGGGGAGTATCTCGATTGTCACTTGGGCTACACTCCGTTGGTCAACAGTTCTCCCAGGCACTGTGCAGAAGACATACGTTGACCCCAATTACCAGGCTCTCCCCTAGGATGTACGGAATGCCCTCGAGTCACCAGTTCTTGAGATGGGCCACTGATGAGAACCGATGATCCAGGGATGTCTGGAAGTAATGATGGGGCTACGCTGGAGGCTACTGCAGACTGTGCAGAGACTTGATGACGGACGCGATTTCGAGCACGGCTATGAGACTTTGAATTACTTTAGCAATCGTGCTGGCAATTCCCTCGACTTACGAGTGAGACCCATTACTGAGCATTCGTCAGAGGTGACACCGTCGAGTTGCTGGGACCACTAATTTATAGAAGAACGACAAGTTACACCCAGGCCCTATTACACAGCCGCGGGGATGCTGCAAACTGCAAACCTGACGACAACAATAAAATAGGGATCACGTAAGCAGCCTGACGACCGAGCGCGTCTATGGTATGGCGCTACAGTACAGTACTGTACTGTACAGTATATCAGCGTACTCACTTCAGTTGTGGTGATCGAACTCAGAACTGGAGTGAAACGTGTAGAAAAGTCTTGGAAAAGTCGTCTGAAAAGTGTGCCTTGCGTAGTAGTGAAAATATATGTCCTTCATTACCTTCATTATCCACAGTGTAAATATGATCGCGCGTATGGCCGCGTGTAGTGGATACAAGAGTGGATAGTTTGTCCAAGAGCAGACGTTGTGAGTTGGCACCGCGCCTTGCCTGGTCAGCAAGCGGGACTTGTCACTGTTTGGGCTTGGAATATCTACTTCACACGTACTTCTCCCCACTGTGATCGTTATGTTGCTCCAATACGCGTATAAAGGAATAGATGCATCGCAATATCTGCTACCGCCCTCCCCACATTTATCTCACCCGACATGCTCATCGCCTTCCTCCTCGCCGGGCTCAGTTCCTCAATGTGTTGAGGCCTCAGCGCCTCAGCATTCAACACTTCTTTCGCTCGTGCACGTCTTTGTGTACGGACTGTGACTATGAGTTGTGTGACCTTGTCAGCCTATTATCATAACAGTAGTTGAAGTACTCGGACTCTCGGGTGAATTGCCAGAGGGCCGTATGTCGATCCTAATGATCGGAATTTGGCAGCTCGGAGAGTTTGGAACATCCTATTTGAGTGAGACAAGGAGGCAAGGGTGAATGTCAGATGGGCTGAAAGGTTGTCATTCAGCAAGAGGTGAGTCGGATCGTGATGGTGCACGTCAGCATCCAGCATCCGCTCTGGCCTGTCGATACTCCCAGGAGTCGATGGTTTAGAAAATTGGCTCGTTCGAAATTGGCCCGTTCGAGAGGCCAGGGTACTGGTCGGACAATAGGCGACTCGGAGGGGTCCAGCTAAGCAAATGGCGTGCAGGTTGTATGAAGTTCCATTCGATGAGTACATGGACTCGGGAAGTATCGTCACTCCGTCGTTTGTGTCAAGAAAATACTATCATGTCTCTTTTTTAAAAAAAGAAATTAATTTGAGGCAAGGTGTTTGTGTGGAGTTGGGAAGAAAAAAAACCACGGCACCCAGGATTCCCGCGTGGTCCCCCACCGTGGTACTAACTAGGCGGCACCCTGGTTAACTGCGCAGATCGAACGGGATGCGGTGCTTTCAGAGTCCTATGGCCGTGGATAACATACTCTATGAGGAACGGCTTATATCCCACTACTCTTGAGCTCGACTGTGGAATGTGGATGAGCTATCGGACAACCTTTCATGTATATGCCCTGTCTCATATGCCTGCTACTTACTGGCTTTGTCCTGAGATTACGAAAAAATGACAGATACAGATACAGCGTTGATCGAATCGTTGATCGATCATCCACTCCCCGAGCACTGGCGGCTCCAGAAACGCGACTCAATTGACTCTATTATCGCCGTTCTTCGACGCTTCAACGGCTAGCACGAGTTTTCAGCGAATTCCGAGTAAGCGATGGGCAGGATCATGAAATCGCTCAAGGGTCCCGTATCAGGCTTTGATTATATGCCCTTTCTAGCAGCACTGCGCTCAGCGAGGCTATCTGCTCGACATGCGGGAAGATGCTGATGGGTATTCCACACTTCTTACGCTAATTCTACAGCTATCCCCCACCGGCGAAAGCGATATCTGCTGGCTTGGCTATCCTACTCGCTGTGGGTGTTCCTTTGTTCGTTCGCATCCGTGTGACGTCCAAGCGTACCAGGCGGTCAAGGACGTATGCACTCGTAGGACTATCCAAGCCCATCGAACACTGGCAATCGAACTTCCTGCAAGCTTCCTAACTTGTCTCGACGTATATATCAAAAGTCTCACTAACGCCAGCCACGACTGAATTTATCATCAAAATAATCCCGGACCTGCTTTTCACGCTCGCCCTAGTAACCAAACAAGTCAAACAAAAATGCCCTCCTGGTCGGTGCGTCACTCGACAGAATGCAACGCAGAAGATTCGTCAAGAAGCTTCAGTTTTTGGAGAAAATGATGTGGAGGCGGTACTGCAGAGGATGAATCGACTCACCCGGGACGAGGTTCGCATTACTGCAGTGTAGACTCTCGAGGTCTTCTTCGGTCTCACCCAGAATGAAGGGAGGTCAGAGGGAAAAGGTGTCTGATAGCCCCATACAATTGCGCCCGTAGTCTATCCAGTCGAGTCGCGTAAAGCCGGTCCGGTCAATGGCAATTCTATGACACTCACCTTGTGGTATGCCGTCACCATCTAGTGTTGATACGCCACGGAACCAGTGAGACGACGATGTTCCTCAACCGAATTCTATCATCACCGTCCTACACCACCTCTGCGCGTCTCTTCTCGACCTCAGCGAGGCTCCACGCGAACCGCGCCATCGTCTACTCCCAAAATGGCCAGCCCGCAGACGTCCTGCGCGCCCTGACCATACCCAGCCTCGCCCCCGCGCCGCCCCCACAAACGGCGAACGTGCGCTTCGTCCTGTCGCCGATCAACCCCGCCGACGTGAACGTGATCGAAGGGGTGTATCCCTCGAAGCCGCGGCCTTCTTCGTTCCCCGGCGTCCAAGGCGACGTGTTCGTAGGCGGGAACGAAGCGCTCGCGGAGGTCACCGCCGTTGGCGAGAAGAGCGTGCGGGGCCTGAAGCGCGGCGACTGGGTCGTCATGAAGGCGAGCCAGGTCGGCACCTGGAGGAGCGCCGCGAACGTGCGCGAGGACCAGCTCTTGAAGGTGCCGAGGCTCGAGGGCCTCTCGGAAGTGAACGCGGCGACGATGATGGTGCGTATGGTGGCCCGCCCGCCTCTCCCTCCCCCCCACCATACAATACTCCGCTGGGAGGCCCACTCATCGATCTCGCTACCACAGGTTAACCCCGCGACCGCGTACTGCCTTCTCTCGCACTTTGTCTCTCTGGAGAAGGGCCAATGGGTCCTCCAAAACGGCGCAAATAGCGCAGTGAGTCATATCGAAGCCACAGGGGGGGTGCGATGCCCGTGGGCTCAGCTTCGGTCATTCCATTCGTAGGTCGGCCAGGCAGTCATACAGCTCGCGAGGAATGCTGGTCTGAAGACCATCAACCTCGTCCGGAATCGGTGGGCGATTTTGTCGCGCGCGATGAAAGTCTTGGTCCGGATCTCACCCGCGACGCACACAGGGACGACATTGGTGTGCTGAGGCAAGAATTAGAAGACCTGGGTGCTACCCACGTCGTCACATACGACGAGCTGGACGACAAAAAGGCGATCAAGGCGAAAGTCCAAGAATGGACGGACGGCCAGGTTCGCACTTCATATCCGAACAATCGAAAAACACCTGCGTGCTGACATCTGCTTGTGGCAAGGATATCCGACTCGGTCTGAACTGTGTTGGCGGCGAGTCGACGATGGCCATGGCGGGCCTTCTAGGCAGCGACGCGCATCTGGTGACTTACGGCGCAATGGCAAAACGTCCCGTCCCGATCCCCGCATCGTTCCACATATTCAAGAATCTTACGAGCCACGGGTTTTGGCTTACTCGATGGTACAAAAATAATAGCGAACAACAGATCAAGCTTGTCGAGGAACTTGCACAGATCATGGCTTCGGGGAAGGTGAGCAGCCACTTTCGACTTACGGAAAGAATTCGTGCCATACGTCCGGATAGTTTAAAGAGCCGAAGCATGAAGTTGTCACTATTGAGAAAGAAGCCAGCGAGGAACAAGCCTCAAGTGCGATTAGTGATGTATTCCAGAAAATAGCATTGGGCAAATTCAAGAAAAAGGTGATCCTCAAGATCGAGGGAGCTGACGAATAGGTGCAATTCTCCACTAAGTGCCCATATAATGTATTTGGAACATATAGATGCTACACAATTGTACGCTAGCGTATCTTGCGATCCTCAAAGAATCGCTAGAAAATAGACGATATCGTTAACGTTCGGGAGCAGTCACGATACGGCCATTTCAACTCACTCTTAGGTGTCGCAACTGCCATGTGCACGTCGTGATGAGTACGCCGATTTGTACGACGCTGTACCACACCGCGCGGGAATTCGTGACTTCGGAAAGGTCACGGAAATCTGCCTCGCGTTCGCGCTGATACTGCTGCTCGCGGCGTATGTCCTCGATTTTGATATTCAGGTCGCGGATCCTGCTCGCGAGGACCGAGACGTGCGAACGATCGTGATCCAAGTTGGGCTTGGTGGAGCCGACGACGAGGTCGAGGTAGAGGCGGATGTGCGCCACGGGGCCGAACCAGGAGGAGGAATAGTTCGTCGAGAGACAGATCGAGTGGTCGCCCGCATCGTGGGAGGTGAACGTGAAGCGCCCGTCTGGCGGACCACGCGTGCTAGCGACGGAGTGGCCGCTTTCCACTTCCTACGAGAACGGCGTGGCATGAGGTCGCGGTGCGTTGCAAGAAAAAAAAAAAAAAAAGAAGTGCTACTACTCACTGTGACCTGCACGAGGATGCCCAGCTCTTCGTTGGTCTTGTATGATTGTTCATGTTCGTTCCATTCCAGTGCGCGGTAGTGTCCTGAAGGAGGCGGAAAGCGACTGAGAAAGGCCGCTCGCTTTCATGATATGTTTCTTTTGAGGTGGCTCACCTTCGACTACGGTGTCGCTGGGCAGCTCCTCGATGAAGCACCGCTTCTCGTTCGCGTCGAGATAGAAGTGGAGAGCATTCACCGTCGAAATGCATAGAAGTAGACAGTAGAGGAGGAAGCACGGTGACCGTATGTGGGAGGTAAACATGACGCGCGGCGTAACCGACGTAAACGTGGAAGAAGGAGAGCGGAGCGGAAGCGCGGACGGGTGGTGCGCCAGGGGACTCGTGGGCGTGGGAATATTCACTTGCATTAACTGTCCTATCCCCGCTTGCGAACTTTTCGCGCTCGTCGCCAGGCTCGAGTTACCACACGTGGGAAGCGGACAAGCAGGATCGGACAGACACTACCGCTCGTCGCGGTGCTCGAGCCCCACCCACCTGCATGGCACGGCCTCTCCAAAACAGGAGATGACCTTGGTCCGGCTGCCAATGGAGATGTAGAAGAGATTGTACAGCAACACTCGGGACTGAACAAAGGCGATTTTATCTCAATACAAGAGCGACTTGTATTTGCGGCGAAGTTAAGAGCTGTGGCATCCGAACCCAGGGAACGTAGGAACTCACTTCGTAAAAGACGGCCATCTACCGTGAGATCGTTTCAATCATTAGATGTGACTACTAATCTCAAGACAGGCACCACGGTCAAAGCTTTCCAATATCCCGAGGGAATCGAGAACCAATACGGATGTTATCGCTAAATCCTCTACCGAGCCTGACCCTTCCAGCGTAACACGTAGAAAGGATGCGCTCACGCGGGCGTCGTTCGGTGCCTCAGACTCTGAGCAGTCTCTCACCTCCCCATCTCCACCGCCGACGGACGAGCCGAATACTGGTTCCAGCGCGTTGCCTACGAGGGGCCCCCTCTGATTGAGAGTTCCATTAGCTCGTGATCCCTCCGCGAAACGCCCTCTCCTTCATCCCCTTCTCTGAATCCTGGCGCTCTACCTCCTCATCTTCTGTAACGGAGCCACTCGACAAGCAGCGAGAGCTGGCAAAGGAGGTGCAGCGTAAGACTGAGGCAGCGATGGCAGACCTAAAGATGGCACCCTCCAATGCTAAGGTCAGTGGACGCCTCTCAACGAAAGCGCGTGGAAGTGGGCAAAATTTCGAGGCCCAAGCTTGTTTCCGCATCCACCAGTGTCGACACAATTTTCCCGTGCGCTCCCCGACTGCGGCATCTGGACAGCTGTTCGCTTCGCTAAATCAATCCGCGAATTTATCCAGGTTTGGGACACGCTTCAAAAGGATTTGTGGTTCCCTCAGGGCGAAGCCAGTTTTCCCTGCGAGCGACGAATCGACGCAGCCGCAGCATTCTCTCGATCTCGATCTATCTTCGGCCAACGCCGATCGGTCATTGGCTGGCACGCCTGATGGACCTCTGCCCTTCAGTGCCTCTGAGCCTTCCCGATCCAAAATCGCTATTGCCTCTCCCTAAGTCACGGCGAGCCCAGGCCTGAAGGGCTTCGTATCCCGCCTCTTGAAGCCCCGCTCCGGAGAAATACCAACGCCGGAGCCTGAACGCCGAAAACAACTGCCTTCCTCTTCGTAGTCGTATTTCGCACAGCAACAATTACAACGTCAACCTGAGATGGACCTCTCGAAAATCTGTGCGATCTGCACCTCTAGACAATAAGTCTTTCCGCCCGCATACCCCTGTATCTCCTGAGCCCACTTCACTGTCCCAACCACCTCCTACTGCGCCGCTTGTGTCCCCGATATTAGCGCTGGGCGGTATGAAAACGCACTGAGGCAGTGCATCGACGCTGCCAATAATCTTGGTGTCGACCAAGACGCTCTGACTGAGTTCCTAGCTCGTTCTTCTATAGGCTCGAGGCTCACCGGTCAGAGCACAAAGCATGCGTCTGCTACATCAAGTGATAAGTTTGCACACAGCAAGGGTGACCTAGTAAACCCATGCCGCTGTTTGCTGGCGGTTCAAGCGCACGCAGTAGTGTTGGGCAGCCTCCCAGGGGACCATCCAGTGAAGTCGTCGGAAAGGCGCCTATTCGGAGGCCGCTTGCCCGCAACGCGAGCCCATTCCACGATCTTGCGGCGAACGCCGATTTCCCATCGGAAGGGGAGCAATCGACCGTGTAGCCTGGTACGAGTCTCCGCAAGAGCTCGTCCATGCGCCGGCGCTGGTCAACAAGTGCAGCATCAATGCGTTTTAACCGCTCTCTTCATGATCATGTCCCTCCGCCTCCAAAGACTTCCGCTAACCGGCGCTTCTCTGCTGAAAGCAATCACCGCCCGTGCCGCATATACCCAATTCTCTTTTGGCCCAGACAGAGGCTGTTAACGCGCCTCGATCAGCCCCCGTCATTCCTTTAGAAAAGTCTAGTTCCGCCTATGATTCTCTGTGAACACTCTACCTATCACATCCGCGTCCATGCTTCTAAACCCATTTCTCTCTAGATATGAAATGTACACTGGTGATGGGAAACCCGCTATTTCTGTCACTGCAGACGTTCAGCTGCCTGACACCCCGGCTTCCAATCCGAGCGCCCTTCAGCGCTACGTTAACTCTTCCCTGGGGATCCGGTCGGTAGGCGATATATATATATTATACATCAAGGCGTGCAAACGCCACACATGAGTCTCCACTATTTCGAGGCTTTAATAGAGGTGGTCTATCACATGTCAGATTTCATCCTCCCAGAATAAGTGAATGTCTCCACCTGGACCATAGCGTGAGTTTGGTCCAGGTAATACGGGCAGCCATCGAGTGATCTATGCGTGACCGTCCTGAAGATCGAGCCATCGGTTCAGAGACAGCGCGAGTAGCGCGTGGAGTAAGAGCCGCTGGTGCGAAAACGTGAAGTAAAATGTTGCATAATTGTCCCCGACAGCAAGCGGCTCTGGTGGCTGGTGTCTTCGGAACAGCCCAATTACTACGTCGGGCTGATGAGCGGCGTACAGCTGCAAGGCGTTACCCGTCCCACCAAAAAAAGTATCAGAACGTATATGAAGTCCAAAGGTCACGGCGTCGCAAGAGGACAGACTTACATCATAGTGTCCACCCGTGAGACGGTGCCACCAGAACATGCGCAATATCTGGTCTGGGCCTTCGCAAAGGAACGTGCGGGAGCTGATGAGGGGAGAAGGTGGTGCGGAGACCGAAAGACCGGTGAGCAGAAAAAAAAGGGCTATCTCCCAGGGTGTGTGGGGGGGGGGAGCGGGGATGCGCGAAAGCCCCATTTCGCAATATTTTATATTTTTGCTTACTCTGCTACCGACGGGTGAGGCCCGACGAGATCGCCCATGTGCTCTTCGCGGGTGGGGGGGAGCCCGTGCCACGTCATTGTTCCTAGGGCGCTCGGACCGAACCAGTTGAATGTTATGATGGTCGCCCCGCTGGCGTCCGTCACCTAGTTGTCATAGCACAGGTCAGCTCTGTGTGCTTGGGGGGAGGGGGGGCCGAGGGATAAGACCGGTACGCACCAATGTGTGGGTGGAAAGGAAACCGACGGGTGTTCGGAAGTCGTAATAGACGAGCGGGTCCGTGCTCATGACACAAAAGCCGTCGCGGGGGTCATCAGAGTGCAAAAAGTGAACCTCGTAGTTGGCGGAATCCTCGTCCGTTGTCATTGCTCGCGCCATGTCGACCGATGGTGTCGTTGGGCGATGGGTGCGGATTTGCGAGTCTCAAAGTCGGGGAGGGTGATGAGGGTTCTACTGGCCTCTGCATGAGGTGCCCTTTTAAAGTGTGAACCATGCCTAATCCCTGAGGTTACTGCCTCACACAGGCGATCAAACCAGAAGGTGGAGAATATGGCGTATGGCGTGGTTGATGGCGGACCACCTCGATGAGAGAACCTGGACGAAAGGGGTCCGCGCATTGGGTAGCAGGCAATGGGACCTTTAAGGGAGAAAGGGGGCGGTGTCAAAATATCATAAGGGTCCTGAAAGCCACGGCTCAGATCAAGCGAGAGGACATGAAACAAGATCCAGGGAAGAAAATGACAAGGGGAGATAAACAGAAGCCAAACGGAATCGGAGAGATCGCGTACTAAACGAAGACAACGGAGATAGAATCATGACGGTGTACGTGTGTGTGGCAGAAGAGATTGAACTCACATCCTTCATGCCATATTGGCTTCCCGCAGGTTCTTCCGACGGCCTTTCTGGGTGGCATTGGCAACGCCTCCCCTAGGATTCGTTGCACAGAGCGCCGGGAAGACTGCCTCGTCGGCACCGGCACTACCGGCACAGACCAAGGGAGGCGCCATGTTTGTGGGGCTGAATCGCGCCTTGTGAGAAGTGGTGCCGGGATCTATTTCGGTGCACGCGCAGCGTCCAGCGTGGGGGGACATTGAAAAAAGCATCGGGCGTACCGATCAGGGTTATTCATATTCGATGGCCGTAATGACAACATCCAAATGGACCGGTGAAGGTCCGCAATAGACCACCGCTTCCATCGCACACGGGGGACGGGACACCTATGGGGCACGCCAGTGGATCACGGCAGGGATGCAGTTCGGCTCGAAATCTGATCGCCATGCAGTGTAAAACATCGTTGCGGAAGCGTTGAGCGTAGGAGAACAGATGGGCCGTCGATAGTGACGACCCGGGAGATGCCGATTCACCTGAGGGAGGGGTCGCAACTGGGTCGCATCGATGGAGGCGAATCATGAGGTGATGGTGATGGTTTAATAGCTTAGCTGCATGCCTCGTAGGAGTAAGAAGTCTTACATGCTGACCAGCAGACAGCAAGCGGCGAGGACGCCACAGGCTTGTCATTTCGAGGCCAAAGGTGGGAGACCTCTACTTCTGCCCCTCCGCCACTCGCGCCCTATTAGATCCTGAAAACGACAAAGGGGATTATAGGCCCTTTATAACGTCAAAG
The DNA here is from genome assembly GCA_022496215.1 of Russula brevipes. Taxonomy (NCBI): domain Eukaryota; kingdom Fungi; phylum Basidiomycota; class Agaricomycetes; order Russulales; family Russulaceae; genus Russula; species Russula brevipes. The sequence continues at coordinate 318,574 of WTXF01000023.1, forward strand.
GCCTGGAAAAATTGTGCATGCGTCAGTAGTTGATGGTAACTGAAAGGAAAACAAATGAGCCCACATCCCTCGCGACTTGGTGGGATTTTGCACCAAATAAAACGTGTTGGCCAGCGCTTTTGACAGCAACCGTGGATGGCAAGGGGAACGGGAAGAGGACGATCGCATGCAGGTGGTTACGCGCCAGGGTGAAGGTGCTGGGAGGAATGCGGACCATAAGTGGAGGAAACGCTGGGATGGGGTACAAAAAACGTTTTCCACATGGGTTGTAGACGGAGGGGGGGATGATTCGGCTCAAGGTTAAAGCGGCGTATCAAAGACGAGCAGTGCTCACGAGGGACGGGAGACAAGAGTACTACAGATAACTGAAGATGGAAATATTGTGGGAGAGGCCAGGGAGACGTATTCGGTTCAAGGACCGCAAATTCACTGAGAAAAAAGTGCACCCCGTTGTCGGTGCCATCAGTACATCTCAAGGTTATGGTTCGACCACGCCGAAACACAAATACAAAAGCGCATATGGAGCCATGATACGGAAATTTGTGAATCCAGCGACATCGCTAGTGAGATCGATGACCCCAGCTCAAAATTTGTTGGTGGGCACCACCGAGAAAGCCCCGTTGGTTGCCCCCCGTCCCTCGATGCCGAGGGGGTTAGAATATTCCGACATTCCAAGAAAGAAAATACAGCTTGCGGAGATCCTCCTCAATTGGGTTTCACCTCGCCGTAATGTGTCACGTGAGTTCATGTCGCTCAGCCTTGCCGTCGGAGTCGGAGTACCCTGAGCTGTGTTTAGTATAGCGTAGTTGGCCAAATTTCTCACATTTCACGTTTCACGTCCGCCTCTGCATAACTCCTCGAGTTGCGTCGATTCGAGCGGGTACCGCACAGTACCGGGACCGCTTCAGAGTTGGTACCGACCATTGTAACGGTGATCCCAATGCCGTTGGGAGTGAGCGAGTCCGTCCTGTCAAGTTTCCTATGGACCCAGCGCCGACGGTGGACGCATTGAAATTCCCAAGGTAAACATTTGTAGCCCCGCTCCTCCAGCCTCAGACACCGTGCTGACTTTTGGACACGAGCGTACAGTAGAACGAGCCGACCTTCGATACCAGGAACGAGATGACAAAGAAGTCTGTGGGGGGAGTCGAAGTGCGGTGTGAATCATAACTTTAGAAGGTGTGGAGAGGGGCGCCAATTTAGATCCTCGCCCTGATTCCAGACAGGGCTACCTGCTAAGGGCCTTTCTGCTGAGACTTCAGTAGCTTCAGTGGTGTTTTACCTCCACCTCCACATCGTCGCCGCATACGTGTAGGGTCCCCTCGAGTCGCCAACCTGCGAAAATGCCTCAACCAAATCAGTCTGCACTCCTTCGATCAGACTTGTCCAAGCGCGGGCACGGATTTTGCGGGTCTGTAGGGCGGTGATGTCGTGGACCCGATTTTCCACCAGCCCACCAATAATGAGAAATATGTTCCGGACCCTGACTATTCACCGATAATTTATGAAGTGGGAAAAAGATGCGACGTTTCCGGGTCTTCTTCGCCACGCATGGCACAAAATTTCTGAGAGCAACAGACGACAGTGGGGAGGCCTAGAGGCCTTTCAGAGGGAGTAGAGTAGCCTAGGTAAAAAAGACAACTAAATTGCGAATATCGAGGGGTTTACCGGCATCACGGCCCGGGCCATCTCTCCTCGATGCCTCACGCACACAGATTCCAGCCCAGGGCGATTAAAAACAAACGAAAGCGCGAAGAAGTATTCCACAAAGCGAAGAAGGAGAAAGGACAGGCCAAACTCCAGCGCCGCCTTGCAAACGCGAAGCGCGAGGCGGACGACCCAAAAGCAAAACAAGTACGCATGCATGCTTTTGGGCCCTCTCACATCGCCCAACGGATCTGACAAAGTTCCACAAAAACATAGAAACGACTGGCGGAGAATGTACCCCGCACGCTCGAAAACACGCGCGAGTTCGATCCCTCGTTCTTGACGGCAGACCCCTCCTCCAGCGCCACCCCTCAAGTCTCTTCCTCGTCCACCCCCACCGCCGCACAAACGCAACAGCAACCCACCGCCGAGGTTGCAGCCGACATAGCGTCGGACCCTTTCTCCTCCTACTTTTCCTCTTCCGACGACCCGACGATCCCACCAAAAGTGCTCATCACGACGTCTGCCAAAGCGACGCGCACTACGTATGAGTTTTGCGACGAACTCGTCGGAGTTTTCCCTGGTGCAGAGTTCCACAGGCGACCGAAAACGAGGGGATTTGAGATGGGGAAGATTGCGGGATGGGCGGCCGGGAGAGGGTTCACCAACCTTGTGGTCGTGAACGAAAACATGAAAAAGCCCAGTGCGCATCTCGTTTCTAATCTCCCGCTGCTGCCCCAATGTCTCACCAATTGAAAAGATGCGATAACCCTGGTGCACTTACCCGACGGGCCTACAGCATACTTCAGGCTCAGCTCTATTGAGCTCACAAAAAAAATATTTGTGCGTTTTGCTTGTTATTCTGTCCGGCCATTTTTGTTCATCGTAGATCTCGAGAACAGGGTCACGCAAGAGCGACACCCCATCACCCAGAGCTTGTACTTAATAATTTTGTCACGCGTCTCGGACATACCGTCGGGCGCATGTTCCAGACGTTCTTCCCACCACTGCCGGAGTTCCAAGGACGGCAAGTTATCACGCTTCACAACCAACGTGACTTTTTATTCTTCAGACGCCATCGGTAAGTGACTGCTACCCGATACCGCGTGATTCCCCCAGGTTGACGCGATCATGTCATCGAGCTATGCTTTCCGTTCAACGGAAAAGGTCGCGTTACAAGAGATTGGCCCACGGTTCACACTCAAACTACGGTCGTTGAAGAAGGGTTTTCCTGCTGTCAACTATCTGGGAGACGTTGCGAAGCCGTTAGAATTTGACGATTTCAGCGAGCCACAAGAAACGACGGAAACACCCGTTGATGATCATGATCAGCAGGAACCCAGTGCCGAAGAGGAAGCTGTTAACGTGGTAAAATCTTCGAAGAAGGTGCCGCCTAAAGCGGACGAGTATGAGTGGGCTTGGAAGGTGAGTTTCGGCTGCGATCCAGAATGTGTCACTCTGATGAAATTTGAACGCCCACAGCCGGAGCTCGAGGCATCGAGGCGCACATTTTTTCTGTGAAACATGTAACTACATGCATGCGACGGAATCATTAGAAAGTGTGCTCATCGTCGCGTCGTGGGTGAGCTTTTCTTGGCCGTGTACAGCTTTTCGGCTGCGCACTGGTCGACCAGAACACGAAGTGTTGGCGAAGGTGCGAGCAAGCAGTCTCCTAATCACAAGCAGAACTCTGGTTTCGATTTCGGGATTAAGCGCTGGTTTTCCCAGTTGTACTTATGTCCGCGTCTGGTCGTCCGGTATTCGGGCGCTCCTGATAAATGGAGTGGCTGAGTTCTCGGATGTGGACAAAAGTGATGTCGTTGTGGTCTCATTGTCATGACAAATTCCTGCAAAGCGTGCAAGAGCAGGGCAGGCGTCGTCGATCAACGCAAGTCTAATCTTTTGGTGTTCCTACAACCATGGCAAGTAACTCCACAGACATAGATATCGGGGAGCAGACCTTGACCATGATGGCGAATCCGGAGTCGGGTGTCTGAAGTCCTGGTACATCGGGGAACTTACGGCGCGCCGTGTCTTTGTTGATATAGTAGGAAGTCCAGGCTAAAAACCTCAGATCTATCTCCATTGGCGAGAACCAGTCCCTGTCGTAGCTTGACTGTACTAGCAGCACGCGTCGCATGATGCATGGTACTAAATGAAGACACTTCTCCGCCATGGACGGAGGACCATTCTGGATATTTGAGACTGGACATGGGGAACCTCAAAGAGTTTCTGGCCACCGCCGATACAACACACTCTCACCCTGCAGGCCGGCCACTGGCACCTCGGGAGATCGAGTCGGGTAGCAGTGGCGCAGGGCCAGGTCGAGACTCGAAAGTCTCCTTGATGGGGACTACCAGAAGCCAATTGCCAGCGGGATTCTCTAGTCCTGAGACACGGGCCGAGCGAAGGCGAACGTGTCAGCGAATACTAAGGAGATGAGAGAGGGCATGGTTTGAAGACGCGAAAGCCCACGTCGTCCGACTTCGGACCGAAGGACGATGTCCGCTCAGGAGCCATCGAAAGGGCCCTTGGCAGCCTTGGTGAATGTAGGTCAGATGAGAGCGTAACACTTGGTGAAGATAAGAGCAAAATGTAGTAGGGAGCAAGGAAGAGAAGACGAGGCTAGTTCATAAGGTGGTTGGAGCTGGACCCGAGTCATCTTTGACCACAACCGCGACTTAAATACCGCGCTTATGCCCACCGTATGCCGCTCTCATGGAGGGAAAAGGCCGTGATGGGCACAGGACCCGGTACGATTACATGGCTTCGTGCCTTTCCCGTGAGGGAATACTTTCTTAATGACGCCTCGGTTGCAGCGTTGAAGTTAGACATTCTCGATGGAAAGCTGGAGATATCAGGCTACGACCCCGCAGCCTGAGTTCAGGGTCAATGGTGCACGATTGAAGTATAATTCGACAGCAAGCGTTCACGTCTGAGCCATCTCCACACCACATAATACCAATAAACAAACCCACAACGTCACACACGCTAGTATACCATCTGCGGACCCTTGATATTTAAGTTCAGAGCCACTGGGAAATATCACACGAAGCGTCAACATACCTTCAAAAAGCCAAAGCAGAAGATGTCGTCCTAACCCTTACCCTTACGCTCGCGATCAAAATGTAATGAATTCATCAACAGCATGAGGCAGGGGTACCTGTCACGTATAAGCATTATTGTAAACATACCGATCCAGCAATACGCTTACCCTCTCAACGGCTTTCTTTATTTCTCTCTGAAAATCTCGGCTAAATTCGAGCAATTGTCGTCTCATATTCGATGGACAAGAAGGGCAATCATGGCCCTTCAGTACAAAGTCTTCAGCAGCAACGGCCTTCGGAGTCGGGTGATGTGCGAGAACGAGGGCAGAACGGTGCAAGTAGTTCCACAGAGAAAGTGGCCCACATCGTTTTTCTGCCGGATGGTGCTGGACAGCTGGGCCCAAGCTGAAATGGCATCAAAAGCCGTAAAATTTGAGGTCGAGGTCTCATCTTGAACACCTATGTAGTCTTGCGCCACGCATGCCGCGCAGCAATTGCTATACCCGACCGAAACGAGTTTGCTATTTTGAAGCGAGGAAAACCATTCTCGTTTTGATGCAACTGCACTGGCAGCCTCTCCGCATGCGAATGATATCTGAGAAGTTCTGATGAGGCTCCGCCATCGCACCTGGCACACGATGGGACAGGAGACGGGAAAATGGAAGGTTGAGACATGCTCGAGCAGCTTTCGCCCCAATGTCCCTCTGTTCATATGTACCGCGACGGAATAAAGGTCGATTGGGTCATGCTCAACGTGGTCCGCGAGATAGCGCGCGATGACCTTATTCAGTACATCGATTTGATATTTGCGTGCAAACTCTGCGAGGGCGCCCGCATCGCGTAACGGGACTGCATCGGGGGTATGCACTGGATAGAGGTGGCGGAGGCAAAGATCAAGGGTCTTCGAGTCTCCTGGAAGAGGAACGATCTGGATTTCAGAGGGGTCCTGAAATGAGGGGAGGCTGAATATGTCGGCGAATACTGGAGAGGCGAGAGAAAGTGTGAATTTGGAGACGCGGAAGTACACGTCATCGCTGGACTGCAGGATTATGTGATTTGGGTCCGCACTTGAAAGGATGCTTAGCCCATGTCCTTTGAGGCTTTAGCAGATCCATCGACATGCGGGAGAGTTAGATGCGAACTATGAATGGAGGCACTGACAAGGCTAGACGGGCGATTGGCGAACGGCCGCATGTGTTGGTGTTGACGGCACATCTCACAACTGCGGAACGCAGTCAAGTCACAACCTACACTCTTACGTGCTCAAATTCGCTCAAATCCCAACCCAGATCGAGGGGTAACAGACGTATACGCGAGGCACAGTCCATAAGTCCACCCTCGACCAGATATCGACCAGACTCTGAAGAAAGCGTGAAGAGCTGAAAGGAAAGTCCGAACGCGCCGGTGACCTCGATTCGCGCGGGTACAAAAGAGCAACCAGAAGGATGTATGATTCAACGTCAACTACCTACGGTATATAAAATACTGTCGCCCAAAGTTCAAACCTATAATAGGGCAAAAAATCGAGTGAGCGTGCCGAGGTGAGTTCTGTCCATATCGTGCTTACAGCAGTCTGACAGCTTGGACAATTTTTCTATCGGATGTCCGAGGTCCACGCGTCCTGGATACGTTGCACTTTTATCTCGCTACGCTTCTTCGGTTGATCATGAGGCCGTACTCTGCCATCAAGATGGGGCCCGCGGGTTCTTCAGAAGGACAAGTCACACCGACAATTCCATTGCTATTGTCCTTACTGTATAATAACCATGCGCATATTAACCGAATTATACATGCCTGACAAGGACAAAAGGCCTTTGATTTTTTATGTACGAAGCGCCATCACTCCGCGGCGCACTCATGATCGCGTTTGAGTCGGACGCGCCACCAAACACCTTCCACTTGCCTTTCCACTTTGTTAATGACGCCTCGGTTGGCGTTGAAGTTAGACATTGCCGATGGAAAGCCGGAGATAGATAATCCATCGGGCTATAACCCTGTAGCCCGGGTCCTGGGTCAATGATGCACGATTGAAGAGCATGTATGATTCGACATCACGTCTGAGCCATCTCCACACCACATCATATCAATGATCAAAGCCACAACGTACCACACGCCAGTATCCCGTCTGCAGATCCTTGATATTTGGTTCAGAGCCACTGGGAAATATCACACGAAGCGTCAACATACCTTCAAAAAGCTAAAGCAGAAGATGTCGTCCTAACCCTTACGCTCGTGATCAAATTGTAATGATTTCAGCAACAGCACGAGGCACGGGTACCTGCCACGCATAAGCATTGTTGTAAACATACCGATCCAGCAATACGCTTACCCTCTCAACGGCTTTCTTTATCTCTCTCTGAAATTCTCCGCTAAATTCGAGCATTTGTCGTCTCATATCCGATGGACAAGAAGGGCAATTATGGGCCCTCAGTACAAAGTCTTCAGCAGCAACGGCCTTCGGAGTCGGGTGATGTGCGAGAACGAGGGCAGAACGGTACAAGTAGTTCCACAGACACAGTGGGCCGTATCGTTTTTCTGCCGGATGGTGCTGGGCCCAAAAGGCATCAAAAGCCGTAAAATTTGAGGTCGAGGTCTCATCTTGAACACCTATGTAGTCTTGCGTCATGCATGCCGCGCAGCAATTGCTATACCCGACCGAAACGAGTTTGCGATTTTGAAGCGAGGGAAACCATTCTCGCTTTGATGCAACTGCACTGGCAGCCTCCCCGCATACGACATGATATCTGAGAAGTTCTGCATGGGGCCCCGCCGTTGCACCTGGCACATAATGGGACAGGAGGCGGGAAAATGGAAGGTTGAGACATGCTCGAGCAGCTTTTGCCCCAATATCCCTCTGTTCATATGTAGCCGCGATGGCATAAACATCGATTGGGTCATGCTCAACGTGGTCCGCGAGATAGCGCGTGATGACCTTATTCAGTACATCGATTTGATATTTGCGTGCAAACTCTGCGAGGGTGCCCGCATCGCGTAACGGGACTGCATCGGGGGTATGCACCGGATAGAGCTCGCAGAAGCAAAGATCAAGAGTCTTCGTGTCTTCTGGAAGAGAAACGACCTGGATTTCGGAGGGGTCCTGAGATACAGGCAAGGGGAGGCTGAACATGTCGGCGAATATCGGAGAGGCGAGAGAAAGGATGAATTTGGAGACGCGGAAGTACATGTCATCGCTGGACTGTAGGATTAGATCCGCCCTTGCATCGTCGAAAGGAGCCTCAGCCCATGTCTTTTGAGGCCTTGGCAGATCCGTAGACATGGAGGAGAGTTAGAAGCGAACTGTGGATGGAGGCATTGATAAGGTAGACGGCGCTTGACCGGCGATT